>OY757947.1:23594511-23707011 GCA_963585895.1 Sepioteuthis lessoniana | reverse complement strand
TTGGTCAATCATATATATGTATAGCAATAACATACTGAATTTTCAAGAGTCATCGACAATTTTAAATGCCAGTAGAAAAAGATGTCTGGAAACTTATTGAATGCACCACGTATAATTGCATAGATAGATAGATACACACACACACACACACACACACACACACACATATATATATACATTCATATATATGTATATATAAGTGATTACTTCAAAAATTTGAATGCATTTCAATCTCTTGCATTCTAGAGGTTATTCATTTAAAAAGAAGTTAAACAAAACATTATTGATTGGTTGGTTGGTCGGGTTTATGGCATATAAACCTTTGTAGGTGATTTAACGCCAAATACATTTTTATACAAATCATCAACTCTATTACAAAAAATTCAGTTTTGCATGTGTACACAGTTTAATTGTCAAAAACATTTCTATTTCAAGCTATTCAGCTTAGTCAAACAGTTCTAATTCAAACAATTCAGTTTAGTATAAGTATAGTTTTTGTACACACACACAGCCAAATGTCAAAACAGTTCTATTTCAAACAATTCAGTTTGGCATAAGTACGAAGTTTAAATATCAAAACAGTTTTATTTCAAATAATTCAGTTTTGCATAAGTACACAGTTTGTTCTATTTGACCCATAGATAGGATCTTATCAGGTGCTGCCACTCCAAGCCAAAGTGGACCTGGAAACAATGGCAATGAAGTGTTACTTTGCATTTCCCAGATTTCCAATATTACTGGAACCTTGCCATCAGATTGCTTAATGTCATAATCAGGACACTCGTTGGGGAGAAGTCTTCCCCCTCTGCAGAGGTGCAGTCAGAGTATTCTACAGTCCCAGCCGACAGGTCAATACACAGAGTTAATGTCAAAACAGTTTTATTTCAGATAATTCAGTTTACCATAAGTACGCTGTTTAGATGTCAAAACAGTTCTATTTTGAGCAATACAGTTTAGCATAAGTACGCATTTTAAATGTCAAAACACTTCTATTTTAAACAATTCAGTTTAGCATTAATACGCAATTTAAAAGCAAAAAACAGTAAACTCTTGAAACCACAGTGTAATTCTTTTTTACCCATAGATAGGTCCCTTATCAGGTGCTACCACTCCAGGCCAGAGTGGATCTGATAGCGATGGCAATTGAAGGGGTGCTCCACAGTCCCCAAAGCTCCAGCATTACTGGAACCTCACCATCAGATTTTTTTGTGTCATATCCAGGAGCCGGCTGGGCGACAAAATATCATAGATACCAAAGTTTTTTTCATTAGAATTTCGCTATTTTCGCTGAATAGTTTGAAATAGAAATGTTTTTGACAATTACACTGTGTACACATGCAAAACTGGATTTTTGTAATAGAGTTGATTATTTGTATAAAAATGCATTTGGCGTTAAATCACCTACAAAGGTTTATATGCCATAAACCCAACCAACCAACCAATCAATAATGTTTTGTTTAACTTCTTTTTAAATGAATAACCTCTAGATTGCTAGAAATTGAAATGCATTCAAATTTTCGAAGTAATCACTTATATATACATATATATATGAATGTATATATATATATATATATGTGTGTGTGTGTGTGTGTGTGTGTGTGTGTGTGTGTGTGTGTGTGTGTGTGTGTGTGTGTCTATCTATCTATGCAATTATACGTGGTGCATTCAATAAGTTTCCAGACATCTTTTTCTACTGGCATTTAAAATTGTCGATGACTCTTGAAAATTCAGTATGTTATTGCTATACATATATATGATTGACCAATTTTTATGATTTCAGGTTTAAATGAACAGCTACAGCAGGAATCGGAGTAGACTCTACTAAAGCCTGATTGTCACGGCTGGTGAATTTCAAAAATGCAATCTGGACTTTAGAAGAACGATATGCAATAAAATTATGTTTTAAACTTAGAAAAAATGACATGCGATGAAAGCTGGATCTACTGCTATGACCCAGAGAAAAATATAATCTTACGAAAGATTAATTCTTTATCTTTTTAATTATTTTTTGTTGTTGTTTTTTTTTTGTTTTCATCTTTCTCCTTTTTTGCCTTATTTCTTTTTTCTTTTTCCTTCTTTTGCTTTTTTCTTTACTTCGTTTTTCTTTACTTCCTTCTTTCTTATATTTCCTTCTTTCTCTATTTTCACAATTTCCTTCTTTCTTTATTTTACTTCTTTTATATTTTCTTTCTTATTGTCTTTCTTTCTTTCTTTTTACTTCTTTTCTTTTCTTTCTTTCTTTTTTTTTACTTTGGTCTTTTCCTTTCTTTTCCTTTCTTTCTTTCTTTCTTTCTTTTTACTTTCGTCTTTTCTTTTTTTTATTTTTTTTATTTTAATTATCTTTTTTCTTTATTTCCCTCTTCCACTTTTCTCTTTTCCTTTCTTTCTCCTTCTCTTTTTTCTTTTTATTTTTTATTTTCTTTCCTAACTTCTCCATTTGCTTTTCTCGTTTTTCAAACTCTTTTTTGTTCTCTTTTTCTTTATTTCCATTCTTTCTCTTTTTCTTTTTCTTTTCCTTTCCCTTTTTCTTTTTCTTTTTTATTATTTTTTGTTTTTATTTTCTTTATTTCCTCCTTTTTCTTTATTTTTCTTCATGTTTTTCTTTCTTTTTCTTTCATGTTTTTCTTTCTTTTTCTTTTTTCTTTTTTCTCTCAATTTTTCTTTATTTTCTTTCCCTTTTTTTTCTATTCTTTCTCTTTTTCCTTGTTTTTTGGTTACCATTCCAGCGATAGACTTTATCAATTTTTCATTGCTATCCAATTTTCTCTTTCTGTTCTTTTACTTTTTCCTTCTTTTATACTTTCTATCTCTTCTTTCTTTCTTTCTTTCTTTCTTTCTTTCTTTTTCCTTTCTTCCTTTCTTTTCTTTTCCTTAATTCGTTCTTTTTTTCCTTTATTTTACTCTTTCTCCTTTTCTTCCTCTTTTCTTTCTTTCTCTTTATATATATAGTGGGATAGTTGATAAAATGTTCGCTAATGGTCTGGGAAACCTGGGTTCAATCCCAGATCGGGTTATACTAAAGACTAAAAAAATCGTTCTTGATGCCTTCTTGTTTAACACAGCATTTTAAGGTAAGGATCAAAGGTAAGTGGAGCAATCCAGGGAAAGTAGTAGTGCCCTCCCTTACACCTCGGTGTTGTAGCTATTCAAAACAGAGCCTTCGAGTCACCCTCGACTAAGGTCAACAAATGAATATATCGAAAGCATTTTTCAAAGAAATCAACAGTGATGGGTCCTTTTATATCCCAAAAGAATGTCATCATGACCTTCTTAACAGGCCACTGAGTCCAGAACTTTTTCTTTACCGAAGAATCAGTGTGATTCTACACCATGGACTGTCTTTTTAACTCAAGCTAATTGTGGCAAACACATGTTTGGGCCAATTGTAAATATTTTTTGACTAAAACATGCTTCTCCATACACATTACACATTCTTCAATAAATTTCACATGGTTTATACTTCTCAGCCACCCATGATTTGATGACAGTTCAAGCCTAGAGCACTCTGCTTGATTGGGTGCCCTTTTGAATAAACTCAAATTATATAATTGCTATAAACCAATTTCAAATAATGTAGAGTTTATATAGATGGAAAAAAATTCTGAAAAACAAAATTATTTGCATTTTTTCAAAGTAATTCTTTTTGTTTATTGTTTGCAGCAAACTCTTTCAATCAAGCTCAAAAAGCAAAATTTGTTAAATTTTTAAACTGTGCTTATTATTTTTATTAATTTCTTCTCCACACACACACACACACACACACACACATATATATACATATATATATACATTCCTCTTCGTCTATCTTTCGTCACCTTCTTATTTTCATGTGCTTTTCATCTATCTATCTATCTATCTATCAACATTGTGAATAGTTAATCCGTTTTTTTTATCCGCTTGTGATGTTTGATTGACTTTCAACCTTGAGCTGGTGACACAGGAAATTGAAGATCTTACCCCTTAATCGCCTTTCCACTAAAAAAAAAGTTGCACATGCCGAGATGTAAACGCTCAACAATATTCTTTAATTTACAGTGTGGAACATATCTTTATTACCAAAATATAGCACTCTCTCTCTCTCTCTATATATATATATATATATATATACATACATAAAATCGATATATATATATATATATATATATATATATATATATATATATATATATAACTATGAGATGATAATTAAAATTCTTTACTCCTTCCTAAATAGAAGCATCAATATTACCATGGAGAACTGTTAATTATAATCCTTCACTCTTTTCTAAATAGAATAATCGATATCATCATGGACAGCTGTTAACAGATTTGGATGTTTCGCTCTTTTCTAAATAGTCACCCCTTAAATTATCCATTATTTTTTAAAGCAGTCTTGAGGGCCATTCAACTTGATGTTAAAGCTTTTTGGAGTCAGTGTTTTAAGACATTTTAAGCATTTATCTTCATCTTTCTATTACCACTGTAATATTGTCCAATACGGTTTTTTTACCGATTCTTTTGATGAACTTTGTATCTCTATTAAAATCGTGACCATTTAAGCAGAAATGTTGTTCTACTAGTAATAAGTAAATTAAGCTTGTGACCTGCTTAGAGAGAGAGTGACCTGCAGGTTCCTTTATCAATAGCTACTACACCGAGGCATAGGGAAGGGGGCTACTTTTTTTCCTTGGATTGTGCCATTCTACCCTTGATTCGTAACTTATAATGGTGAGTGTTAAGCAAGAAGGTATCAAGTACCGTTTTTTAAGTTTTTGATATGACTCGACTTGGGATTGAACCCAGGTCTCCAGGGCCATTGGGGAACACTCTACCCGTTAGCCCAGTCCATAGATTCTATTTTGCGTTTGAACTAATTAAATCTAAAGTAAAATGACCGTTTTCATTTTCTAACATTTCGTATTTGACTGCGTATGCAGTTCAGTAAATAAATTTTTCTTACATCATTTTGATCTATGGTCACTTTTTATTAGACAATCTAGTAAATTAGTTGGTTGACTAGAGATTCTTGAGACACAAGTTTATCCAAATATTACAAGGAACACAAATGTTTTTCGTAGTCAATGAAGGGAATTAGTTGGTTGACTATTAAATCGTAAGTGGTGCAATCTGGGGAAAAGTTGCACCTTTCCTTACACCTCTGTATAGTAACTATTGAATAGAGTCTTTGGGTCGCCCTCGACAACGGTTGGCCAACTAACAAGAACTTATATATATATATATATATATATATATATATATATATATATATATATATATTTATATATATATATATATTGTAAATGAATTCTTTATAGGTAACTTTATTTTTAAATGAGTTTGAGCTCATTTGTTTTCACAATTAAATCATTGTTATTTAACACTAACAATTCTATTTAATATTAATCATGTTTGCTTAGAGTATAAACGGTTTTAAGTATTGCTATTGCTGCGCAATGAACCTTCAAGCACCACTTTTAGCACTTTTTAGATGAAATAACACGAATGGTTCGCTATTCACTCACGCTGTGTTTTTAAGATCCAGACAATGAATTAAACCCTTGTCGAAATCACTGGTCAGCAAGTAAACGAATGAGACCGCACAATTAGGGAAGTAAAAAAAAAAGTCGACGTCACGAAACAGAAAACTAACACAGCTTTACAAAAATAACAATATCTTATATATATATAAAAAAGTTTCGTTCAAAGTTCTTACATAAGTGGGAAGTTTTATTCAGAGATCGTCAATTACTTTTCTATCTTTCACTTTCAATACTTAGGGCCTTCTGGTACAAAGTAATCTCAAATGGTGGTTATGTTTGTTTTTTCAGTGTCGTATCTTGGACAGCTTTCTTCACTTGGTGTACTCAGTGCAGTTTGGTACAAAGTTATTTTAAACGGCACTTATGTTTGTTTTTTCGCAGCGTCGTATTTTGGACACAGCTTTCTTTGCTCTCCGTACTTCACCGCCTCGCTTGCCTCTTGCTTCCCTGATTCCTCTTCTACTTTCTACTGCTTACTATTAACTACTGCTATGTGTGACGAAATCTGTAAATGTTTGCATATCCTCAACGGTGTTGGGTTGACTTAAAAAACGGCCAAACTTCAGCTGATTGAATTGTATGGGAATGCTAAATTTCACCCGTATTCCAAATTCTAAATTTAGACAAAACGCGCTTTTAATAGACGACAGGTAACCTTGATGTGTTAACACTTTGTTTTCATAAATCTCTTTGTCATAAAAAAAACTCACTTCGTACCACAATTTGCCTTCTCATCAAAACAAATTCGTTAATTTCTTTTCATAAAAACAAAACAATTTTCATTCTCTACACTTCAAAATCTATTACGCCATTACACACTCGTAATATATTTTTCCATTCTTCTAAAATCCATATCGATTTCTTTTCCTCTGATTGGTTTCTGACAAGCCAACAAAACGGGCTTCTTATGGAATATATATATATGTGTGTGTGTGTGTGTGTGTGAGAGAGAGAGAGAGAGAGAGAGAGATCGTATGTGTGTGTGTGTGTGTGTGTGTGTGCGCGCGCGTGCGCGCGCGCGCGTATGTATGTGTGTGTGAAAGAAAGAGAGAAAGTGTGTGTATGTGTTTACGTATGTGTGTGTGAGAGAGAAAGAAAGAGAGAGAGAGAGAGAGTGTGTGTGTGTGTGTGTGTGCATGTGTGTGTGTGTGTGTGTGAAAAGGAGAATGTGTGTGTGTGCGAGAGAGAGAGAGAGAGAAAGAAGGATCCAATACGTAAATAAAGGATATTTTTTCATAGTTTTTATCAATTTTTATATGGTGCTTTACATGGCGTAATGGTTAGCACTGCATAGATATCTTTTTAGTGCTCAGTACTTCCAAAGTTATGCGGCAACTATAGTTTTGTTCATTTACTGGCCCGAATATTAACATCTATCTCCATTTTGGGATTCAGTTAAAACGCTGCGTCTACCCTACAGCTCGAAAGATACTACGTTTCTCTTTATCTTAGAATATCTATTCATATATCAACTTCGGAAATGTTCGATTACTTATTTAATATCCGATCACATTACATTTCCACAGAGTTCATCAAGAAAAAAAAAGTACGGATAAAATCAAGTCTTGAGGAGAGGTATTTTTGAATCAAAATGAAGAATGCACGGAAACCCACGGAAGTGCCCGGAAATACACGGAAATGAACGGAAATGTGCAACGATGAACAATCATCGAAAGACGCATATCATTTTCATGATAACATCTCATCAGTTACCAAATTCATACCCTTTTTTTTTTGAATACGGTGTTTATATCAATTGATGTAGTGGCAAGGTAAAAATGTGTTACCCGTGCCGAGATGATGTTGTTTCTAATTCATGATACTGGAAATTTGACCATGAAAAATCACTTGAATTAAAACCTAGTTATCGCTTTATCCCATCACAGGGGGCTCTATATATTCTGACTTGTGCCACAACTATACAAAGTTAAGAAAATAACTACCGCAATCCCCTTTTTTGATATGGTGTAAAATGGTGCTGTCCGTATTTTTTAGTTTTCTCTACGTCGTCAAATAGCTTAGCCTTTTTGATGAATTTTCACTTCAAAAAGTACCGACACTGAATTTATAATCTTTAAAAAATTAGTAGTGACTCATCTAGACAGCAATCTAGACGCCTGGACATCATCGATTTCTCATATAAGATAGATACATAGATAGATAGATAGATATGAACAGAAACAAAGATAAACTAATAAACCAGAGGTTTCCACTTTCTTTCTTTCTTTCTTTCTTTCTTTCATGCCTTTTTTCTTTTCCCTACTGTCCATTTATTGTATTTTCTCTATTTATCTTTCTTTTTCTTTCGTTTCCTTACTTTTTTCCCTTATTTTTTCTTTCTGTCTTTCTTTTTTATTTCTGTTTCTCTTTTTTTCGTTTCTTTTTTTTCTTTCCGTTTTACCTTCTTTGTTATTTTCCTATTTCTTCTCTTCGCTTTGTTTCTTTTTATTTGAACATTTTAAGTATTTGTAATGCTCTGATAAAAATCACGCTATGAGATTCCGTTTTTACTGAGTTATGTATGTATATATTCAATCCACCAGCCTCGAGCAGGATGCTACATACATAAGGTCCATTTGGATATGAATTCGGTGTTTTCTTTCTCTTCGTGTAGTTGTTTTATCAATTTGAAAGAACTCAGTCTGTCCAACAATTAACCCTACCCCAATTTGCCTGGGCGGGGCTGTAGAATACACTGACTGCGTCTCTGCAGAGGGATAAGACTCCCGCCAACGAGTATCCTAGATATGACATTAAACCATTTGATGGCGAGACTCCAGTCAATAGAGTTCTAGGGAATATGGAGTACCTCTTCATTGCCATTGCTCCTACCTCCACTCTGACCCAGGAGGTAGCGCCTGATAGGGTCCTATCTATGAGTCAAATAGAACTTTTTGACATTTAAACTTTTTACAAACAAAAGATTTACGCTAAATCGAATGGTTAGAAATAGAACTGTTTGATCTTTTAACTGAGTGTAAACAAATGTCTGTTATTTAATTGAATGTTGGTGATACATCGCAATATTTTGAACAATTTGATTGTTTGCTAAGGAACGATTAATGTTGAATAGAATTATTAGAGTTGATTAACAATACTAGAAACTGTTTATCTGAGTACCTAAAGTAAATTGTTTGTGTTACCAGCGATGCTCGAAACCATTTAACTGTGTGCAAATAAAACTATTCACATTAGGTAGCAATATTTGAAACCATTTAAGTAAGTGCAAACAAATGATTAATACTAAATGAAACTATTATGTTAGAATAACTGGAACCATTTAACTGTATGCAAACAAATGAGATCTGGCTTGTTTTTTAAAAAAATGTTAACTACAAACTATGCGTATAGAAATCATTATGTGTATAAACAGGATTTGGCATTACATAACTTACAATGGTTGATATGCCATAAAAACCAACCAAACCAAATCTTGTATAACGTATAAAGAGGATTTGGCATTAAATAACCTGCAAAGTTTGATAAGCAATAAAACCCAACCAAACCAAACATATTTACCTAGGAACTGGGGAAACATGGATTCATGCCTTTCCCAGATGTATTTCATCTCCTGTGACAAAGACAGATACACAAAATGCAATGCCAAGTCAATGAGTTAAAGCCGAATACCCAACTGCTCGGTCAGTAAACATAATGAAAATTTTAATAATACATTTTCTATGACTTGAATCAATATTCAAATCAGCATATTTTTTTTCAATTGTCAGCAAAATAAATGCATGTTACCTTAATTTTCTTTTATTCTACTTTTTGAAAATGCCAATATTTTTGGTTCAGTCTCAATTTCAACCACATTATACGACGACTCCAATAACTAAATAACGATTACTACAAAACGTCATAACGCATGCGCGTTATGACGTTTTGTAGCCTCTTTCTCGTCAGCGTCGAAAATGAATCATTCAATAATTCAAGTAACTGTCTCTCCGAGTTAAAACCAAGAAATCATTGCGAAAAGTCACCTGATTTTTTGAACTCGTTTCTATTTTTGTAATCTCGCACTAAATGTCTTTTGACAGCTCTTAAAGAACGCATTCGTGGTACGCAGACAGTCACTCAGGAAGCTGTGAAAAAAAATGTCTTCAAAACCGGATTTGGTTAGCAGAATTTCATCGACTTTTCAAATATTGTGTGATGGCTTTTCTCTTGATGCGACAGACTTCAGGAAAAGAGCAAAAGTTGGTAATTCCTAAAGTTCTCAAATGAAGAACTGTCATTATTTTACGAATGGTTCTGACCAGACGTTTCATATAAAAAATGAAAAATAAAAAAGATTTGAAACGCGCTTTTCGCTAAGTCAGAGGTCTCCTTGAAGTTTTTTTGCTGAATCTTAGAAAAGGTCTATTATCATATATTTAATCGTAAAGTAGTCACTTAAGTATAATAGATAGATAGATAGATAGATAGATAGAAAACATTGGATAAATAGCATATCTAGCTAGCTAGCTAGCTATATATATATATATATATTGGCAGCATTTTCTCTCTTAAACATATTTGAATAAGACAGGCACTTCACGTTTGTCTATTTTATCTTCGCTCAGTTCAAGTCTTCGTGTGAGTAGTTTGACTTTCCCAGATGATAACTCCAATTGAGACCAAAAGTACTTGGGAAAAATACGGCTCCTTCCTAAATTCATTCTATCCAAAAGTCAAACGACTCATACAAAGACTTGAACGGATCAAAGATAAAATAGGCTGAGACAAGGAGTCTGTCCACTTTAATCACACACACACACACACACACACACACACACACACACACACACACATATATATATATATATATATATATATGATACGGCAAGAATACTGTTACCTGTGTAATGCAAGTGAACCAAGTCAAGTGATAATATCAAATGTCTTTCCATTTTTTTAAGGATCTGATCAGTAACAATTATGGCTTGGACCGACGCATATTGCGTGTTTGAGGTTGAAACGTTTTTAGGAATGATGAATCTGTAATTGCTTCACAGAAAGGTTTTCGTGCTCAAGTTATATTGGCATGATGCTGTTTCGAATAGAAAATCTATACTGCTTTGGGTTGAAAATTTCTGAATAGATATCAACATCAGAAGGATGTCGTTTTTATAAATGAAATTAATCAAAACTGAACCCATTTGTTTAAACAACAATGGATTTTTTTTTTATCAGTTACATTGGTTTTTAAGTTAATTTTTAAAAACATGGCCGTTCCAGGCCAAGATCATGGCTAATTGTATTTGAAAAAATAGGTGAGACATTAGTTAGATGGAGCTACCATTGTCACTTTCCTAATTTCATTCGCATCACAAAAGTGACAGTTTAAAGCGAAGGAGATTTTCTGTCGAACCCTGTATAATATGATTTAAAAGAAAAAGAATTGAAAAGAAATCGTATATAAGATTATTTTCTTTCATTCAATGTTAATGAAATCGTTTGCTTTTAAAAAGATTTTTATTATTCAAAAAGCTGAACCCAGTTTGGCACAAGGCCAGAAATATGGAGGACCAAGTCAAAATCAAACTCATTAATAATGGTCTGATAAATTAACGAGTTAACTACCTGAGTTGGAATATTTTGTGTATGATTTTTCGGACTACTGTCCTCATTGTTTCGGTCGCTGTATCTTCCAGCCTTCATCAGGTGTCCTTTGTTAGGAGGTGTCTGTTGTTTAGGAGGTGCCCGTGGTGTAATGGTTATCGTCACAGGATATGGACACGGCGATACGAGTTCAATTCCTGGACAAGACTGACTGCATTTCACATAGCACTAATACCCTTGGGAAAAGTATGAATCCAATTATTCTCCCTCCAGCTATGGGTAAATAGTAGGGCAGACTAGGTTCTTCAGCCTTGGTGAGGCAACTAGTCTAGGAGAAGGAAAACTCTGAATTCAAACCTGCTAAACTCCGCTTTAAAAACTGACCTTGTGTCATATACTGCCCGAGCGGAGGGGTTGGGTAAATAGGATCAGGTGTCCTTTGTTATCTGTTTGACTGTTGATCAAATTAGACGTTCAAAAACAATCGAACTTTAAAAATGATTTCTCGGGTTGAATCATTTCCATACCTAGATAAAAAAGGGAGACCTGAGGAAGGCCGGAGGATACAGCGGCCGAAATGTTGTGTTACTACTAAAAACAATAAAGACAAGAACAACAGTTCGAAAAATCACACACAAAATATAGCACATCAAGCCTTATCTTAAAAATTCAGACTGATAATACCTGATGTGATTTGATGTTAAAAGTCATGTTGTATAATTTGATTTGATATGACGTCGGTTCAAAGTAAATTAAAAATATGCTGTATATATCCGACTTCCCTCACAATCAGCTTGCTCAGTCGGCTGGGGCTGTAGAATACAACAAGTGTCCTGGATATGACACTAAACAATCTGATGGTGAGGTTCCAGTGATACAGGAGCTTTGGGGAATGTGAGCACCCCTTCATTACCATTGCTCCCAGGTCCACTCTGGCCGGTAACCCCTGATAGGGTCCTATCTGTGGGTCAAATAGAACTAACTGCATACTTATGTTGGAATTAGAACTGCTAGACTGAACTGAATGGCTTGAAAAAGAAATGTTTTTGACAATTAAACTGTGTACTTAGATTTATACTGTGTACTTATGCTAAACTGAATGGTATGAAATAGAACTGTTTTTGACATCGAAACTCTACTTACACTAATTGAATTGTCTAATATAGAACTGTTTTGACTGTGTAAACAAAATATATACTTATACTAAACTGAATAGTTTGAAATAGAAATGTTTTTGACAATTAAACTGTGTACTTATGCTAAACTGAATTGTTTAAAATAGAACTGCTTATTTGTTTAAAAATGGATTTGGCGTTGAATAACCTACAAAGGTTGATATGCCATAAACCCAACCAACCAACCAACCAACCAACGCAATCAGATTTGACATGAAATCATTTTATAGTGACCGATGGAGGAAGAGACTCGATGAATCGAAACTTGTGCATATTTGTCACAAAATTCCTTGAATTAATTTTAAATGGGTAATATTTAAAAAATTCCATCTTCTTTCATTCTTTCAGTTTTTTCCTTTTATCTTTCTTTCTTTCTTTCTTTCTCTCTTTTTCTTCCTTATTTTTCTCACTATAACTCATCCAATTCTTTCTTTCTTTTTTTTTATTTATTTAGCCTATTTAATTTCCTTTTATTCTCTTCTCTCTTTCTTTTTTCTGTTTTTCTTTCTTTCTTTCTTTCTTTCTTCCTTTCTTTCTTTCTTTCTTTCTTTCTTTCTTAATCCAACCTTTCAACTATTTCTTTACTACATTTTGTATTTCTTCCTCTCTTTCTTTCTTTCATTATCCACCCTTTCAAATCTTTCTGTGTTTCCTTCTTTTTTTCATCATCAACTGTTTTAAATTTTTCTTTCTGTTTACTTCTTACGCGTCCTTTCACATTGTTATTCCTTTCTCCTTTCTTTTCTTTTCATATTAATTAATCTTCTTCTTCTTCTTCTTCTTCTTCTTCTTCTTCTTCTTCTTCTTCTTCTTCTTCTTCTTCTTCTTCTTCTTCTTCTTGAATTTTGCCACCATTTTCAAAAACAGCGATACTTCTAAAAAGTAAAAACATCTTTGATCTTCTTATTTCCTTTCTTCTTCTTCAGTCAGATATCAGACATCCCTCCCTCACCGCCCCGTTTTACCTATCTCCACCCCAAGAGAGAAGTTCTCTTTATATTCTTATCCACAAGGGAACACCTGCTTCGAATGAAAAAGATCAAAGTTTTTGATCAGGTTTTATTTTGAAGATGACACTAAATTTTACCCCTTGATCCGAGATCAAATTCGAATTCTCAACTCCCAGTGCATCAAATCAAAGGCATCTGAATTCATTGCCTATATGAATCAAAAGTTTCATTTGACTTCCATCTATTTGTGATAACATACTGTTTGAAGCTTCATTTTATTACACTACGAAACAGTGAGAACACTTCTGGCTCAAATGATAATTTAGTCAACATTTTGAAACGTGGATGGCAGTTTTTAATCTTTCTATTTAACGTAAAATAAGAAGAGTCATTTCTATTCACTCTAAACCTCCGTAGAAACAGGATGAGGCACAAGGTGATTTTTAGCGAAGGGTTAACAGATCTGAATTCAGAGTTTACCTTCTTCTTGACCGTTTTCCACGAGGTGAAAAGGCCCAATCTACCCTATTATTTACCCAAGACTGGATGAAAAATAAATGGATGCAAGAGTACTAACAATTTGTGAAATGCAAGTTGCCTTGTTCTATTCTATTGTTGTAAGCTTTTTGCATAGATGTGGCACAAGGCTATTCATAGAATAGTGCAACCAATGAAACTCGAACTCACTTAACCCGTCTCGCTTGCTAATCATAGCTTCACCTGAGACGCCAAAAACAAAATTAAGTAAGGCAGTTAGAGAATAAAGTATAACTTCAATTACTGAATTGGTGTTCTACATCGGAAGAAAGAGTAGCCTAATAATATTATTAACACAATACTTAATATGTACAAACAAAAGTTAGGTACATAAAGGTGGAACAAGGCCGCAACAAAGGAGAAAGAAAAAAGGCTAGTTATTACTATGTAAAATTTAACTTAACAATCTCAATTTACTAGCCCGTTTTCAGTCAGTAAATGGAGCTTGTTAAGTAAAATACGACAGAAATGTATTCATTCAAACGACTTTCATTAAAATACGACAGAAATGTATTCATTCAAGTGACATTCATTTAAATACGACAGAAATGTATTTATTCAAACGACTTTCATTAAAATACGACAGAAAAGTATTCATTCAAACGACATTCATTTAAATACGACAGAAATGTATTTATTCAAACGACTTTCATTAAAATACGACAGAAATGTATTCATTCAAGTGACATTCATTTAAATACGACAGAAATGTATTCATTCAAGTGACATTCATTTAAATACGATAGAAATGTATTTATTCAAACGACTTTCATTGAAATACGATAGAAATGTATTCATTCAAGTGACATTCATTTAAATACGATAGAAATGTATTTATTCAAACGACTTTCATTAAAATACGACAGAAATGTATTCATTCAAGTGACATTCATTTAAATACGACAGAAATGTATTCATTCAAGTGACATTGATTAAAATACGACAGAAATGTATTCATTCAAGTGACATTCATTAAAATACGACAGAAATGTATTCATTCAAGTGACATTCATTTAAATACGACAGAAATGTATTCATTCAAGTGACATTGATTAAAATACGACAGAAATGTATTCATTCAAGTGACATTCATTTAAATACGATAGAAATGTATTCATTCAAGTGACATTCATTTAAATACGATAGAAATGTATTTATTCTAACGACTTTCATTGAAATACGATAGAAATGTATTTATTCAAGTGACATTCATTTAAATACAATAGAAATGTATTTATTCAAACGACTTTCATTAAAATACGACAGAAATGTATTCATTCAAGTGACATTCATTTAAATACGACAGAAATGTATTTATTCAAACGACTTTCATTAAAATACGACAGAAATGTATTCATTCAAACGACTTTCATTAAAATACGACAGAAATGTATTCATTCAAGTGACATTCATTTAAATAAGACTGAAATGTATTTATTCTAACGACTTTCATTAAAATACGACAGAAATGTATTCATTCAAGTGACATTCATTTAAATACGACAGAAATGTATTCATTCAAGTGACATTCATTAAAATACGACAGAGATGCATTCATTCAAGTGACATTCATTTAAATACGATAGAAATGTATTTATTCAAACGACTTTCATTAAAATACGACAGAAATGTATTCATTCAAGTGACATTCATTTAAATACGACAGAAATGTATTCATTCAAGTGACATTCATTAAAATACGACAGAGATGCATTCATTCAAGTGACATTCATTTAAATACGATAGAAATGTATTTATTCAAACGACTTTCATTAAAATACGACAGAAATGTATTCATTCAAGGGACATTCATTTAAATACGACAGAAATGTATTCATACAAGTGACATTCATTAAAATACGACAGAAATGTATTCATTCAAGTGACATTCATTTAAATACGACAGAAATGTATTCATTCAAGTGACATTGATTAAAATACGACAGAAATGTATTCATTCAAGTGACATTCATTTAAATACGATAGAAATGTATTTATTCAAACGACTTTCATTAAAATACGACAGAAATGTATTCATTCAAGTGACATTCATTTAAATACGACAGAAATGTATTTATTCTAACGACTTTCATTAAAATACGACAGAAATGTATTCATTCAAGGGACATTCATTTAAATAAGACAGAAATGTATTTATTCTAACGACTTTCATTGAAATACGATAGAAATGTATTTATTCAAGTGACATTCATTTAAATACGATAGAAATGTATTTATTCAAACGACTTTCATTAAAATACGACAGAAATGTATTCATTCAAGTGACATTCATTTAAATACGACAGAAATGTATTTATTCAAACGACTTTCATTAAAATACGACAGAAATGTATTCATTCAAGGGACATTCATTTAAATAAGACAGAAATGTATTTATTCTAACGACTTTCATTGAAATACGATAGAAATGTATTTATTCAAGTGACATTCATTTAAATACGATAGAAATGTATTTATTCAAACGACTTTCATTAAAATACGACAGAAATGTATTCATTCAAGGGACATTCATTTAAATACGACAGAAATGTATTCATACAAGTGACATTCATTAAAATACGACAGAAATGTATTCATTCAAGTGACATTCATTTAAATACGACAGAAATGTATTCATTCAAGTGACATTGATTAAAATACGACAGAAATGTATTCATTCAAGTGACATTCATTTAAATACGATAGAAATGTATTTATTCAAACGACTTTCATTAAAATACGACAGAAATGTATTCATTCAAGTGACATTCATTTAAATACGACAGAAATGTATTTATTCTAACGACTTTCATTAAAATACGACAGAAATGTATTCATTCAAGTGACATTCATTTAAATACGACAGAAATGTATTCATTCAAGTGACATTCATTTAAATACGATAGAAATGTATTTATTCAAACGACTTTCATTAAAATACGACAGAAATGTATTCATTCAAGTGACATTCATTTGAATACGACAGAAATGTATTCATTCAAGTGACATTCATTAAAATACGACAGAAATGTATTTATTCTAACGACTTTCATTAAAATACGACAGAAATGTATTCATTCAAGTGACATTCATTTGAATACGACAGAAATGTATTCATTCAAGTGACATTCATTAAAATACGACAGAAATGTATTCATTCAAGTGACATTCATTTAAATACGATAGAAATGTATTTATTCAAACGACTTTCATAAATATACGACAGAAATGTATTCATTCAAGTGACATTCATTTAAATACGATAGAAATGTATTTATTCAAACGACTTTCATTAAAATACGACAGAAATGTATTCATTCAAGTGACATTCATTTAAATACGACAGAAATATTTTCATTCAAGTGACATTCATTAAAATACGACAGAAATGCATTCATTCAAGTGACATTCATTTAAATAAGACAGAAATGTATTTATTCAAACGACTTTCATTGAAATACGATAGAAATGTATTCATTCAAGTGACATTAGTTTAAATACGATAGAAATGTATTTATTCAAACGACTTTCATTAAAATACGACAGAAATGTATTCATTCAAGGGACATTCATTTAAATACGACAGAAATGTATTCATACAAGTGACATTCATTAAAATACGACAGAAATGTATTCATTCAAGTGACATTCATTTAAATACGACAGAAATGTATTCATTCAAGTGACATTGATTAAAATACGACAGAAATGTATTCATTCAAGTGACATTCATTTAAATACGACAGAAATGTATTCATTCAAGTGACATTCATTTAAATACGATAGAAATGTATTTATTCAAACGACTTTCATTAAAATACGACAGAAATGTATTCATTCAAGTGACATTCATTTAAATACGACAGAAATGTATTTATTCTAACGACTTTCATTAAAATACGACAGAAATGTATTCATTCAAGTGACATTCATTTGAATACGACAGAAATGTATTCATTCAAGTGACATTCATTAAAATACGACAGAAATGTATTCATTCAAGTGACATTCATTTAAATACGACAGAAATGTATTCATTCAAGTGACATTGATTAAAATACGACAGAAATGTATTCATTCAAGTGACATTCATTTAAATACGACAGAAATGTATTCATTCAAGTGACATTCATTTAAATACGATAGAAATGTATTTATTCAAACGACTTTCATAAATATACGACAGAAATGTATTCATTCAAGTGACATTCATTTAAATACGATAGAAATGTATTTATTCAAACGACTTTCATTAAAATACGACAGAAATGTATTCATTCAAGTGACATTAGTTTAAATACGATAGAAATGTATTTATTCAAACGACTTTCATTAAAATACGACAGAAATGTATTCATTCAAGTGACATTAGTTTAAATACGATAGAAATGTATTTATTCAAACGACTTTCATTAAAATACGACAGAAATGTATTCATTCAAGTGACATTCATTTAAATACGACAGAAATGTATTTATTCAAACGACTTTCATTAAAATACGACAGAAATGTATTCATTCAAGTGACATTCATTTGAATACGACAGAAATGTATTCATTCAAGTGACATTCATTAAAATACGACAGAAATGTATTCATTCAAGTGACATTCATTTAAATACGATAGAAATGTATTTATTCAAACGACTTTCATAAATATACGACAGAAATGTATTCATTCAAGTGACATTCATTTAAATACGATAGAAATGTATTTATTCAAACGACTTTCATTAAAATACGACAGAAATGTATTCATTCAAGTGACATTAGTTTAAATACGATAGAAATGTATTTATTCAAACGACTTTCATTAAAATACGACAGAAATGTATTCATTCAAGTGACATTCATTTAAATACGATAGAAATGTATTTATTCAAACGACTTTCATAAATATACGACAGAAATGTATTCATTCAAGTGACATTCATTTAAATACGATAGAAATGTATTTATTCAAACGACTTTCATTAAAATACGACAGAAATGTATTCATTCAAGTGACATTCATTTAAATACGATAGAAATGTATTTATTCAAACGACTTTCATTAAAAAAAGACAGAAATGTATTCATTCAAGTGACATTCATTTAAATACGACAGAAATGTATTTATTCAAACGACTTTCATTAAAATACGACAGAAATGTATTCATTCAAGTGACTTTCATTAAAAAAAGACAGAAATGTATTCATTCAAGTGACATTCATTAAAATACGACAGAAATGTATTCATTCAAGTGACATTCATTTAAATACGACAGAAATGTATTTATTCAAGTGACATTCATTTAAATAAGACAGAAATGTATTTATTCAAACGACTTTCATAAATATACGACAGAAATGTATTCATTCAAGTGACATTCATTTAAATACGATAGAAATGTATTTATTCAAACGACTTTCATTGAAATACGATAGAAATGTATTCATTCAAGTGACATTAGTTTAAATACGATAGAAATGTATTTATTCAAACGACTTTCATTAAAATACGACAGAAATGTATTCATTCAAGTGACATTCATTTAAATACGACAGAAATGTATTTATTCAAACGACTTTCATTGAAATACGATATAAATGTATTCATTTAATTGACATTCATTTAAATACGATAGAAATGTATTTATTCAAACGACTTTCATTAAAATACGACAGAAATGTATTCATTCAAGTGACATTCATTTAAATACGACAGAAATGTATTTATTCAAACGACTTTCATTGAAATACGATATAAATGTATTCATTCAAGTGACATTCATTTAAATACGATAGAAATATATTCATTCAAACGACTTTCATTGAAATACGATAGAAATGTATTCATTCAAGTGACATTCATTTAAATACGACAGAAATGTATTCATTCAAGTGACATTCATTAAAATACGACAGAAATGTATTCATTCAAGTGACATTCATTTAAATACGACAGAAATGTATTCATTCAAGTGACATTCATTTAAATACGATAGAAATGTATTTATTCAAACGACTTTCATTAAAATACGACAGAAATGTATTCATTCAAGTGACATTCATTTAAATACGATAGAAATGTATTTATTCAAACGACTTTCATTAAAATACGACAGAAATGTATTCATTCAAGTGACGTTCATTTAAATACGACGGAAATGTATTTATTCAAACGACTTTCATTAAAATACGACAGAAATCTATTCATTCAAACGACATTCATTTAAATACGACAGAAATGTATTTATTCAAACGACTTTCATGAAAATACGACAGAAATGTATTCATTCAAGTGACATTCATTTAAATACGACAGAAATGTATTCATTCAAGTGACATTCATTAAAATACGACAGAAATGTATTCATTCAAGTGACATTCATTTAAATACGACAGAAATGTATTCATTCAAGTGACATTCATTTAAATACGATAGAAATGTATTTATTCAAACGACTTTCATTAAAATACGACAGAAATGTATTCATTCAAGTGACATTCATTTAAATACGATAGAAATGTATTTATTCAAACGACTTTCATTAAAATACGACAGAAATGTATTCATTCAAGTGACGTTCATTTAAATACGACGGAAATGTATTTATTCAAACGACTTTCATTAAAATACGACAGAAATCTATTCATTCAAACGACATTCATTTAAATACGACAGAAATGTATTTATTCAAACGACTTTCATGAAAATACGACAGAAATGTATTCATTCAAGTGACATTCATTTAAATACGATAGAAATCTATTCATTCAAACGACATTCATTTAAATACGACAGAAATCTATTCATTCAAACGACATTCATTTAAATACGACAGAAATGTATTCATTCAAGTGACATTCATTTAAATACGATAGAAATGTATTTATTCAGGTGACATTCATTTAAATACGACAGAAATGTATTTATTCAAACGAAACAATTTTTCTGAAAATCTTTCGTACTAAAGCCACTAAAACAAGCCGGTCACTCTATGATTGTTTAACCTAATCCAATATTTACATAATTGTGAGGGAGGATGGATTATTTAATATTTTATTTACAAAATAATTTATTAACAAAAATTTTAAAAAACGCCGTAAAACAAATTAATACAATAGATTTATACATATTTAAAAATAATCATTAATATTGCCCCCCCCCCCAGTCACAGTCGAACATGGCCGAAAAAAAATTTCACTGGTAAAAAAAATGCTGCGAAAAAAGAACAGTTTTCCTCGTTTATCCGGAGAACTCGAGTTTCTGTCATCTAATAGCGGAGGAAAAGGGTAAAACCAAAAAATGGGCAATAAAAAAATGAGGCTGATGAGCTTTGGTTAAGTTAAATCGTTTTTTCGAAACAAAGGCAATAGCTGGCCTTACTTAGTGGGATGGATTGTCACTATATTTTCCAGAGACCTAAAACCTCTTCTCAACCAGTAATCTCTAAAAAGAACTCAAGATTAGTACCTTTCACGTGACACAAACGCGCAACTTTCACCCGTCTTTCGCGGAATTCCACAGAATTTTAATTTTAATTTGTTATTTGTAAAATGCCATCAGCGTCTGAGACGGGAAAGACTCGCCCACGTGGAATCCCTTCTGTCTCGTCGTCCAAATAAGGACTCTTATAATGCCGAGTAAACAGAGAAACATAAAGTATTCCATCCTGTTCAGCGATGGAACAACATTGCTACACACAGAACTGGCTTCCAGAACAAAGAACTTTCCATTCAGTACGCGAACCCTGTAGCCTTCAAGAAGTTCGCACAACAGCCGTACAACCGGGCAGTAGAAGAAAGCGTGCGCGATCGACTCCTACATATCACCCACCAGGGTCACTCTGGCGAAATTGTCAGATGCAAAACCTCTTGCCAACCTTGTGGGCGTTCTGGATCACCAGCCAGGTGAGCGATGCCTCGTCATTATTGAGGAACCTTATGCCGGGTGCCCATGTCTACAATAAACAACTTTCTTCCTTCGACACGCCGAGCTCCTCGATTAAGGTATCTCAACCGCCCCTCCCACATTAACATTTGATATAATGCCTTACTTGATAACGGCCGGCTGTCACAGAGACCAGTCTGTAACGGACAAAAAATTTTAGAGCATGTCGAGATTCGCGATAAAACGGGCATTTTTTTCCGGTGTTATCGGCGAGAATGCTCATCATTCGAGTGCAAACAATTAAAGGTCGGAAGGGCCATCTTGGCGCCTTCTTTCCAGAATACACAGTGACAGCATGTTGTGCGCATCCGACCTGAGACACTGAAACATTACATTTGGTACTCCTGGTCTTGGAATACCGAATGTCGAGACACGAAGTCATACATATTTGGTTAAGGTGACAAATCTCGCGATGCACCGAAGGAGTCCGTTTACCCCAGATGAACTCGAACTCTTTTTACAGCTAAGCAAAACTGTAAGGAAGAAGCACTGAAAATCCGTAAAAAGAGCCTCCTCCATGCCCAAACGCTGGCAACAGCCACGACCTTTTTCAGTACCTCCGACAAATTCTTCTCCAGCAGGATATTGGGACCGAATCAAACTCCGAGTATCTTGTACATATCCTCTGTCCAACTGAAGGGGCCAAGAAGGGCACAACCCTTTCACAAACCCAACCACAAACTCGCCGACTTTTCACGGTTAATTTTAGCTCTTGACACGCCCTCATACGTTTCGGTCTATTTTTCTGACCTTCTCGACCTCAGCACTGATCGTTAAAAACACAATAACATCGTCAGCATAAGCAGAATACTTCGCCTTGAGGCGAGGGAAGTCGGTAGCCTAGGCGTGAAACAACGAAGCAACTCAGTCTGAGCTCCCAGCTGAAAAGTTTCTGAAAGTAATCACGAAACTCCTTGCAAATACCTTCGTTTGTTGTCTGAGGCTGTCTGTCCAGTGAAGTAACACTTGCACTGTGAAGCATGTGTAAGTTCCTCGGCTCGTAATTCGTGAGTCATGTTCGTTGCCTCGGAAGACATTTTTTAACCATGCCTTATGTACTGGTACTCTTTGTGTTAAAAAAGCCAGCTTTGCCTTATCTATGTTAGTTTCTACACTATCTCCCGCCTTTATTACCCTATCTATCCTTGATTCTAACTCTCTGTATGCCGCTAGTCCATTTAACTTGAGGTTTCTACGATAGTCGGCATCAAAGGATCTAATTCTATCATTAACCTTTGCTCACTATCTATAGCCAATCATGGCATCAGTCAATTGCCGCTTTAGCATTAGTTCTTGCTGGTCCTGAAAATCCTTCTCATCCAACAAGAATGTACTGAATTCCGAGTGACTAGACTGCCTTACCTTAGCTTTAACTCACTTAAATGAGACAAAGAAAAGTTTGTGATCATGATTTTTGAACATCTCCAAACTTTGACGACCAAATAAATCTAAGTAGATTCTCCTAATTAATATTCGCTCGATGTAGCTAGAAAGCTGACCCGATGTGACCCAACCGGTCCAAGTCCTTTCTCCCTTCGTGGATACATTTCTCTGAAGAGTATCTTGCATTCAAGTTGTTTGTAACAAATTTTTCCTGTCGGATCTGAGAAAACGAGAGAATACGTCGCATTAAGGCTTCTATTTTATTAATCAGACAAACCCTCTAGCACGGCCGTCTAAGTAGGCTGAAAAAAGGTGGTATACCTTTGACAGTATACCCTCACTGAAACTGGAATCAAAGTGGATCTCCTATAAACAACAAGTATCCCCACTGCGGAGCTGGAGGTGAGTAAAAAGTTGTCTTCTCTTCGAGTCAGACCTCAGTTCGCAGGCATTCAAATTTACTAACCTTAAATCAATTATCCTGATTACGGAAGTTGGGTCCCTTAATAGAATATGACGGGAGTCAGGACACAGATGGTCTGGTTCATGGATCCCATCTCTTTACCATTGGTGAGGTCATGAGTGAGACCACCGATGTTTGCGGAAACGTTAGTTTCAATGCCCTATCGAGGGAAAGGTGAACATAAATAGGGACCCTCCCCGTTACAAATTTCATTGTCTCCCTCCATAATGAGGAGGGTGAGCGATCCGAGGTGGCTTGAGTGGCTTCTCTAATCATACTCATGATTCCCTCAGACCCTCAGCCCATTCTGATCACCAACAGCACCAACGCTCCTAGAAAGTTTGTAGGATCCTCCTCGTATCTACCGTAGACTTCTTTGAAGCTGTGGAGGACCCTTAAGTTGTTGAGTTGTTGCAACTGAAATTATTCTCCTCTTCAGGACTTCCATGACCATTCTACATACGTCTTCTTCACTTTTGTGTCTCAGTAAATATTTCTTTTCTTTGCAAAGAGCTATTAACAGAAGAGCTCCGCTGCCGTTTCTTTTGGAGTTGTTGCTGTTAATGATTATGATGGTGTCACTGCTGGTCCTGTGGTAGTTAGCGCTGCTGCTACTTCTGTTGGAATTGCGGCTGCTGTTGTTTTACTCGTGCTAATGATAGTGTTGTTTTAGTTGGTTCAACCAACGACAGCAGTAGATGGTGAGTTTCCTTTGAGTCTTTTAGGACTGTCATTTTACTAGTAGTGTCTAGGGTGACCTGATTATTTATGGCTTGGGGTAAGACCTGGTTGAGCGAAAAGACCCTGAAGAGGAGGCTGCTTTTTTAAATTCCTGGAGCTCCTCACACTTCTTTCACCTTAGACTTGCGCACCGGCTTTTTGAGGGAGTTTTGTCGCGCATGTGAAGGTACTAAATTGTAAGTGTCTGTCAGGGGGAATTTTCGACTGAGGTTCCGCAAGTTGGGTCTACCTCCCACCTTTTCTTTCTATTAGCTACTTCCTGTTTTACCTCTTGGTGGTATCCAACGACTTGGTTGTCGGCAAATGAGAAGTCTCAGAGAAAGGTAAGGATGATTTTTCCCCAATAATAGAGGGAACCGTTACGTTGACAGCAAACGAGACTACAGGAGCCTCCTATTTTACTTTTCACCATGGTAGGTAGTTGGGAATTCTGCAAAGGATCGAGCACTTTCTTAGAAGCTGTCTTCTCTGGGCAATTTGCACAAAGGTGACCAATCTCTACAAAATGTCACAATAACAGGCGGTCAACGCACTTTCCAAATTCAACCAGTTGAGAATAGAGTAGAAGGGTTTGCTATTGATCATAACATAGAACCTCTATTCCCTACGCATACTGCCATGTGACGCAGCAACGATTTCACCAAATTGCAACTTGTATGCAGCTATATTTTCGCCGATAAGATAGCTAAGAACCTCATATCCAGCAACTGTGGTCGTCCGTTGCCCTTGATATTCAGTTCTAAAGATGTAATTTTTAGAATCGAGAGTTTTTCTTTTGAGGATGATAGCATCTTCAATGATGGGAAACAGTACATACCAAAAAGCATAAGATTTGTTATCTATTATAGTAAAAACCTTTTCTCCCCGACTGGGCAGAGATTCAGTAACTGCCTTTTGTGGATTTGACAATCTTTTTTGTTCGTTTGTCAACCATGTTTTTTTCTGTTGCACTTTTCTGAGCTGCTCTAAACTAAACAAAAAACTTTTCTCTCTCACGTGGTGGGATATGGCTTTTGCCTGCTGGACCAACTCGTCAACGTTGACGGATATTTTCAGAAAAGGGGCATTCCAGACAATACGAGAGCCCTCATTTGTCTTGTTTCGGGGTGTATTTGTTCTTTTGTTATTTCTATTATTTTTTCTCTTTTTTTTTTTTTTTTTTTTTTGACATCTTCGTCAGAAAAAGGGTCTTTGTAGCTGAGTCACAACTCTGGCTGGACATAAGGCGGAGGGAAATAAATAACCCTACCTTATTGCATATACATATATCCAACTTTAAGCAAGACATGTTCGCCTGGTCTTCTGTAAAAGGTCGCATAAAAGTAGGTTAGTGATGCCTTACTTGTCAGAAAAAAAATCCCTAGAACTTCATCAAAAACGTAATTCCGCTCTGGACACTGTCCGGCAAAAACTGAGTCAACTACAAAAGTTCTGGAAAAATTCACACTCCAATCATATCACTGACACTTCTGTAATTGTTTCCTCTTCCCCTGTTTATAAGAATGACGAGCTCATTTCAACCCCGACTGAGAGGTGGCATCTCTATAACACATTCAAAATTCGAACCCCGATCACCATGTCCATTTCCCTAGGACTATAACAGTTACACCTTTAGCACCTTCAAAAAGAAGAGTTACCATAGCAATATTTTACATTATTATTATTATTGCTAGTTTTTCACACCACTGGGGTCTGAGTGACACAAAATCTTCTCAAGTCTCCAGGATTCTTCTCAGTATTCTGGGTGATCTCTACAATGCTGTAGTTTGGATGGTATCGGCTCGTCCCCTGGTTTCCATCTCTTCCAGTCCCCTTTAGAAAGCCTCTGGGGGTAGTTCCAAATACACCAATTACGATTGGTATCAGCATCACCTTCGTGTTCCACAATTCGTTACGTTCTCTTTTTTCTTTTCTTTCCCTATTTTTTTTCTTCTTTTTTTTTTTTTTTTTTTTGTTAATTATCACAAAGTCTGGTTTTCTGACCGGGATTTAATATTATTATTATTAGTAGTAGTAGTAGTAGTATTTTCTTGCGAACTTTTCACACAAGTGTTTACTGCTGGTTTTCACAGGAGTCTAAATGACTCCCAGTCTCTTCAGGCTTCCTGGACTCTTGTTACTGTTCTAGTCAATCTTAACCATAGTCTCGATTTTCTCTCTGATTTTCTATTCCTCCAGTCTTTTTCCAAGCTTTTACGGACCGTTTCAAGAGTACAAGTGATATCACTGTCAACTTCATATTCCACAGCTTTTCTTCTTCTTCTTCTTCTTCTTCTTCTTCTTCTTCTTCTTCTTCTTCTTCTTCTATTTTCTTTTTTTTTATTCACATACTTTCACATCTTTATTTAATTCTTATATTTCCCATTAGCTATCCCTTCCCACATCGTTTTCTTTCTTTCTTCCTTTCTTTCTTTTTTATTACGTTTAATCATTACTCGCATGTTTTCCGTTCTTTGTTTCTTCATTTCTTCCTTTATAATTGTTTCTTTTTCTTTCGCCTTTTCTTTTATTTTTATTATTTTTTGCCTTTCTTTCTTTCTTTCTTTCTTTCTTTCTTTCTTTCTTTCTTACATGCTCCTTTCTTTCTTTCTTCCTTTTTCTTTATTTCTTTCTTCTTCTTTTTCTTTCTTTTTTCTTCTTCCTTTCCCTTCCTTTCATCTTTATTTATTTCTCTCCAACTTTTTTGTTTATTTGTTTCTTTTTTCAACTCAAATTTGCTCTCTCTCTCTCTCTCTCTCTCTCTCTCTCTCTCTCTCTCTCTCACTCTCTCTCTCTCTCTCTTTCTTGCATGTCTTTCTTTCTTTCATTTTACACACTTTTCTCTACTTCTCTTCATATTCTCTTTCCTTTTTCCCTGTTTTCCTTTTCCCCAATTCCTTCTCCCAACCACCCTCTCTCTCTCTCTCCCTCCCTTTTTCTCTCTCTCACTTTCTTCCACCTCCAATTTCTCATTATCTTTATTTATTCTTTTAATGGCTCTTGTCAATTGCAAATCATTTCCTTTTGGAGTCTCTAGTGAGATTGGAACAAGCAACACCTGGAGACCCACTTGACAACCGTCAGAGGCGTCGACATTTGGCGAACATCGACGCTGGAGTTGCAGCTACAGGAAGGACAGAGGGAGAAGAAAGATGGTAGAAGGAAGCAGATATTCAGCGGAGAGAATGAGATAGCCAATCAATGAAAAGAAGAGAATGGAATGCTGGGAAGACAGTTAATAAGTATTTTTGAACGTACAATTATTCATGTATGTGTGCGTGTGTGTGTGTGTGTAAGAGAGAGAGAGAGAGAGAGAGAGATTAAATGAATGAGAAAATCTGAAGAGGTACCTAACGTGAATATATATATATATATATATATATATATATATATGTATATACACAAGTGAGGGTTATTGAAAAGTTCTCAGACCAACTAAGCAGACAATATATTTTAATTCATTTATTTATCCATTTTACGCGTATTTCTTTCTTTATTTTTGTTTTTTTTTATTTTGAGGGAACACAGAAACTTTAGAGATGAATGTCTTTTGTTGGATGGTTGGTTGGTTGGGTTTATGGCATATCAACTTTTGGAGGTTATTTAACGCCAAATCCATTTTTATGTAAATAATCAGTTTCATTTAAAACAATTCAGTTTCGCATAAGCACGCACTTTAAATGTAAGTACAGTTTAATTCAGAAAAACACTTTTATTTCAAGCTATTCAGTTTAGCCAAGCAGTT
Source organism: Sepioteuthis lessoniana (assembly GCA_963585895.1). NCBI lineage: Eukaryota > Metazoa > Mollusca > Cephalopoda > Myopsida > Loliginidae > Sepioteuthis > Sepioteuthis lessoniana. Next base: position 23,679,040 of record OY757947.1, on the reverse strand, counting down.
CTAATTCAGCAAATTCAGTTTAGTATAAGTACAGATTTTGTTTACACACAGTTAAATATCAAAACAGTTCTATATTAAACTAATCAGTTTAGTATAAGTACAGTTTCAATTGTAAAAAACAGTTCCATTCCAAATAATTCAGTTTAGCATAAGCTCGCAGTTTAAAAGTAAATACGGTTTAGTCAAATAATTCAGTTTAGCATAAGTATCCCGTTAGTTCTATTTAACCCATAGATAGGGCTCTATCAGGTACTACCATGCCGGGCCAGAATGGACCTGGGAGCAATGGCAATGAAGGGGTGTTCTACATTCTCCAAAGCCCCAGCATTACTGGAACTTCACCATCAGATTGTTTAGTGTCATATCCTGGACTCTTATTGGGGGGATCTTACCCCTCTGCAGAGGTGCGGTCAGTGTATTCTACAGCCCCAGCCGACTGGGCAAAATGTGTTTTGTGAAAATGGGATGCAGCAAATAACTATCATGGCACGTATCCATGTGCATATGTGTGTATGTGACGTACCTGTGCGTGTGTGTATGTGTGTATGTGTAAATGAATGCGAAACTTTGAAAGGTGTCTAATGTGGGAGTAATATATATATATATATATATATATGTTAAGTAAAAGTAAAGTTGGCGACCGTAATCGAGGGCGACTCGAAGGTTCCCTTTTTAATAGCTGCTAAACTGAGGTGTAAGGGAGAGTGCTCTTCCCTTCCCTTGATTGCTCCATTTTACCCTTGATACGTACCTTATAATGTTGAGTGTTAAACTAGGAGGCATTTTTTGAGACTTTAGTATGACTCAACCCGGGATTGAACTCCGGTCTCCCGGGCCTTTGGCAAACACTCTAACCATTTTACCAATGGGACAGTAAACAGAATAAGAACTCTGGGTTTCACGCTACCGGTGCTCAGGGGAACCAGTATCCACACATATAAAGTCTGTTAAATTCGACTAAATAAATATCTGTTCACAATTTAATCTTGAAGTTACGTGACTTTTACGTGGCTGACATACTAAGTAACATCGTTCAATCTCTGGCGCCGAATTACAAAGTAATTATTTACATTCGTCTCGACATATACATATGTCAAAAGAGAGAGAGAGAGAGAGAGACTTGTGGTGTGATGGCTACCGTCGTAAAAAATGGACACGGCAGCTCAAGGCTTTTGACATTTCTCGTAACTCGAATAACCTTGGGATTATTCTCCCTCCAGCAATAGGTAAATAGTAGGATTGACTGATCTTTTAGACCTTGTTATGGCAATCAGTCAAGGAGAAGGAAAACTCTGAATTAAAGCTAATAAAACTTTGCTAAAATTTGATCTGGTGTCGGATCCAGCTTGTTCGAAGGGGTTGAGTAAACACACACACACACACACACACACACACATACACACACACTCACACACACACACATATATATATATATATATATATATATATATATATAAGCATGTTCAGTTAAAGACTGTGGATTGTTTACATTTGAAGATCTTCAAGTGAAGATGTTCAAGACTTCTTGTTATTTTTCTTATGTCAGGGTCAAGGTGGTGAAGAAAGTGCCCCATACTAAGTCAAGAGCTTTCGACAATTTGGCTGGTCATCCTCAGGGTTTGTATTAGGTTGTTTGTCGTTGTGAGTTTTATTTATATTTATTTGAAATGTTTTTTTATGTGTTTGGCTGAATGAGATGATAAGATGGGCGACAGGATTAGTAATTGAATATGTTTAATATGTTAATACCTGAGTTGAATGCTATTTTATTTATTGTAGCTTTTCTTCTTATTAATTTTATGGTCATTGCTTCGAGGATTTGTAAGTGGTTTTTATTGTTATTTTTATATATGATTTTTGTATTACTTATTAGGATCTTTCTTATATCCAGGGATTTTAATTTGTCAGTGTCTTTGTTATGCTTTGTCATTAGATGCTGTTCTATGGCACTTATGTCAGAGAGGTGATACGTAAGACAACAAGAGAGTATGTTGTATCTCCTATGTAGGTAGTAGCTGTTATGTTAGCTCTCGAAATGGGCAAATAAATTTATACACTATATTAGTTTGATTTAATTCACAATATATCTATATTTTGAGCGGGGATTAATTCATGTTAGTTTAGTAGTATTAGTATAGGACAGATTTGGCGGGAAATTCGTGTAAGTCTAGTGAAGTGTAAATCATGGACACGGACGAGTATTAAAATAACATCTTACCTCGGTACCGATTCCGGAAGTAGCAGGGAGAAACCGGATGAGGTAAAGATGGTACTATATAGCAGAGGAGTGCGGAATGCCCTGTTTTCATTGGCTGTTTACTAAAAGACAGATGTCTATAAGAACGGCCGAAGTCCGGCTTTTTATTTATTTTTTCTTTGCTTTGGTAGAGGCACGAGCGTAGCACGTCGCGATCACGGAGGCGGCTTGGCTCTTTCAGGGTCAAGCCGGGGTTACTGTCAGAGCTGATATGATGCAGAAATAACCCGAAATCGGCAATGAAGACAGCGCATCACTGAAGACCTCCCTAATGCATCTAAGATGTATGATTGAAAATATATATATATATGTAAGTACACACTATATATGTATGTGTGTGTGTGTGTGTGTGCACGCGTGTGCGTGTGCGTGTCGTGGGTTAAAAAATATAGAAAAGATTGAAAGCAAGTCTATGGAATTAAATTATTTTCGTTTTCAAACACAAATTATTGACGATATCATCATCGAACATCAGCTATTTGGGAGCTTTAGAAATTTTAAATGCAAAAATTACTTGGAAACCTATTTTTCTTACTATCATAACGAAAAGGTATATCTAAATGTATTATATCTAAAGATTATTATAACTACATGTATTATAGTTGAAGATGGTTATTGAAAAATATAGTTTGTGATAAAGTAATAATGTTTTATAAACTCAATCATCTGACGTAGTAGAAAAGGCCGACTGCATCTCTGCGGAGAAATAAAACTTCAACTCACCCCAATAAATGTTCTGGATATAGCTCTAAATCATCTGATGGTGAAGCACTAATTCTCGAGCTTTGGGGAATGTGGAGTACCCTTTCATTGCCATTACTCCCAGGTCCACTCTTACTAGGTCGTACTCGGAGTGGAAGTACTTGTTTGGGTTAAATGAAACTATTTAATCATTTAGGATACTTGAAACCATTTAACAGCTCGTTTAAAAATGTCACCAGCAAAATATTCGTTTACAAATTATATATATATATATATAATCTTACCACTACAATTCTTTCAAGATACATACAAGCAACCCCCGATGAAGGCCTATGAAAGGTCCGAAAGCGCTCTGGACAATTTTGGTAAATTCATCCACTAATCCAATCTGAAACCAAGACACTTATTAGAAAACTTGAAAAGATCTTGATAAAATTATGTATGTTCAAATGTCCCTTGGGAGACTGTCTCCAACGAAAATAATACGTATGTTGGTCTTACCCCTACAACTCTTTCAACATATATATATATATATATATATATATACATGAACAGAATTTGGCATTAAATAACCTACAAGTGTTGATATGCCATGAAATACAACCAATAACCTATATAATAATGCTATGAAATATCATCATCATCATCATCATCATGTCGTGCTGGTAGCACGGATATCCCTGACCCTCTCTCGCCACTTCTCTCTATCGTTCATCGCCTCAGGCAGGTCTTCTGGACAACATCCCGTATCCTCACATAGTTGCTGAATGTTCGTGCTGGTCGTCCTGCTTTGCACGGCCATGTGTGGGGGTCCACAAGAGTACATCACTTATGAGTTCGTCCCTGCTTCTCAAGCAGTGTCCTGCATGTCTGGTTCGTCTAACTTGAATAGTTTTCGTGATAGGAGGCAGGTGGCCGTACAGTTGGTGTCTTGTGGGGTGTTGCCGCCAGGACTTGTTCAAGATTGCACGCAGCATTCTTGTGTAATTTCCGTCTAGCTTCTTCTCCAGCCGTTTAGTTAGAGTCCATGTAGTGCATCCATATAGCAATATCGATGCGACCGCTGCCTGGAAGAAACTGCGTTTCATTTTATCGGTTAGGTCTGATTTCCATATAATCGATAGCCTATTGACAGCTGTCCATGCTTTCGTTAACCTTGTGTCGATGTCCTTTTCGGTTGATGCGACGCTGCTTCCTAGGTAAGTGAATGTGTCTACTAGTTTAAGAGGGGTTCCGTCTAGAGTGGAAATGTCACCCGTTTGATTATAGCACATATATTCCGTTTTGTGTGCATTGACATAGAGGCCTATGCCTGCGGCTGCTCGTTCCAAACTATGCAGTAGTGTTTCGGCTTGGTTGGGTGTATTTGCCAGTATCGTTATGTCATCGGCGTAGTCGGCGTCGGTAATTGTTTTTGCGGGGTAAATGAAGATTATTATTGAAGAAAGTATTTTAGTTTCCTCGGGTGAATAAATTTTCATTTTTATTTATTTGTCAAGATCTTATTTAGTGTAAATATAAATTAGGTTAAAATGAATTCATAAATTTTCAAATCCAGGTTTTCGTTTGTTTGTTATTAGTTACGACACAAGACACTGGCGTTTTAATTTTTTTGTTTTGGGGGTTGCAGAAGGAGAGTTAACGATTTTTCTTATACGTACTCTTTCGTTATACGTACTTTTTGTTGTACGTACTTTTTTTTTTACAATACATATCTTTATAGGTAAAAATTTTAGACAAGTCCTATTTATGATTAACGAGGGCCTTACTATTACGAGCAATATTCAATGCGCTGCGATATCCCAACATTACCTTTTTAAAGGATATAGATGTGTCTAAAATTCTTAAGTTTTTAAATTCAAGACACCACATACATGAATTGAGGCTGTATAAAAAAAAAACACAATCCATTTTTTTCTGTTGTTGGTCGAGCACTTTAAACCATCATTGGTCATTATTATACTTACGGCTTGTCGTAATCCACATCAGTGTTACTTAATAAAACATATGTGTGCAGTTACATATATGTATGTTATATATATTATATATATTTATGTATATAGAGAGAGAGAGTTGGTCACTTTTGATATTTACTTCTTGTCTATACAACATTGATATACAACATATTTTCAATGTACTAATATATATATATATATATGTATATATATATATATATATGTGTGTGTGTGTGTGTGTGTGTGTGTGTGTGTGTGTGTGTGTGTGTGTGTGTGTGTGTGTGTGTGTGTTGCGAGAAAAAGAAAGAAGAAAGAATGCAGATAAGAAAAAACAAACAAATCGTCTTAGAAAGAAAGAAAGAAAGAAAGAAAGAAAGGAAGGAAGAAAGAAAGAAAGAAAGAAAGAAAGAAAGAAAGAAAGAAAGAATATACGAGTGATAAAAAAATTAATGATTGAATCACGAATGTATTTTCTTTAAAAGGAGGGTGAGGAGAAACTCACACACACACACACACACATACACACATAAAAACGGTAAAACATCCAAATCTCCAAAATAATGAACCAGCCAAGAACAATAAGCATCAGGTGATAGAAGAGGCCCCAGGTGTAAAATTGTCTCGAATTACTGAAGCGTTCGCACAAGAGTCTCATTGCTCAGAATGAAGCAGCCGATAATTTACATTCAAGATTTTCGTGCCCTTTCTTTTTCTTTTTTTTTTTTTTTCGTTCTTTTCCACGACCACTCACTTGCAACCCCTTTTTTTCTGTGTGTGAATTTTGTTGTCTTTTTCCTTATGTTTTTCTTTTGTATTTGTACCTTCTGCTAAGAAGTGTTCTTAATGAATCTTAAACAGAATCTTTGTCCGCCATCTTACCATTATTATTGGTTATTTATAATGATTTTCTTTTATCTTGTATACGGTTTTATATTCGTTTCGATTTGCGAGTCCTGTGTAAAAACCTTGAACTGCCAATCACTGACTACCAATTAAGTTCTTTTTCTACTTCTATTGATCCTCTTTTTCCTTTTCTCTCTCTTTCTCCACTATCTTCTTCTTCTTCTTCTTCTTCTTCTTCTTCTTCTTCTTCTTCTTCTTCTTCTTCTTCTTCTTCTTCTATTGCTCTTGCTCTTCTTTCCTTTCTTCTTCCTTTTTTACTGTCTCTCGTTCTTCTTTTTATTTCATTGTTTATTTTCCTTTTCCCTTCTAATTTCGTTTTTTTCAATGTATTACTCTCTTTTCTTTTTCTCCTTCTTCCTTACATTTTTTTCTTCTTCTGTTGTGACTCTATTTCCCTCTTTATTCATCCTTCTCTTCTATTTTTCTTATTTTCCTTTCATTGGGTTTCTCCTTCTTCGACCATTTATTCACTTCCTTTTCTTGTTTTTGTTCCTTTTTATTCCCCCGGCTCCCCACTCCAACTCAACTTCGTCTTCTTCTTCTTCTTCTTCAAATGAGTCGCTCTTTTTCTCTTTCTTCTTCCTCCTCTTTTTATTTTTCCATGTTCCATTGTGTTTTTCCCTCTTCTTTTTATTCATCTTTCTCTTCCCTCTCTTTTTCTTTATCCATTGAGTCTCTTCTTCTTCTTCTTTGGAACTATTTTATCTTTATCTTACAGTTTTTTCCTTCCCCCATAAGACGATTAGCCATTAGTGAAATAACAGTCATCGGTGACTCTGTTACGCTAGATGCCTACAAATCATCATGTTTTTTATGAAGCAGGAAATGTTTTTTAAAACAAATTCCGCATTAGATAAAAAAAAATGTACAAGTAACTGAATCAGCTGATATTTTAAAACTGATTCCAACAACTTTAACTTAATTAATTTAAAACAAATCCGGCATAAATAAACTCTTTTATTTAAATCTGTTTAAATTCGATATGACATCTAATCCTACCAAATCCGATCTAATCTGTCTATTTAAATGTTTACTCAACAGATAACCAGGAATCTGTTCAAATAACAGAAACGTATTCCTAACTTTTGATAATTTCACACAAGTTTAAAGAAAAAATATTCTTTGTGCAATTTTCCAAACAGTAAGAAAAGTATTACAAAAATACAAGTATATCCACTTACGTAACATGGCTAAGGTTATATATAATCTGTGAATTCGAAAGTTATATATAATCTGTGAATTCGAAAGTTATATATAATCTGTGAATTCGAAAGTTTATTCAGCAAATAATCAGATAATGTACAAATAGCGGAAGAGAGTAGCGGTATATTCCACGGCCGATGAAATTGCGCCTGCTAAATGATTTGTTTAGGTTTTATGGCATATCAATCATTTTTGGTTATTTAAAGCCAAATCCTGTCCTTAAATATATATTTGTTTGGTTTGATTTGGTTTGGTTTGGTTTAGTTTGGATTTATGGTATATCAACCATTTTAGGTAATTTAATGCAAATCGTGTTTATACATTGTGACGGCCCAGTGGCAGCTATAGGATTAATATATAGGAAAATAAGAACTGCTATACAAGGACCAGAAGTGAGGCAGACGATTGGCGGGTTTTCGAGCCCTAGCAACAGCGATGAACCAACTGAAAAGGGGCAAAGGTCATGACCCAGATAGGGAAAGGACATACGATTGGTCGAGGCATTTAGGACGTTTTACCGCCAAAAAGAATGAAATCCAAAAGTCAGCTCCGAGCTTCGCCAGAAGAGAGAAAGGTCACCCTTTTTACTAGGTCCGGTGAAAAGTGAAATTCTGGTAGCAGAATGGTCTAATGGAAGTCATCAACTCCGTTAAAAAAGAAACGAAAGTTCAACGTAAAAGATGCGACATCATAAAAAAAAAGAAAAATGATGCCTTGCGATTCGTTAATGGGAATTTAACGAATATAAAAAAAAGAGAGAAAAGGAAAAAGGTTAGTCGAAAATTTTCTTATAAATGATATTCATAACCTAAACAAAGGATTGTATCAAGAATATCTAAAGAAACATTTTGAAAGTTGTTTATTAGTAACCAGTTTCGGCGGATAATATATTTGTCTGTTTAAAATTTATATCCACTTCAAATGCGAAGAGAAGAGACTTTATCATTCGCTAAAAAAAGAGGGAGAGAAAGAAGAAAGAAATAAGAAAATAAATATAGAGAGAAAGCGAGGAAGTTAGCTCCCTTTATTTGTAAAGGAAACAAAGGAATCATGGTTCAAGTTTAAGACAAGTCGAACAAAAAAAGAGAACTTTGTTTCTTGAAGGACATAGTTAAACAAAATTGGAAATGACTTGTCCTCTTCATGTCTGTGTATTTTTGTGTATTTTGCTTTTTTTCTGTTATTATAATTTTACTTTCTTTAAAATAAAATATATAAGATATATATATATATATATATATATATATATATATATATATATATATATATATATATATATATATAAACCATAACCACGCGTCATACTGTTTGTCCAGTTCGGAATTCTTCACGTTTTCATTTATATCATATTGCCATCTAGACACTTGATACGTCCTCATTCGTCCATGCATCGAAACTAAACCTATACGCAGGCTTTATACCTGACTAGTTATATGGGCTTTTATAGCTATCATTAAAATATAACTAGTTACGGAGAATATATGAAGCTTGGGTGGTACGATACTGTAGTCAGTGATTCTCCCTGACCTTCCAGGATAATGTAACCTCGGAACAAAGATACTGTAACCGCCACAACATATATATTGGTTTAATTGGGTTGGGTTTTATGGCATATGTATGGAGTCTCACCATCAAATTGTTTAGTGTCATATGCAGGACATTCGTTAGGGGGAAGTCTTACCACTCTGCGGAGATGTAGATGGCGTATTCTACAGACCCAGCCGGCTGGGATACCTGTTAAATGTATTAAAGTTGTATTTAAGAAAAGATTATTCGGCCATAGATCGAAACTACATAAACCACAAGTCATCTTCACAAAGAAAAAAAGGACAAACGAACTTGGGTTTACACTTGTTTCAATATTCACTCTTCGAGTTTATCTTGGTCGTGAGGAGGGTCCATATGACACTTCGCTAATCTCCCCTTGTAAATGAGCAGAACCTAGGCTTGAATAGCTACTGAACTTGACGCTTTTTGTCACAAACTACTGATCAGTAAAGAGACACCAGTCTAATGGTCAACCATTAATGCTCCAAATAGCAACTCCTGATTCTTCTCCTGAATATATGGGGCACTGACTTCTGAAAAAGAAAACTGGCCTCTCACGTGAACTTCCTAGATCTAAAGTGTCTAGAAAATATATCCTTATCTACTGACTCCTGGCCGTACTAGCTATATACATATATAAACCGGATTTGGCATTATATAACCTGAAATGGTAGATATGTCATAAAAACCAAACCAAACCCAACCAAACAATATATATTTAATATCTAGTATAAAGAGGATTTAGCATTAAATAACCAACAATGGTTGATATGCCATAAAACCCAACCCAACCAAACCATATATATTCAATATCTAGTATAAAGAGGATTTGGCATTAAATAACCTACAATGGTTGATATGCCATAAAACCCAACCCAACCCAACCCAACCCAACCATATATATTTAATATATATGTATAAAAAGGATTTGGCATTAAATAACCTACTATGGTTGATATACCATAAAACCAAACCAAACCAAACCAAACCAAATCATATATATCTAATATGTTTGTATAAAGAGGATTTGGCATTAAATAAGCTACAATGTGACAAAACCAATCATAACCGAAAACGCACATATATACATATAAGAAACCCCGACACGAATACATACCCATGCAGACATGGTCACACCTTTATGCATATACATTGTTTCACTTGAACATGTGCACACAGATGCTAAGGAGTTTCACAAAAGTATTCCAAACGTTTTAATTAAATTTAAAGAAAATATATTCTTTGTTGAGGGTGCGGAAACAAAATATGGAATAATTTTTAAAAGTTTTCTTTTGGTCTGATTTGTCCAACATTAAAAACAAAACAAAAAAACCCAATAAATCTAAATTTTCATGATTCGCTCTATTATTCAAGCAGTTTTTCATTAAAATTCAGCCGAATATGAGTGAGTAAGAAAAGAAGCGACAAAGAATCTATGATCTGCTTAACGCCGAATCCATGCCAAAAATATTCCGAAATAATTTGAGTTTCTTTTTGACTTCCATCGAGCCCAGCCCTTAACCCCCTTGATTACGCTATATGGGGCATTTTAGAAAACAAAAAAAATGCAACTTCCAATCGAAATATTTATTCGCTTAAGATTGCTATTGAGGAGGAATGGAATAAAATGTCTGAAGAATTTATTTTGAAGGCATGAAAATCATTTCGAAGGCGTGTTGATACAATAATTGAAAAAAATGATGACCATATTGAGTAAATTTATTGTTTTGTGTCTATCTTCTTATTTTGTTGTTTACTTTTTAAAATTGAATTTAGTCACGTTTTATAATAGAGTTGTTTATTATTATACTATTCCTAATTTTACTTCAGCACTCTGTACAATTAGCTAAACAACATGTAAATTATTTTTTTAAATTGTTTGTTTATTCATACTTATGATGTATTACTCTTGTAACAGGTATAAAATTGTATTATCAACTAATGATGTTGAAATAAATGTCGGAATAACGGAAAGGAATTTCATAAGTTTAAAAGTTTACACAATTGGTTAGGATATACCTAACTCTTTCATCTTCTTCAGCTCTTCCTTCCTCTTCTCCAAACTTCTTCTCCACACAAGCATATATAATACTCTCTCTCTCTCTCTCTCTCTCTCTCTCTCTCTCTCTCTCTCTCTTAGACTTCGATAAAGTGTTTACTTTCACAAAACCAGCCGACACCGTATTCAGTTTTTTGACTGAACATGTCATACATAAACGATAGGTAAACAGCTAAAAGCTTAATGATAAATAGATTATTATTAATTTTCTGTTGTTGTTGATATTGGTGGTAGTGTTATTCTAAATTAACTTTTTCAATAAACCTATTTATCCCTTTTTCTTTTCCTTCCCCTCCTCCTTTTTCTTTTATTGAACCCGATTTTCTTACCATTCCTTCAACACTTCTCCTTCTTCAATTAATTCTCTTCAAAATTTCCCGCCTCTTCGTCTGCTTAAAAATCCTCATATTCCTCATATCCGTCAATATAATATCACAATTTTCTTCACTTTTTCTATTTTTTTTTATCTTCAAGCATTTTATTCTCCTAATTTTCTTTCCTTCATAACTTTTCTTTTCCAGAAACTTTTATTCCCGTTGATTTCGTCTCTTCTTACAGTAGCCGCCATTTTTGATGCCCTTTAGCAAAGAAAAAGAAAAACAGTGGAGATCTAAATGATATAAAATAAGATGGAATAAACATAGTGATTGAAAAGCCTAAGTGACTCATATCTCTATTTTTTTCTACTTAACGCTCCTTTTGTCTTCTCTAACAGCCACCTGATCCACACTGGTCGTTTGTTCTGTAAAATCTCGATAATTCGCTGTGCACAGAAAATTTTTTTCTTTGTGTTTATTGTTTAGTTATTTTATCATTTTTTCCTCTATATTTATTTTTTATTTTGTTTTTTTGCATGGAACGGGAAAATGTTTTTTATGCAAAAAACTTTAAATATTTTAGTTTGGTTTGGTTGGGTTTTATGGCATATCAACCATTCTATGTTATTTAATGTCAAATACTCTTTATGCATATATATTAAATATATATGATTGGCACATCAACCCTTGTAGGTTATTTAATGTCAAATCCTCTTTATAAATATATATCAAATATACGATTTGTAATTCCATTTTGTTGATGATATTTTTTTAAAGTTTGAGCTCATTTTTTGCACAGAGTAAAATGGTTCCAACAATTGCTATCACTAACAGTTCAATTAAAGCCCAGTCGACTGGAGCTGTAGAATACACTGATGGCATCACTGCAGAGTGGTAAGGACCCCCAATGAATGTCCTGGTTATGACACTTAACAATTTGATGGTGAAGCTCCAATCCTGGAGCTTTGCGGAATGCGGAGTGCCCCTTAATTGACATAAAACTTTAGTTTTGTGTCATATACAGAAAGAAAGAAAGAAAATCTTGGCAATAGTAAACAGAAGCAGTTTTCCCTAATAAACTTGCGTTGTCTTTTCCATAAATCATTGAATTCTTAGACATCTACCTAGTTATTCTCAAATGAAAAAAAAGCGTTGATTTCTAGTTTTTAAAATGGATGTACAAAGCTTTGGTGGAAGAAGAAGAAGAAGAAGAAGAAGAAGAAGAAGAAGAAGAAGAAGAAGAAGAAGAAGAAGAAGAAACGTACGATAACTTGTGACAGTAAGTTGTTTTATTTGTAAACAAATAGAATGAAATAAAACCAACAACAAAAAAACTTCAAGAACAACATTCGAATCGAGCAGAAAAGAAAGGAGGAAGTAAAATATGATTTGACTGCGCTAATCAGGAATCTTATAATCCCTCAAAAAATCTGTTTCTCCTTTCATATGGCTAGGACTCCATTTCGGACTAATTTTAACTAAACTTTCTGAAATTTTTTGCAAAGTGTTTCAAATAGTCTCTCTATTTTTTCTTTTGCTTTTTCTTTCTTTCTTTCTTTCTTTCTTTCTTTCTTTCTTTCACTGTTATTCAGATTTTCTTTCTTTCTTTTTTCTATTGTTCAGATTTTCTTTCTTTCTTTCTTTCTTTCTTTCTTTCTTTCTTTCTTTCTTTCAATAGCATTCAGCTGTTCTTCTTTCTTTCTTTCACAATCATTCACATTTATTCTTTTTTCTTTTTCTTTCTTAAACCATGGCTCAACTTTTCTTTCTTTCTTTCTTTCTTTCACTATTATTCATATTTCTTTCTTTCTTTCTTTCTTTCTTTCTTTCTTTCTTTATGATTGTCTTTCTTTGACTACCAATTAGCTTTTCTTTTCTTTTTTACTTTGTACAGATATCATTCAATTTTCTTTTTTCTTTGTCCACGATTTTTAAATGGGATCTGTCTCTCACCTTCAATCACTTATTACCTCGCTCTTATCCAACTCGCAGTAAAAGAGAGTCCATCACACAGCGTTGATTCGCTCTCTTGATCATATAATCATTACGAGAGGCAGAAGAAGACATTTTGAGGATACATCGGCCAAAACCTAGTGGCAGCAAAAGAAATAGAAAAAATTTATTTAGAAGTCCGATCAACTTTCCCATCCCTTCCCTTCAAAAACATTTTTAGCGTAAATCCTTTCTGGTTTAGGTGCTCAACAAAACAGTTCCGAATAACTTTTTTATTTTAATTCAAGAGTGGAAAATTTCTAACTGATATGATTTAAACATTTACTGACGTCATATCACACGAGCAGAAAATCAGGAGAAAAGACCTACCCCCTCTTTTAGGTAGAGGTGAGATGAAACCAAGCACTGAAGGTGAAAGGAGCAGAATCAATTAATAGAACATATGTAGGAGGAAGGAGCAGCCCTCTGAGTAGCAATAAAAGGAAATTGAATAATGAAGGCAGTGCAGATGGAAGGAGCAGAATTAATTATTGAAATCCACCACTAAGATGAGGAAAAGTACACTTGTTTCATCTCTCGATAGTGACCAGCGCGAAACGGCTAACAGACCCATGATACTCTGAGTCTTGACCTTTCACCAGACTCACAGAGATTAAGAAGCAAAGTGAAAGCCTTGCATAATACGTCACTTTAAAAGAAACCGAGAGCTAAAGACTGAGAAAAGCGAATATAATACACTACTTGAAATTACCTTTTACCAGACTATCAAACGGATAGAAGCTGAAAGCTAAAGACTGAGGTGGGAGAACATAACCACCACTTGAGATTGCTTTGTGCCAGACCACAGAAAGCGAGAAGAGAAAAGCCTAAAACTTGTGTCTGTCTTTCACTACCAACCTGTAGGAAGGGTGAATGTATGTATCATTTTTAAGGACATTTTTATCAAAATATTACTATTGTTACAAACCGTCTCTGTTTGTTGGCGTTTGACTTTTTTTTACTTTCTTAAATATGCAGTTTCATTCGTCCGCTCATGGATTTGTGTCTCCGATTAGCGATTTATCTGCTGTCAAAAACGCAATGTGGATAGATAAGCGAATCAGTCGTGCCATCTGATTACATAACCTGTCACAAACTGAAAGGGAATCACTCGAGTGTTTGGTAAAGGCTGGTGTGTACTACCACACGATGAACTTTAAATTATTATTCCTCTAACTGACCTATCGAAGGGGAAAGCACCCGTGGTGAAGTGGTTAATGTACAGGACTGCGACATTGTAGTAAGCGAGTTCGAATTCCAGTCTCGCTAAGACGTTCATTTTCGGACTAATACTCTCAACTATGTGATAAATAGTCCCATTACTGTTCTTCCAAAGGGATGGATTTGGGACTTAAATAACCCACAAAGGTTAATATGCCATAAAACAAAGAATCCAGACCAAACTTGTTGAAATCCCACTGTTAACTAATAATACAAAATATTTACTTACAAAATAAATCGAATCAAGTACGATATTTTTCATTATATTTCATCATATTATTAATCAGTCAAAACAAAGCTACACCAAGTAAAGGTCTGGCCCCCATGAAAATGAATTATTTTACTGGAAGCGGAATGTGGTGACTTAATCTATAATTACTGGGAAAATGTTCAGTAACTGACTTGCTAATAATGTCACATGTACTTCCTAGCCTGGAGCGTGCAGCAAGAAGCATTGGTCTCTACGTGACCTCAGATAAAACAGACTTCCTGAGTTTTAATCAAGATGGAGCCATATCATATTTAAATAGAAAACCTCTTAAATAAATAACCCAGTTCATATTCCTCAGTACTTGTATCCCATCAACTAAATGCGAGGTTATCAATATGTTAACCTCGCTTTCAGTGGTGCAATGGTTAAAGCGTAGTGAGCGAGTTCGAACTCCAGTCGTGCTATTACGTTCACTTTCGGGCAAATACCCTTGGGAGAGGCATGAACCCCCTTATCCTCCCAACTATGGGTTAAATAGTACCACTAATGTACAAGAAGGATGGATTTGGCATTTAATAACCCAACAAGGTTGATATGCCATTAAAACAATAAACCAAACACAGCCTCGCTTTCAGTAGATGGGATATAAGTACTGAGGTAAAGAACGAACTGCTATCGACAGGCAAACAACCGTATGGAAATCTGATAAAAATCAAACAGGAATTCTTCCAAGCTGTATTTTTATCAGTACTACTATATGGCTGCACCACTTGAATTCGAAAGAAACTAAAAAAAAGCTTAATGGGGACTATCTAAGTATGCCAGATCTAAAGAATGTGGAGTACTTCTTCATTGACATTACTCCCACATCAACTATGAGCCGGAGTGATAATACCTGTTAGGGTCTTAACTATAGGCCCATTAGAATTATTTAATTATCTACTTTACTTGAAACAGTTTAACTGTGGGCTAACAAAAAAGTCCTGGCGGTTTTAAGATAATGTTACCAACAGATTATTTCTTTACAAATCACATACACATACACACACGCACACTCACACACACACGTATATATATATATATATATATATATATATATATATATATATACATATATATATATATATACAAATTAACAAAGACATCATTGGTAATAGAAGAGGGGGAACTATAATAAAATAGTAAAATGAACGAGGGCCCTTTCATCCGGTGCTTTTCAAGTTATATACACCGGAAATTGGTAAAAACGGGGGTATAAATTATGTAATTTGGATTGCAAGGACGGGGTTAGAAAAAAAACCTAAGTCACCCCAGTCTCAAAAATAATTAAGATACGATTGTTTAACTGCCTACATAGAGAGGGGTGATTCATATAAATATAAATCGCCTCTAAGACTTTTAGATGGGATTTATCTCTAGCTTTATGCAGGACAGAGAAACAATCGTCTTCATAACTGGTTCTGCAGCTATTTATAGTAAGCAAATGCTCACCAATAGCCGAATCCATTGCTTGAGAGTGCCCGGGTGTTAATCGGCCTGACAAAAGAATTCTGGGTATATGGCTGTCTAACTCTCACTTCGAGGCGTTGACAAGTCATTCCTGTACATGTCGAACTACATCGACATACAAATTTATATATTAAATTACTTTGTTTAAAGATCGGCAGCTTGTCTTTATTTGTAGAATTAAAGGCCGACCTCGTAGTGAATATTGGTCTTAGGTTGCCAGCATGATAACAACGATACACAGAAAAGGCAATCTTATTAGCAAAGAACTGGCTAGCAGAATCCACCCAAGGAAGTCTAAAGTATACAGGACAGAAGGGCCCTCGTTCATTTTACTTTTTTATTATAATTCCCCCTCTTCTATTACCAATGATGTCTTTGTAAATTTGTATATATAAATTTGCTTGTGCCAGAAATTTGATTATATATATATATATATATATATATATATATATATATATATATATATATATATATATATATATATATATATAAACTGGATTTGGCATTAGATAACCTACAATGATTGATATGCTATAAAAGACAACCAACTTAACCTAACCTAAAATTCCTCGATTGAAAACTGATACCGAAGAATATAAATTTCATTCTGGATATTTGCTCAAAATGTGAAATTCTTTTTTTGAATGAAATGGCATGCCAGATATTTGATTACTTACCAGACATAGAAACCAACTTTTATGTTACACGAAATTTAATTCAATGATAGAACTTTTTGTTTTCAAGGAACTTTTTAGAAATAGATAACTTTGAAATGCCAAAAGGCTCAATGTTTGTGATAAAGCATGTGTAGATTTGTTTGAATAATGTAAACACTTGCTATACAAGCCCTTGATCTGATGATCGGATAGGCCTAAAACGCACAGTCATCAAGAGCCGTTGACTCAACGTTATTTTATATATATATATATATATATATATATATATATATATATACAACTTTCCACTCACACACATACATACATACATACGTACGTACGTACGTACGTACGTACATACATACATACATACATACATACGTGTGTGTGGAAAGTTGGATAAATCAAACATTTAACTCCAATTGAGATGTGTGATATTTCGTTCAGGCAACGGTGTAATGGTCTTAGATTTTAAAATAACCGCTTGGAAGAGAGAGAGAGTATACGTGGAGAAGTGGTTGGCTGTGACATCGTCATCAGCGAGTTCAAACTCCCGTCGCGCTATTACATTCACTTTTAAACGAAAACCATTGGGAAAGGAATGAAACCCTTTTCACACCTCCCAAGCTGTAGGTTAAAAATACTACTGCTTTTCTTTTACAGGGTGTTCTTTGGCATTAAATGACCCACAAAGGTTGATATGCTTTTGAACCAAATAACCAAACCAAATCAATTCTGGATCTCTTACTAAGAATATTCGGATACGCCAGCTCGTACATTTTGTTTCCCTGTTTCTCTGCTTTTCGAGCCTGAAATCCAACCCCTCATCCCAATCCAGATCCTAACGTACCCAGCCACCAAACTCTTGCTCTACACGAAAACCTATTCTCTTTGACGACCCATCAACGCACCTCAGTATTTTTTATTGTTGCTTTTTTTTTTGGTGGGGAGGTGGTTATCAAAGGTTGGATTTTTTATTTCATTTTGTTTTTGTTTATTTGTTTGTTTTCTTGCCTCCCTTTCGAATCACAGAACCCTGACATCTTTATGCATGGCGATGCTCGAATCGCCTGTTATATTAAGCTATTTTCTTTTTTATTCATGCTGGCCTCTCACACCAAACGCCACCCATAAATCCACAATGAGCTCCAGTGGACACGGGTTTATCTCACCCAATGGACAAATGATACAGAAAATAAATAGATCACGATTTTTTTATTATTATTATTATTATTATTATTATTATTAGTAGTAGTAGTAGTAGTAGTAGTAGTAGTAGTAGTAGTAGTAGTAGTATTTGTTGTTGTTGTAGTAGTAATACCCAATCTCCACCACTACGACGACAGTAACTATTTCAATCAATAATGATTGTAATTTGTATAAATTAATGATTGCTATAAACACATTCTTTTCTTTTCAGTGTGGATATCTGTCGACTTTATTACGTTTGTATCTAATCGGATGTATTGATCTATTTCTCTATCTACCAATCCAATTTTCCTCATATCTATCTATCTATCTATCGATCTTATTCTGTTCATTATCTATCTATCTATCTATCTATCTATCTATCTATCTATCTTATTCTGTTCATTATCTATCTATCTATCTATCTATCTATCTATCTGATTCTGTTTCTTATCTATCTATCTATCTATCTATCTATCTATCGATCTTATTCTGTTCATTATCTATCTATCTATCTATCTATCTATCTATCTAATTCTGTTTCTTATCTATCTATCTATCTATCTATCTATCTATCTTATTCTGTTCATTATCTATCTATCTATCTATCTATCTATCTTATTCTGTTCATTATCTATCTATCTATCTATCTATCTCAGTTCTTTATCCGTTTGTCTATTTGCCTGCCTGTTTTAATCTATTGATATCCACCTCACCTGTTCTTATATATGAATGTATATATTTATCTTACTATCTTTGACTCAGTCTATTTGTATCTAACTCCCAGCTATCGATCGAACAATTTAGCTATCTCTCGGTCCTTCTCTCTCAACCTATTCACATCTATTTCAGCCTTCTTTTCTTTCTCCCTCTCTCTCTCTCTCTCTCTCTCTCTCTCTCTCTATCTATCTATCTATCTATCTATCTATTTTTAGTCTGTTCCTATCTGTATCAAAGTGTTCTTATCTTTCTATCAATCTCACACATTCGATTATTATCTCTTCTTTTTTGTTTATATATACGTCATTATCACACAGACGTGCGAGCACACACACACACACACACACACACACACAAGCCAACAAACATGACCCAGTCGGCAGGGGCTGTAAAATACACCAACTGCATCTCTGCAGAGGAGTAAAACTCCCAATGACTGTTCAAGATATGACACTAAACAATCTGATGGTGAGGTTTCAGTAATGCTGGAGCTTTGGGGAATGCGGAATACCATCTGATGGTAATCGCTCCGTGTTCCACTCTGACCCAGAGTCGTAACACCTGAAAGTGTCCTATCTATGTCTCAAATAGAACAGATTGACATTTTAACCGTGTACTTTGACATTTAAACTGAGTGCGAATAAATGACTTATCCTGGAACTGTTTAATAATTTAACGATGTGTAAACAAATAACTGATGTCTAATTGAATTGTTAGTGATACATAGCAATATTTGAAAACATATGCAAAGAAATGATTAATAGTAAATAGAATTATTCGAATTAGATAGAAATAAGTGAAACCGTTTAACTATGTGCAAGCAAATGAGCTCAGGCTCGTTTAAAATGTTATTAACAAAATGTGTTTAGAAATCATATATTTGATATATATGTATAAAAACGATTTGGCATTAAATAACCTACAATAGTTGATATGCCATAAAACCAAAACAAACCTAATAGTTTTGCGTCATATCTTTAATTACTTTCTTTTTCTTATCAGTCCTGTTGTTTACCAAAAGCGATGGCCGATAGGGACGAATGTCGAGTGAGAACCAAAGGAAACTATACTCTCAGCACGCCTGAAAAATAATGGTGATTAACTTATTATCAACTATACACATTACAAGGAATCAATTAGAATTTCTTAAAATTCTCCTCACCCAATTGTCTCGGAATGTAGAATGTGCCGTCTGTACCACTGAAGAGCCCCCCCCTCGCACACACACTCAACGACTGTCCTAAATACTAAAGTATTCAATGGTGAGGCTTCAGTCCTGGAACTTTGGGGAATCTGAAGTACTCTTTGGGGAATCTAGAGTACTCTTTAGGGAATCTGGAGTACTCTTTCATTACTATTACTCCTAGGCTCCCTCTGACCGGGTGGAAGTAGCTGTCGGAATCCCATGTATGGGTCAAATAAAACTGTTTATTAATATCAAATTAGATTATTGGCATTTGGAAAACTTGAAACCATTTAACTGTGAGTAAATAAATTGGTTTTCGCTCGTTTAAAAAATGCTACCAACAAATAATTCATTTAAAAAATCATATATGTAAACAGAATCTGGTATTGAATAACCATTCAAGGTTGATATGCCATTAAACTACATAACCTAAACTACTTTATTTACTGCTAAATGAAAAGCCAAGCTGAACATCAATATTTTCTAATTTCATATTTTTGCCAGGCGTTAAGTGTTTCCATCAATTGAATGACGATCAAAGCCAAAGCCAAGCCAATGACTTACGCAGACGATTTGTTTCTCGTGGCGAAGATTTGTTCTGAACCAGCGGCACTTTATAGACGGGCTGATAAAAGAAGAATGGTACGCTAATGAGGCACACATTTGCTTCATATAGACCTGGGACAGGGCGGTCAATCAGGGATTTCTCTACACAAAATGCAACTGTGTTAATAAATTGATTACCGGAAAACAAGCAATACATGGGTATAAGCAGATCACGTGGGTTGACAACCAGAAGAATGGTTAGGGCTCATGAAATTATATATATACAGGTCCCTACATCAAAAAGTCAGTCTCGCAGACACGGTCAGTCTCAGGCAGTCACGTCAAGCGATTGGCCGGCGGACGCTCGGGGGTGGGAGCAGCAGCCCATAGCGGAACCCGGTTGAGTACCTCTCGTCAAGAAAGCAAAGACGTAAAACCCTGAAAATGGAAATACAACGTGGGTTAAGAAAAGGTCCTCAATCATCCGAATCCACCAGTCGTTGTTAGCATCCTCTGTCCCCCTGTCTGTCTTACAAAGTTTCGGGACCTTTACGAGAAATAAAGAGAGATGTATATCTTTTTGTGAATTGAACAACCATGACCAGAAAATCCGGTGAATACTTACGCACGATATACAGGAACACTGGACAGCTGTTTCGACCTTATTAGGTCTTATCAGCAGTGTATACTGTGATCTCCACCACTGGAGATCGAAACAGCGACCACACAGCCGAAACTCTACAACTGAGCCACGAATCCATATCACACACAAGTGACACCAGATTAACTAGTCATGGAAATTGCGCGGCCAATTATATAGAACGGGGTAAAACGCAACTTGCCAAGGAAGGATGGAACGAATAAAGGAAGGAATTGAAAATGAAATGAAAAAGAGAAGCAACAGAAAGAAAGAAAGAAAGAAAGAAAGAAAGAAAGAAAGAAAGAAAGAAATGGAGGTGAAATGAAAAAGAGAAGCAATAAAGAGGAAGGAAGGAAGGAGGAAAGGAAGGAAGGAAGGAAGGAATCGAGAATCAAAGGAAAGGGAGGCAAAAGAAAGAAAGAAAGAGAGAAAGAAAGCAGAGAAATGTCAAAGGAAGGAAAAAATGAGAGAACCAACGAACAAACTAAAGGAAGGAAGGAAAGAAGGAAAGAAGGAGAGAAAGGACATAAAAGAATGAAGGAAAGGACGAACAAATGAACGAATAATGCTAAAGGAAGAAAGAAAAGAAGGATGGAGAGAAAGAACATAAAAGAAGGACGAACAAACGAACGAACAAACTAAAGGAAGGAAGGAAGGAAGGAAGGAAGAGTGGAGAGAAAAACATAAAAGAAGGAAGGAAAGAACGAACAAACAAGCTAAAAGAAGGAAGAAAGGAACTAATGTGCAGAGTTTAGATGGATGATACAAAACAAAAAGAACAAAATGATAAGGAAGGAAGAAAGGAAGTGTAGAAGAATAGAAATAAAGAATAGGATCAACAAAGAAAGAAAGAAGAAAAGAAAAAAAAAAACACAAAAAGGGGATGAATAGAAGAAATAAAAAAAAAAGAAGGAATGAAAGGCGGAAGGATTGATGAGAAAAAAAAAAACAAGGTATAAGGAAAAAGGTAAGAAGAGAAAGAAGAGAAAGAAGATATTGAAGAAGTCAGAGAATGAAAACCGTTATTTTGAAGAATATCCAATTAGGTACCGGCTCGCGTCAAATCGGCTCTACTGTGAAATAGGTTCCTATTCAATATCACTCGAAAAACCTCATTGTTAAATATTCTACGCTAACTTCTCCAGTTTTAT
Organism: Sepioteuthis lessoniana; assembly: GCA_963585895.1. Classification (NCBI taxonomy): domain Eukaryota; kingdom Metazoa; phylum Mollusca; class Cephalopoda; order Myopsida; family Loliginidae; genus Sepioteuthis; species Sepioteuthis lessoniana. Next base: position 23,657,076 of record OY757947.1, on the reverse strand, counting down.
GACACAGGAACTTAACATACATCAATAAATGTGTCAAGTTTTTACCGATTTGGAGGTGAACAGATGAGGCAGACATAACAAACTTTAAGAAGTCATTTACTAAGTTTAATTTAGGTTGGCGCAAGGCCAGATGTATAGAGTACCATTTAAAAATTAAACCCACTAAAATTAGTCTGATAGCTTGAATCGTTAATCTTTACATTATGCAGTTTCCTCATTATATACTAAGTTTTGTTTAGTCTGCTACATGGACTATAGGTTTTTTTATAGTGCCTGCCCTTTTAAAGTAGTCACCCACCTAAGTACTGAGCTGTCTCTTAAAATTTTAACCTCACTCTGTCGGCGGGACTTACAATACACTGATTGTACAGGAGTAAGACCCATCCCCACAAAAGGGGTGTCCTGAGTATATTAAACAGCATCTTGGAAATCTTTGAAGTAAGGAGTATCTCTTCATCATATTTACCCAACCTTTCCGCACGGGCAGGATATGACACAAGGTCAATTTTTAAGCGGAGTTTAACGGGTTTGAATTCAGAGTTTTCCTTCTCCTAGACTAGTTGCCTCACCAAGGCTGGAGAACCTAATCTGCCCTACTATTTACCCATAGCTGGAGGGAGAATAATTGGATTCATACCTTTCCCAAGGGTATTAGTGCTATGTGAAATGCAATCAGTCTCGTCCAATTCCTACAACGATAACCATTACACCACGGGCACCTCTCTTCATTGCCATATCTTCCAGGTCCACTCTGGCCTGGAACAATAATACCTGTAAGATCCCCATCTATAGATCAAATATGTTGACAAATTATTTGGATGAAAGAGGAATATTTCATATCATAGAACTGTGTGCAAAACAAACTACGCAAAAATATAAAATATAAACGTAGAATGTACGCAATTCTCTGACGTCTAGGTATAAGATAATCGCAGGTGGGTTAACATGCCGTTAATATTAATCAATCATTTCTACCTGCTCTTTTTAAGTAGTCACCCATCTAAGTTCTGAACAGGCTTTTCTTTGCTTAATCTTTCAGTTTTATAGTCTCCTATTGTATCTACCCCGATATCTATCTACCATACCCAACACCCCAGCCATGGATAGGATTTCAGACAAGATCAGTTTTATTAAACGGAGTTGGTCTCCAACTGTATTCGGAACCGAAATGTATCATCAATTATTCAAATAGGTAAATCTGAAAGTGAGGCTCCAGTTCTGGATCTTTGGAAAAGTGTAGAGTCACCCTTTTGTGGCTATTACTCCTAGTTCCACTCCAACCGGAACGGTTACTACCTGTTTGGGTCTCCATCTATGGAGGCATTACGTGGGTACGCCGACTGCATCTTAGTAGAGCGGTTAAATCCCCAACCCACAATGACTGTCCTATGTATGACACTAAACTGTATCTGATGGTGTGGCAATAAAGTTACCTACAAACTATTCTCATACAAATTATATACACATATATATACACACGTATATATATATATATATATATAAACAGGATTCGGCATTAAATAATGCACAAAGATTTATATGTCACAAAGCACCAACTAACGAACGAAAAGACAATCAATGAAGTGGAAAGAAAAGGTTCAACGGTAAAGAAAAAGTTCCAGGTGCAGTAGTCAATAAAGAAGGTCATGCTGACAGTCTTCTGGGATATGAAAGGACCTAACTCTATTGATATGTCGGAGAAAAATGTCCAACTCTGAACGGTGTTTTCTGTTGCCAACTCCTTTGGCAAAATTCACCTTATTTATTGAATGGCCGTCATACATTAGCTCTTAAAAGATTAATATTGCAAGAAACTTTCTTAAATAATTATGAAGATACATTTTTATGTTATATGATTGGAAATATTGAATGTTACATCGAGTTCGGCTTGAAAATAACCCCAAAAGAGTTTACAAGCCGTAAAATCATCCAACCTCAGCTTGCTTATGGACCTAGTGTTCCGAAACGGTCGTCGATCTAAGTAATAACAATGTTAATCGCTGTTTCGTTTTTGAAGATTTTCTTTGTCACACATACTTTTGGTCTTTCTTATCAATATAAAGGTTATTCTAATAAGAAATGAACCCCACAAAGAAAGTTCAAATCCTGAACAAGATTGTTTGCGTTTTACTTTGCGCTAATGAAGGCATGAATCCACCTCTTCTCTACCCCACTAGCTATGGGTCATTAGTTGGACAAAATGTGTTCTTTAGCCTTGGTAAGAGAACAAGATTACGAAAAAGAGAACACTAAATTTACACCAGTTGTACACCGCTTAAAAACTGACCTTGTGTCACATTCTACGGAGAGATGGAGTAAATATATACTAAGTAGTTACCCATTAAAATAATGCACAAGTTTATCTTGCTTAACATCGGCGATTAGGCGGGAACCGGTGCTTTCATCATAACTCATGAGTCTTTAAAAAGGTAGGATATGGCACAAATTCAATTTTTAGCATAGTTTCCGACCGTGTATTCATGTTTGGGAGGGTTCTGCGAAAGAATTGACCTTGTGTTTTATTCTGCGACGAAAGGCCTTGATAAATACTGCGATGTGTCTACCAGATGAGCGGCCGACTGTGGCCTACGCTCCTGACCTACAAAGACTGGCACAAACACAGAACGATCTGTGTTTGTCTTTTTCTTCTTTTCTTTTTTTTTCTTTTTTTTTTTTTTTTTGTTGGCTTGCTTTGCTGTTCCGCTGTTTGTGTACGTCTGGTGCTTAATGGCAGATCAACGAATCTAATGATTAATTGAATCAAAGGGCAAAGAAGCGAATATTATTTTATTTTCAACTACCGAAGAATGTGTAAGTTTGTCGCTGAACACATTAATAGATTGATCGGCACGTGTTCAGTATACTCTGTTTCCGTTTCTATCTATCTATCTATATATATATATATATATATATATATATATATATATATATATATATATATATCACACAGTTTGGTTATATCTAAACCTTTCACATCTATCTATCTATCTATCTATCTATCTATCTATCTATCTATCACACAGTTTGGTTATATCTAAACCTTTCCCATCTATCTATCTATCTATCTATCTATCACACAGTTTGGTTATATCTAAACCTTTCACATCTATCTATCTATCTATCTATCTATCTATCTATCTATCTATCAATCTATCTATCTATCACACAGTTTGGTTATATGTAAACCTTTCACATCTATCTATCTATCTATCTATCTATCTATCTATCTATCACACAGTTTGGTTATATCTAAACCTTTCACATCTATCTATCTATCTATCTCATTCTACTAATATCTATCTATCACATAATTTGGGTATATCTAATCTTCCTATCTATTTATCTAAGCCTATCTATCATGATAGAGAGAGAGAGAGAGAGAGAAAGAAAGCGAGTAAGAAACGTTGATTTGATTATTTTTTACAAGGGCTCTTTGTCTAAACAAATTTTGCAGAGATCCAATTTCCTGGCAAATTCTCTCAATCATTTTCCCAATCTATGTCGGGGGAATAAGTTATATCTATCTCTCTATCTATCTATCTATCTATCTATCTACTCAGTCTGTCCATATCTATCTATATATGTGTGCAAGTGAGTGTGTGCACACGTGTGTGTATGCATATCTCTGTGTGTGTGTATGTATGTGTTTTCATATCTATCAAACCGCCCGGTCGGTTGATGTTGTAGAATATGCCAACTGCATCTCTACAGGGGAGTAAGACTCTATCCCAAAGAGTTTCCTGGGTATGACAAAAACTTCATCTGAAGATAAGGCTCCTTTTCTGAAGCTTTGGGGAATATAGAGCACCTCTTAATTGCCATTACTCCCAGGTCGACCCTGATTTGGTGTAGTAGTATCTGTTAGAATCCCATCTATGGGTCAAATAGAACTGTTCAATCATTTACTAAAAATGATTGTAAGCAGTTTTTTGTAACCAAACAGAAGTGTGAAAATTATTTATATTACACAGGAATACTTCATGAATAGAATTATTAATGGAAAATACAGAGTGGAACGATAAAATTGTCGTCCTAAAGAAAACAACACTACAGCTTTCTTTTAAAACTTTTATTGCAAAAATCAATTCAGCTAACTTGATTATGTAGTAGAGCTGACATCTATTCGATGTAGCCGCCTTCAGCCTCAATCACCGCCTCGATACGGATCCAGAACTGGGAGCATGCCTTTTCCACAAGCGCTGGCGGGAGCTCGGCGAATATTCAGCGGATGGCGGCGATCAGGCTGGCTTTGGTGTTGTGGGAGGTCATGTTGGTGATGTTCTCGACGTATGACTACGGGTTCAGGTCGGAGGAGGAGGGAAGGCTAATGAGAGAAGGGTACAAAGTCGTAGCACTCCTTCTGAAGCCAAGCCTTTGGACTTATGGGCCGGCACCGCGTCCTGCTGCCACACCCAGGGTCTACCACCGGCCACCTGATTGCACCAGGGGATCACCACACTCTTCAGCACATTGAGGTACACTTTGGTGTTGACTTTCAAGCCGACTTCGAAGATGTGAGGTGACATGATGTGGCCCTCACTTAAAATCACCCCAAAGACCAAAGAAACTTTGTTTTCATCACTCTGGGCACGCCCTGTTATTCGTGGCAATCCAGATTTGCATTTTGAGGGTGCTGGCAATGGTCCTGTTGTTATAACTTGGATCGGTAGAGAGCATGAGTTGTACAGCGGCGCATCTCCAATCTCCCTCGTTGAACATTGTGTCACTTTCAGACATGATAGAAGGCTCCTATCGCTCTTGGGATTGGTACACAACTGGCCAACTAGTAGATGGTTTGCAACAAAAAAAGAAAACCGGTTTTCATCAAACAGAAATGGAATCATGTCGTCTTTTCTCGAGCGACAATTTTATAGTTCCACCCTGTAGCATTTTCTAACTCGTTAAAAATGAAGCTACCTACAAACTCTTGTCTTATAAATCACACGAACACACACACACACACACACACACACGCACGCATACACACATACCCACATACACACACACACACACACACACACATATATATATATATTCACACACACACACACACACTACCGGCCAAAAATTTGGGACCACATTGATTTATTCCCCCAGACTTAAAAATTAATTAAGATTCATGTCTTAATAGAAATGTATTTATTTTTTCTATATTTGCATGTAATTATGCAATAATTTAAATCAAAATGAATATAAAATAATCATAATTTTGATTTAAGCAAATTTATATTTTCTTCTAATCAAAAAATCCACCGGGAGCATTTACTACCGCAGAGCCAATTCTTGGCTTCTTTTTTAGTGACTTGTAAAAGTCTGTTCGCGGAAGTGATTCCCAGCCAGGGAGTAAATATGCAAACAATTCTTGGTTATTCTTAGGCAGTTCATTTAGTACTTTACGATCAATTGCATAATTAGACTTTATTAAAACTTCGAGAAACAATTCGGGGTGGCCTCAAACTTTTGGCCGGTAGTATATATATATATATATATATATAAACATGATTTAAAATTAAATAATCGACAAGTATTGAAATGCCTTAAAATACCAACCAACCAACCAACCATATCTATCTATCTATCTATCACTTTGTTAACAACTATCAATCTCCTCTTGTTCATATCTATCTATTTCTTCTTCTTCTTCTTCTTCTCTCTCTCTCTCTCTCTCTCTCTCTCTCTCTCTCTCTCTTTGCTGTTTCTTTCTTTTTTGCTTTTTCTTTCTTTCTGTCAATCTATTAGTTGCATTCTGCTTATATCTAGCCCAGTCTATCTGTCTGACTTATCTATCTATCTATCTATCTATCTATCTTGCTTGGTTTCTTTCTTTCTTTTTTTCTTTTCTTATAATAACCCACTCAGTTCCAACCTATCTATCTATCTATCTATCAATCCTCCTCCCCACCATTTCTCATTAGTTAAACCCTCTTTCGTCTACGTACTTATGAGGACGAAATCTTGAATTGATGAAGCTGTGTTTCATCTCCTTCCAAATACAAAATACAGCTTTTTAAATTTCATCATCATCATATCGCGCTGGTAGCACGGATATCCCTGACCCTCTCTCGCCACTCCTCACTATCGTTCATCGCCCTAGGTAGGTCTTCAGGACAACATCCCGTATCCTCACATAGCTGCTAGATGTATGTTCGTGCTGGTCGTCCTGCTTTGCACGGCCATGTGTGGGGGTCCATAAGAGTACATCTTTTATGAGTTCGTCCCTGCTTCTCCAGCAGTGTCCTGCATGTCTGGTTCGTCTAACTTGAATAGTTTTCGTGATAGGGGGTAGGTGGCCGTACAGTTGGTGTCTTGTTGGGTGTTGCCACCAGGACTTGTTTAAGATTGCACGTAGCATTCTTGTGTAATTGCCGTCTAGCTTCTTCTCCAGCCGTTTTGTTGGAGTCCATGTAGTGCATCCATATAGCAGTATCGATGTGACCGCTGCCTGGAAGAAACTGCGTTTCATTTTATCGGTTAGGTCTGATTTGCAAATAATCGATAGCCTATTGATAGCTGTCCATGCTTTCGCTAACCTCGTTTCGATGTCCTTTTCGGTTGATTCGACGCTGCTTCCTAGGTAAGTGAATTTGTCAACTAGTTTAAGAGGGGTTCCTTCTAGAGTGGAGATGTCCCCCGTTTGGTTATAGCACATATATTCCGTTTTGTGTGCATTAACATAGAGGCCTATGTTTGCTGCTGTTCGTTCCAAACTATGCAGTACTGTTTCGGCTTGGTCAGGTGTATTTGCCAGTATCGCTATGTCATCGGCGTAGTCGGCGTCGGTAATTGTTGTTGCGGGGTACCTTCTGCCTCTTTTCTTCGTCAGTTCGAAGCCATTCTCTTTGATTTTGTCAATCGATGTTCTAAGTACGTAGTCTAGACAAATGATAAAGAGGTACGGAGCCAGCGTGTCCCCTTGTAGTACTCCTGCTACAATGTCGAAGTATTCTGTGTCTCCATCTGGTGATCGTACTTTTACTTTAGTGTTTCTATAGATAATCGTTATTGCAGCTACGGTTTCTTTAGGTATGCCGTACGCTAGTAGGATTTGTTCCATCTTTCCTCTGTGAATGGAATCGAAAGCCTTGGTAAAGTCAACAAAAATTAATGTCGCTATTAGGTTTTTGCCCGTACACCTTCAAGGATTCTACGGATGGTTAATATTTGTGAGGTCGTGGATCTATTTCTTCGGAAGCCATTTTGGTTTTTTCTAAGTATGTTGTCGATTTCGGGTTCTATGCGGTTTCGTAGTAGGGCATTGTAGATTTTGGCTGCTATGGATGTAAGTGTTATGCCTCGGTAGTTTTTGGCTAATCCGAGGTCCCCCTTTTTAGGGAAGGGGAGTATGCATCCTTTCACCCATCTATCTATCGGATTTTGATTGTATACTGCGTTGCAGTGTCGGAGCAGTATGTCATCGAATTGTCTGGTCTTCCATACTTCCGGGGGAATTTCGTCCAGCCCTGCAGCTTTCCTATTTTTAATTTTTCTGAGAACCGAGTCGAGTTCTTCTCGTGTGAACGGTCCTAGTTTAATGTCTAATTGTTTGCTAATTATTCTGGTGATTGGTTCATGTGTTATTTTCGGTTGGTTTCCTAGTAAGTTTTCGAAGTGCTGTTTCCACAGTTTTATTCTTTCTTGTTGGTTTGCTGCTTTCAGTTTTGCTTTGGCTGTGTTCTTTCTTCTACTCACTTCGTTTATTGTTTGCCAGGCTATCCTAGATTGTCTATCTTCCACCGAGTCTCTAATCTTATCTATCTGATTTTGAATGTATTCTGTCTGTTCCTTTATATATACGCCTGCTAATTGATATTGTGCCCTTTTTTAGTTTTAAGGCATTTGTGTTTGTTGGGTTTTTTCGAGAGTTTTTGGAGGCTGTTTTCACTAGTGCACGTTTTTCTCTCACCGCTAATGTTTCACATGAGACTCTATATTTAGTTTTGAGTTTTGTTGGAATGCATTTCGCTGCTGCCTCGAGGTGCGCATTGACGAAATTTTCATATTCGTCGTTTGGTGTACTTTTTTCCATCTTTTCTTGTAGTGTTTCGAATCTGTTTCTTAATTCTAATACGTATTTATCTCTTATATCTCTGTTGTTCAATAGGGCCCAGTCATACTGTTTGGTGGTCGCTGTTCGTTTGGCGTTTTTTCGTAGGCTTAACCGTATTTTCGCCGTGACTATTCGGTGATCGGTGGACACACCCTCAAAAGAGGAGTATGCCTCGCAATTCATTGCACTATTTTTCCATTTCTTGTTTATAAGGACGTGGTCTATCTGAGCTTTAGTATTGTTTGCGTACGTGTATGTCCATTGTTTGCCCTCCCTTTTTTGGTAGTTTGTATTGAGGCATGCTAATCTATTTTCTATCATGAAATCTGTTAGATGTTGCCCATTCCTATTTGACGTGTTGTGGAGGCTGTATTTGTTGTTTCCGTTTTTCCCGATTTGGGCATTCATGTCTCCGCCAATGACTAACATGTTGTGTTTCGGGATGTTACGCACTAATGAGGATAACTCATCGTAGAAGGTGACTAGTTCAGTTTCTTCACTAACATTGGTGGGGCTGTAGCATGAGATGATTGTTGCTCTGGGGTTGCCGTTAAAAGTAGCTGCCATCATTCTAGGTTGTATTTTCTCAACGCTATTTATTGTTTTTAATGCTCTTGGTCCTATAAGTAATCCTACCCCTCCTGCTGCAGCGTTGACAGAGTTTTTCCATGCGGATACGGTGACGAGCGACCACCCATTGCCAGTTTCGTGATATTTGATATCTTCGGTGTGCGTGTATCTGTGTTCTTGTATGCATATTATGTCAATCTTATGTTCTTCGGCCGATGCGATTAGCTCTGGTAGTTGTCCTAATCTATTTAAGGTTCTTACGTTAAATGTGGCTATTTGTAGTGTTTGCTTGCATTTTAGTAGTTTTGATTGTTTGAGCTCTGTAGCTGATTTTTCGAACACTGAGGCCAGGGCTCCAACCTCAGCAGGACGCGCCCCTTTTTTACCCGCGCGAAAAGCGATGCGGTTTGTGTATGTGGTTTGAGTGTGGATCATGGTTATCTTTCGATGGCAGTTTTATTCTCTTCTATAGAAGCCACTCTTATAGAGGAGCAGCAGTAGTTCCCCGATCGAACTAACGATCCTGAGCGTAAAGTCGTCAAACTCACGTCCAGGACCCGTTTAGGTATTGAGTTTGGTCGCCCATGGGTTTATTCAAATACCTTTACGTACATCATGCTGCTTCCCATGTGCACGTATATAAAATAAAATAAAATAAAATAAAAAATAAATATAAAAGAATAAATAAATTAAAAAAATAAAAAGTGGGGGGTAAATTTGATTGAAGTTTTTTTTTTTTTATTTATAAGTCCAAGATCAAGGTACTTTCGAATGACTTTCACTGAATTTTTTTTTTTTTTTTTTTGCGGTATTGGGACATTTTCCTAGGCTTTTTAGGTTTTTTTTTTTTGGTTTTTTTTTCTCTATACTACCGTTGGGAACCTAGAAGGCTTCAGGAATTATAGAGCTTTTACAATTGCTTTTTTTTTTCCCTGGTGTTTTAGGCTTTTACTTTTTCTTCTAAACTACTGTTAGGGCTTTCTTTAACAATTTTTAAATTATATTATAGAAGAGATTCAAAAACATTCTGCCGTGTTCACTGACATTAGGACAGAGAGAGTCTTTAAAATCAATTTGGGTTTACAGTAGAGTAAGCGTGTCTTTACATTTAAAACGCATAGATTCAGCATTATTTTACAAACAAAATACAGCATAACATTTTGTAAAAATTCAGCATTTTAAATTAATAGGACTTAAAGACATACTGACCAATATTGATACATTTCTTCCTCTGCCGGCTCGTGTGTTCAAATGTTTCTTCTTCATTTAACGTTTACTTACTACTGAATTTTAGGGACGGTCTGTTCTATTCGGGGGGGGTTAATTTCATTTTTTTTTCTCTTTTCTTTTCTCTTGGGGGGGGGCTGGGGTGGCATTAGGTGTTTTAGGCTTTTACTTTTTCTTCTAAACTACTGTTAGGGCTTTCTTTAACAGTTTTTAAATTATATTATAGAAGAGATTCAAAAACATTCTGCCGTGTTCACTGACATTAGGAACTCGTAAAAAGAGCTACCAGACAGATTACAGTCTGGCAGTTTATTAATATCTCTAGAATAAAATGCTAACAGACACGTCACATTTCCTCACCTCTTCCTCCACCCTCTTATATTTCATTTCTTCAATTGATCATCAAACTTCACTTCTTTTTGGCTAATATATGTGCTTGAATTTCTCGTCGTTCTCGGCATTTAAGGGCCCAACAATTCAGTTAAAGATGATCCAGTAATGTGCCATAGATTCTCTCCAACAACACTTCTTAGGTTTTGAATTCAGAGTTTTCCCTTCTTCTTGCTTGATAGTTCACCCTACCAAAGCTTTTTTTTTTTTCTTTTTTTGCACCTTAGTTCACCATTCTTCTGTTATCACCTTATCTAAAAAGAGTGGCTGGTTCTCCACGAACACGCACCACTATAAACAAATCTCCCGTGTTGATAACTTGATTGAACAAGAATATGCTTGTATGTTTCTTCTGATCGCCATGTTTATTAGTATTGAAAGGGTTACAAGAATCTATACGGAAAAAGAGACTCGAACTCAAACATGGTGAGTGAATTCTTTCACATTATAATACTCCAACGTATAATGAATTCTTGACTAAGAAATCTTTCACGAAAATGAAACATCCTCCAGACTTCAGTCCCTCCCCCCTGTTGTTTAAGGCAGTTTTTAGAATTGCTGGCATCTTAGACATCCAACAATGTGCTGAAAGGTATTTTAAAACACGAATTGCAAGAATGGTACCACAGTCGTTTGAAATGCATAGCTTGACAGCAGCTAATAGGGACCGATTAAGTAAACTTTAATTTCACTAGACCATTCCGTGATGTCGCACTATATATATATATATATATATATATATATATATATATTACAACAGTATATGGTGATCACTATCTCACTTGATGGGTTGTCGCACACCAAATGTGGTATAATTGGGCTAGTGCTCAATATCTGTGATAGAGCTATTATATAATAATAACTAAATATATATTAGTTTTTATATATATCTAATAGAATAGATTCTTATTTGCGACCGTTGGTTTCATGCCGCCTTATCATGACAATCATCAGACAGAGAAAGTATTGTTTAAATATATATATATATATATATATAAACAATATTTTTAAAAGCATATCTATATTTAAGATTGACAAGATATTTTTAAAATGATTATATTTATTTCAAAATATATTTTAGAATATATATATATATATATTAAAATGAATAGGTCGACAAAGAGATTTATTTCTAAAATTATTCATTTTACTCCAACACGTGTTTCTAGTGTGTAATCGCTTTCGTCAAGGAGAGTTTAATGACTTCTGGTGATGTTACTTTTGATTTACATAGTAACGACAGCTTTGATAGGGTTGCCGTTCCTTTTCAATTCTGTGATAGATTTTCGTTTCCGCAAGTATTGGCTCTCTCTTTCTCTTTTTTCTTTTTCTTCTTTACTTCTTCTTTTTCCTTTTACAAGGGTGTAAACGAAACGAAAATCTATCATAGAATTGAAAAGGGACGGCAACCCTATCAAAGCGGTCACCACTATATAAATCAAAGGCAACACCACCTGAAGTCATTACACTCTCCTTGACGATGGTGATAAGACGCTAGAAACACGTCTAGGAATAAAATAAATAATCGAAAATATAATTTTCTTTGTGAACCTATTCATTTTAAGAAATTTCTTTTTTTACTCTCTTCGGACCAACAAAAGAAAAAGGAAAAAAAGGAAAAAAATTATATATATATATATATATGATTACTTGAGTAATTACTTGTATATTCTATGTAATATTCGAGCAATTATCTTTTACTTGAAATAAAAACGTGTGTGTGTGTGTGTGTGTGTGTGTGTGTGTGTGTGTGTGTGTGTGTGTGTGTGTGTGAGGGGGAGGGGGGAAGAGATCGATCAACAAATAATAAAGGATTTTTTAAATAGTTTTTAGCAACTTTTATATGGTGCTTCACACAGCCGTAATGGTGTGTGTGTGTGTGTGTGTGTGTGTGTGTGTGTGTGTGTGTGTGTGAAGAGAGAGAGAAAGACAAAGAGAGATAGGGAATAGAAAGAGAAAGAGAGAGAAAGGCAGATGAAAAAATTAACCCTTCAAGTGAAGGCACCAAACTGGACCAGAAGAAATATAAGTTAAGGCACAACTGTATGCTGCAGGTGATCAGTTGGAAACAGCGACGCAGTTTTTAATATACTGACCAATGTTATTTGAATAGACTAGAATCTGTTTCGGAAAACGAAACGTAAAATTCCCTGAGGTTCTGAAATAAGACCGAACCAATCAATCCAAGCCAGAAGGCCAAACTTGTCAGCTAGAGGTCATCATTATCCCAGCAGATGAAAGAGTGCAATTAAAGAGAATTGACAAACTAGATGAATACATAGAACTTGCCAGATAACTGAAAATTGGGGAAGATCCTGTCGAACCATCTCGAAGAACCTGGAAAATGGAACTTTGCAAAAATAAGAATCATTTAAAAATCCTTCAGCTCAGCATCCATCGGTATGTAAAATCCGTAATCCTGAAAGGTTAGTAAATATGAACAAAAAACGTTCTCTCTCTATCTCTCTGTCTCTTGGATTATTCTCTCCTCTCTTTCTCCTTCTCTCTCTCTCTCTATCTCTCTCTCTAACTCTCTCTCTCTCTCTCGGGTGATTGCCTCTTTCTCCTTCTCTTTCTCTCTCTTTCCCTTTCTCTCTATCTCTTTCTTTCTCTCTCTTTCTCTCTCTCTCTCTCTCTCTCTAGGATGATTTCCTCTGTCTCTCTTGCTCTCTCTCTCTCTCCCCCTTTCTCTTTCCTCTCGTTGATTGACTGTATGATTTTAACGGCATTTCAACTAGTTTGAAGTGATTTTATGCCTAGAGGTTAGAGAATCACGTCCTTTTACATATTTGGTTACTTAGAAGTTTTTTTTTGGGGGGGGTGCACATACTTATACGATATCAAGTATTCCTATCTAATAGAAACAATTCCATGGTTTCAATTAATTATTTCTCCCTGATAAGTCATTTATTTGCACTTTATGAGCTTTCAAGTAACAAATAATAATAATTATAATCTAGGATTCTGAGATACATACAAACCACCAAATCCCCATTAGAAGACCAGACCTAAAGAAAGTCCAACCAAAAAAAGAGAACTTGGCGAATAGAGGACTTTAAAGTCCCCGTGGATGACAGAGTGAAAGTTAAAGAAAACGAAAAGAGACAAATATTTGGACCTTTCCAGAGAACTAAAAAGCTATGAAAAATGAAAGTGACGGTGATACCAATTGTAATTGGTGCACTTGGAACGATTCTCAAAGGCTTAATAAGGAGGCTGGCGGAGTTAGAAATCGGACGACGAGCTGAGACCATCCAAACAACAGCATTGTTTAGGTCAACCAGAATACTGAGAAGAGTCCTGAAGATTTGAAGAGACTTGCTTTAACTCAAACTCCAATAAAAGACCACCAGCTAATGCTAGTGTAAAAAAAAGTCTCAAGGAATAATAATTATAATTTTTGTCAAAAATTATAGCTTCAAGTTACTCTTCTTAATACAAAACATAACATAGTTATATGGTATGAAGTATTCCTATCTTATGCAAATCATTTTCAAATAGATCTAATCGACCCATACATGGGACCGTAAAAAGTACTACCAATCCAGCGCCCGTCTCTCTCAGTTGCAAACTAATTCATTAGAAAATTATCAGCCATTACCTGAGTATATTACACTGGAATACGAACCCATATATATATATATATATATATATATGTGTGTGTGTGTGTGTGTGTGTGTGTGTGTGTGTGTGTGTGTGTTTATGCGTGTGTGTGTGTGTTAAGATAGTGAACACACAGAATCAACGGCGCCCTTTGACTGTCCGTTTCTCGCGTTTGTAATCATCAAAAAGTTCTTGGTCTGATGATCTTACAGGCAAATCACAAGATGCCATGTTTAACTTACATGACCTATCACTGAAATTGAGTACTATATATATATATATATATATTATCAATGGTTAAAAACTTATTGATTGCCAGGAAAACATGTAGGCCTAGGGAAGGTGTGGGCATGTTTATTACCTAAAAAAAAAAAAATTATATATTTTTTTGAACGACCGGTTTCGTCTGGCTCTTGTCAAGATCTTAACGCCAAAAAATATTTAAAAGGGGGGAATGTAAATTGAAAAAAGGTAGAGGAATGGAGAAAAGGGAAGGAAAAAAACACAAAGAGGGGGTAGTAGTAGCAATGAGCAGATGGCTCGAGACTAATCACATTCAATCCCAACAGACAGTCCCTCTGTTTACCGAGGGAAGGCTGAACGGATCGAACGTAAAGAGTCTCTAACACTTTGAGATGAAAAAGCGAATGTGACCGACTCAGAATACTGAATCGGTCAACATTGAGGTCTACAACACATTCCCTACTATTTATCTTGTGCTCCGATATATATATATATATATATAGTATTCCTAAATTCAGATTTCAAAATTCAATGAATTAATAGCTTTATTTTGTATGTCTGTGTGCGTGTGGGTGCGTGTGTCACGTGTACAAACAATATGCCTTGTGACTGAATTCTCGTATCTTAATACGGTTGAGTTTGCCACCGTTTCTCCTATTTCAGTCTGATATGAAACTTTAATAGAATATCATTTTGATATTTTAAGTTTTAGACTCGCTCTGACACAGTAGCATTGAGCAACTATATATATATATATTGTTACGTGGGGTAGAAAAATAGAAGAAATATATTTTCTATGTACATTACAAGGTGTGTTTCATTCGCCCGTATTATTCCGAGACGAAGAATAAAATTGGAAAAGGAGGCGCCAAATGAATCTTTCCTAATCACGCATGATTCGAGGCTAAAGGAGGAAGAGAAAAAAAAAGACGACGACAAGAAATGGAATTGCAAGTCAACCCCTTTCCACTTTTTACCCATCTCAGCTAGCCTTGAACTCTTGGAGTGAACTTTGGGTGACCTTATCAACCACGTGTCAAGGAAGGACCCTTTTGGTTTTTGACTGGCAAAGTGACTATAGCAGTAGCGGTTTTGACTCCGAGGCGACCACATCCATCCAAGGACTCTGTTTCACTACACCCGAAATGTGATTTAAAAAAAAAGACAGCAGAAAACTAACTCCTTGTGGCAAGCTTCTTCAAGAAAAAGGAAAGAAGTAAAAAAAAGAACGAAAGAGAAAAAGAACGAAAGAAAAAAAAAGAGATTATTAACCAGTCCTAAACCCTCAGTGAGTTTCGTATTTCTTTTGCCTCTATGTGTCCATCGTGCAAATCTGTTTGAGTTAAGATTCGTCTCGGACTTCTATATATACATAGTAACATTAGTTTTCCCTTCCCTTTTGTTCGTAAAGCCTTTTTTTTATATATTCTTATTCTTCCCTAAATAAGTTGTTATTGTTATAATAAAATTTTGTTGTTAAATCTTCAAATTGTGTTGTGTTGGTTTTGTGAGTGCTTGTCGCTTATTCTGCTGTGATTTACCGTGAGTCTTATATGGAGAAATTCCCTTCCCATAGTTCACCCTTTTCTTTTTATCGAACCTTGGGACATTCTCGCAATTTTATACATATTTTTTTTTATTCTCGTTACGTGCCTGTTTTCACAGTCCCAGTGAAAGTCGGTTCGTAACAATATATACACACGTTTCTATTATGTAAGCATCGAATAACAAAATAAAAAGACTATAGGATTCATACAAGCGTTACTTGTTCTCTAACGGAAATAATCCCAAAACAGTACTGACTATCGTTGCTCTGAGCTGATAACAGATTAAGTTCCTTGAAACCGAACATAGACGAACGTGTTTATGCCATTAGAAAAAAAAATAGACTGCATATCGACCATATACAAGATCGGTCTATTAAGTAACGAGACTGCACAAATATTATTATTATTATTTGATTCTTTGCGAGTTTTTCTCACCAGCGTTAGCTGATGGTTTTTCATGGGAGTTGAGTGATAGCAAATCTCCTCTAGTCTCCAGTTCACTTCTCAGTATTCTGGCCGATTTCAAAAATGCTGTTATCGAAATGGTCTCGATTCGTCCTCCGATTTACAACTCTTCCAATCCCTTGTCCAAGTCACAAGGGACTGTTTCAAACATGCCAATCAGAATCATCATCACCCTCATGTTCAACAGTTCCCTTAGTTTTCTAACAAAGTCTTTGTACTAGGGTGGTGCATGCAATTCAAGACTTTTTTTGTACAGGCATTTAAAATTGTCTTAGACTCTTGAAAATTCAGTATGTTATTGCTATACATCTTATGAGATGACTGACCAATTTGGTCAGTCATCTCATAAGATGTTTCTGATTTCAGGTTCAAATGAACCGCTACAACAGAAATTGGAATACACCCTACTAAAACCTGCTTGTCACAGTGAATTTCAAAAATGCAATCTGGACGTGACGACACTTTAGAAGAACGATATGCAATGAAAGTCTGTTTTAAACTTGGAAAAAATGCCACAGAAACGCATGGAATGCTTCAGACTACTTTTCGACCATCTTGCATAAATCGAGCATCATTTTTTAAGTGGCATAAGAGATTCAAGGAAGGCAGGGAGTCTGTAAGGGATGATGAGAGGTGTGGAAGGAGTAAGGAAGTCAATACACCAGAGTTGATTGGCCAAAGGGTTAGGGTTAGGGTTACTATGTTGAGGTTTTAAGGGAGTTCAGGAAGAGATTCCTAGGGAAGAGGCCAGCACTCTTCAAATCGGCTCAGTGGCATTTCCACCAGGACAATTCACCAGTCCACAACTCCATCCTTATCACAGACACTTTGACCAAAATGGGCATTAAGACAGTTCCCCACCCTCCCTATAGTCCAGACCTTGCTCCCTGTGACTTTTGGTTATTCCCTAAGCTCAGAGGCTGTCGTTATAAGATAATCGAGGAGATGAAAGAGGCTGTGATGATGGTCATTGACACGCTCACCCAAGAGGATTTCAAGGGGACTTCCAGAAGTTGTTGGAACGGCACAACAAGTGCATTTCAACCGGAGGAGATTACTTCGAAGGGGACAAGAGTTTCATGTGTGTACTATCAATAAAAGTGCCCACACGAAAAAAGTCTGGAAACTTACTTAATGATCCTCGTATCTCACTTTATGCTTTCTTTGGTTTTCACTTATGATCCACCGGTACGGCAAAATCCGCAAGACGACATGGTCTCTTTTTCTTTTTTCTTTTTGTTAATTAAGACTTGGTTTAGTGTTCTAGTCGAGAATAAGTGATCAGTTTTTATCTCTAAATCCCAGTAAATTTTAAGCGTCTTATTCTCTTGGACGGATTGTGGTTTGGGTATATTCCATTTTGGTTGTATGGTCAAAATTCAATCTCTTGAACAATTCCCAGTGGATCACTTTTCCCACCCAGTCGTGTCTAATCTTATATATATTTTTTTTTTGCACTTGTTTGCTGCATTCGCTTATATTGTGATGAACGTTGTTTTTTTGTTTTTGTTTTTTTGTTTTTTTTGTTCTTTTTTATTATCAACTTAATTGCAAATGAACTTTATCTCCTTCAAAATAGTTCCGGTGAGAAGCAAGACATTACCACCATCGTCGTTCACACCCCTCCCTTGGAAGTTGTGCTGGAAGTCTTTAACTGACGCTACCTTCAGTTGGTTTATCACGACCTGTGCTGTGGCATGTTCTCAACTGTTCCCAAATGGTAACCCTGGAGGTGGGTTTTGATTTTTCTTTTCATCTTATATTATTTTATCTATATTTTTTTTTATTGAGAA
This sequence comes from Sepioteuthis lessoniana, assembly GCA_963585895.1. NCBI lineage: Eukaryota > Metazoa > Mollusca > Cephalopoda > Myopsida > Loliginidae > Sepioteuthis > Sepioteuthis lessoniana. The sequence goes on along the minus strand of OY757947.1, from coordinate 23,639,191 downwards.
ACGACACAGAGGAGAAGAATATTTTTATTGCCCAAAAAGTTCGCTCATAGAAAATGTCTCTAGAAATTAATGCGACAGATTTCGATATCAAGAAGGTAATATATATATATATATATATATATATATATATTCTTGATGAGTGTTTTTAGAAAAATAACAGGATCGATTTATTTAGTCTTCAGGTTGGCAACCCGGATTGAAAATCGATTAATCATTCTCATCGTCAAATATTGATCCGATCTGATAAGAATCCACTCTTTTCTCTGACTTTACTCACTTCGTGAAGTGACAGATCGACCAGTATCGGCTTCATCTTCTACAATTAATAGGTCATCTAAAAAGGCATTGTGAAACCCCCAATATCCCTTGATCTCTGGGATAGAACTTGTGTTCGTGACCCACTTGACGAAATACAGTTATTATACACTTTGAATAATACATTTGATTTATCAGTAGCAGCAACGCCAGCAGCAGCATCAAAGTATTCCTGTAGACACAGAGAAACCTTCAAGTGATTAAGGAGCTCGAAAGATTGTGTAGACTCTCATCAGTTCCATTGTCTTACATAGCTGGACTCTAATGGCATAAGCTACAGCACCTTGCTAAACTTTAGTCACTGGTCGGTGTCTGCCTTCGTATAGATGTGGTTTGTTTGGGATTATTTGCCCAAGGATTGTCTGTCACGACAAACCCACAAAACAACGGAACAGTTTACAGATTCTAATTTCTGGTTTTAAGTTCAGAGTCCTTTTTTTACTTGACTAGTAGTGTCACAAATTACAGTAGAAAAAAACCCATATTTTCTTGGAACCAATGGTCTTTGGAAAGCCACGAACCAAAATTTCTGTTAGATAGATAGACAGATAGATAGATACAAGAGGGTAGAAAGACTCATCGATAGATGGCTAAATATGAATCGACGAGGATAGAGAGAGAGAGAGATAGAGAGAGATAGAGAGAGAGAGAAAGGTTGTTATTTGGAAGCGGCAATTCGAGGTCGGCTATGTTACTCGGGTTAACATTTTTAAGATAATTTATGATATGAATAATATAGACTGAAAGAACAATTTTAAGCATCCATCTATATTTTTTTCTAAAAACAATTCATCTGATTTCTGCCCTTGTGTAGTTTTGCACACCTGATACTTGACAACTGACAAAAAACGAAAGCGAAATTCTCCGTCTATTGCATTTTTCAAAGCTAAAGATTTTGTTGTAGATTTAACGCCTCTCTAAGTAAGTAAAGTTGGCGACCTTAGTCGAGAGTGACCCAAAGGCTCCCTTTTCAATAGCTACTACACCAAGAAAAATTATTTACAGTCCAAATGTAATAAATTGAAACAAAAATGTATTCTTTGAAAAATGGGTAGTGTTTTAGCGTTTTTAAGGAATATATTTTGGTTTCAACTTGATATTTGAGATTTGTATTATTTCAGCCAGATATTGATTCGTCAGAGTTGCGTAATTTGATGGATTTCGTTTATGTTTTGGGGTTGATTTTTAAGCGCCCCGAAAATTAACCACGCTATTTTCTTTTCTTTAAGCATGAAAGTAAAACAGAACCCTGAAAGTTAGTGAGTTAAAACGATTATTCATGATCTCTTAAATCTGGATATTGAGTCTAACTAGAGTGAAGGACAAATGTCTTAATCAGAGAAAATCATTATTGCTTCGAAATAAACTTGAGAAATAAGCTCGAAAAGCCCTACTCCTAGGATAGGTCATAGTTATTTCTGGGATGAAATATTGCAGAGATAAATCTGTGATATATGTGACTATATCGCTTGGAAAACAATTAAAGAATTAGGAGATGTGGTGGAAATATTCCGAGCTATAGCATTTTATTATTACGAAGGTGTGTCAAAAAGTAATCGTTTTTTTAGTACTGGAATAATTACAGACACAGGAACATGTATTATTTATCAAAATGGCGCTATTCCTCTGTAGATCACATCCCTACTTCTCAACATAGTCACCGTTTCTCTCGATAGAAATATTCTACCTTCGAATGAGAGCATGAATCCCTGCCTCGTAAAATTCTATTGTTGTTCTCTGAACCACTTCATCACTGAAGTTTTCACTTCTTTGTCACCGACATAATGTTTGCCTCTTAAACCCTCTTTCATGGGACCGAAGAGATGATTGTCTGAAAGCGCTAAATCTTGTGAGTATGGAGGATGTGGTAAAGTTGTTTACCTGAATGAGGCAATTGTCTCTCTGGATGTTTGTATGTGGTCGCGCATTGTCGTACAGGAGGACATTATCGATTGGCAACATTTTTCATTTTGAATACAGTTTCGTCTTGATATTTTTTATGAATAGATTTTAGCCAATATAGAACAATGCACCTGACCAAGATCCGTGCGATTTTTCCTAAACTGAAGGGGAAAAGATCTGAGGACGTTGAGGATATTAAAAGAATTATGACAACATAGCTTGACACTATAGCAAAATAGAGATGTTGGAGGTGCTATGACCATTCGAAAACTCGCTGGAATAAGTGTGTTGAATGTCAAAGGGAATGTATTGAAGAAAATTATTGTCTCGTTTATTGTTCATTTCTGTCATAATACTTTTTGAACACAGCTCGTATTTGGGGGAAAATTAACGTTTCATCCATCCCTTCCTGAAAAAATATACTTTCAATCTTGATATTTTTTAACACACCTTCGAGTTTAAAAAAAATAAACTTTTATTCATTGTTTATATCCGTCTCGATAAATTCATTTTTCATATACTTTTTCAACACACCTATTTTGAAAAAAATGAACGTTTCATTTATTGTTCATTTCTGTGTTGATAAATACAGCTTCAGACTTGAGACTTTTTGTACGTAACTTGTGTTCTGAAGAAAATTAACGTTTTATTCATTGTTCATTTCTCTCTTGGTAAATACAGCTTCAGTTTCCTTACTGTTTGGACACATCTCGTATTTTGAAGAAAATTAACGTTTTATTCATTGTTCATTTCTCTCTAGGTAAATACAGCTTCAGTTTCCTTACTGCTTGGACACAACTCGTATTTTGAAGAAAATTAACGTTTTATTCATTGTTCATTTCTCTCTTGGTAAATACAGCTTTAGCTCCTTACTGTTTGGACACACCTCGTATTTTGAAGAAAATTAACGTTTTATTCATTGTTCATTTCTCTCTTGGTAAATACAGCTTTAGCTCCTTACTGTTTAGACACACCTCGTATTTTGAAGAAAATTAACGTTTTATTCATTGTTCATTTCTCTCTTGGTAAATACAGCTTTAGCTCCTTTCTGTTTGGACACACCTCGTATTTTGAAGAAAATTAACGTTTTGTTCATTGTTCATTTCTCACTAGGTAAATATATCATCAATCTCGATACTTTTTCAACACCTCGTATTGTTACATTAATGTTAGACATAAAATCTAACACTTGCTTTTTCAATTCTCGACATCACACGCCACTTAAGCTGTTTAGAAATCCTTTTCAATAATCACTATAGATGGAAGCTGCTCGCACATTTGATTTTTTTTTATCATTAATTGAAAATAATCGATTTAAAGTATTCTTTTTCAATATATTTTCTTTTACTTTAATAAACATTGTCGATTCTCCATTTTGTATTGTGTGTTTCTTTACGGCCATTCGCAGATAAATTCGTAGCAATAAAACCCGACATAATTAAAAAGAGAAAATTTAAGAAGCGGGAAGTCTTTGTGTTCATTAAGTCATTAGATGCTTTTTAGTTGTTTAAAGTCTAATTCTTTTTTTTTTTATTTGACTGAAGTATCGCCGAATACCATAAGAAAAGACACAATGACCAACAATAGAGTCTGTTATTTCGATAAGAAATTGCAAATTCAATTTGTCAAGAGAATAAAAGACACAAATCAACGTTTTCACTGGAACAACTTTAATAGTTTTATTGAATTGAAATTCTAGTTAAGAAGAGAAAGAAAGAAAAATCTTCTAGTCATTACTCGACAAGTACTTCTCGTATCAACAAGACAGATAAGAATTGAGATAGATATATAGATAGATAGATACATAGATGGATAGATAGACAGATAGATAGATAGATTCTTTAGTTTGATTATTTTAGACGTCTCTTACTCCTGGTACCATGTAACCCAATACTTGGATTCATTTAATTATTTTGTACTTTTTCTCATTCTTTTTCTCTATCTTTGATTCTTGTTTGTTTCCAGCTAATTATTGTTTTTTTTTAATAATTTCCTAAGCTTTGCTAAGTGTAGCACGCAGGCTCAAGTAGCTAACAATACCCACTCTGCCGAAATAATGACCCCTCTAAGTACTGACCAGGCTCATCACGATTTAACCATTGATCTGTGCTTTCTGTGAGACTTGACAGGACATATTTCTAACCAGTTCTTTTACGCTCTCAAAATATTTTACTTTTTTCCGCCTCTCTCTTTCACACACACACACACACACACACACACACACACACACACACACACACACACACACACAAACACGCACATATACACAAACTTTATTTTCACTTTTTTTTTAAATTAAAATGTCTTTCTTTTTATCTTTTATTTCTTTCTTCGTCTTTTTTCTTCTCTTTACTTCCTTCTTTAATCTGCTTTTTCTTCCCACTTTTTGAAAACTTTTTTCTTTTTCTCTTTCTTTCTTTCTTAATTTATTTATGTATTTTCTAATATCTTTTTCTTATTTTTCTTTTTCTTTTTTCTTATTTCAACTTTTTATTTTCTTATTTCTTTCATTTTCTTCTGCTTTTCTTTCTTTCTTTCTTTCTTTCTTTCTTTCTTTCTTTCTGTTTCGAATATTTATTTATCGCTTTTCTTTCTCCCTTTTTTACTTTTCTTATTTCTTTCAATATTTCTATTGTTTTTTTCTTTTTATTCTTTTTTCTTTTTCTCTTGGCGTTTTTTTTTCTCTCTTTTTCTTCTTCCTCCCTTCGATTTCTTTCTTTCTTTCTCTCTTTCTTTCTTCCTCACTTTCTTTCTTTCTTTCTTTCTTTCTATTTTCATTTTCTATTTTTCCGATTATCCCAGTCTCTCTCTCTCTCTCTCTCTCTCTCTCTCTCTCTCTCTCTCTCTCTCTCTCTCTCTCTCTCAGCAATTACTTACGTTATCACTTCTCCCTGTGTGGTTAAGTATCACTTTTGTAATTTACCAGTCAAACCATTTCGCTTATCCCCCAGCACCCAAGTCGACAACCACCGCCACCACCAAACTAAATTACTTGAACTCCTCGGCCACAACCACCACCACCACCACCACCACCACTCCTCCTTTAGTATCATTCACGCCAAAATAAAGAGATATTTTCCACCACGAAGCAATTTTCCGCCCAACCTACCAGAAGACGATCGAGATAGAATTGAAATATCAAATCACCGACATAGAATACTGAATGAATTTTGTTTCTCTTTTTGTTGTTGTTGTTGTTGTTGTTGTTGTTGTTGTTCTTCTTCTTCTTCTTCTTCTTCTTCTTCTTTCCTGAAACGAAAAGAAAGGACTGACGAGCACAAAATCCCCAAAATTAGAAAAAAATGAGTGGAGACCATCCAAACTACAGCATTGTTGAGAACGGCCAGAATACTGAGAAGAGTCCTGGAGACTTGAGGAGACTTGCTGTCACTCAAACTCCACTGGAATACCATCAGCGTTAGCTGATGGGAAAAAACTATAATAATAATAATACTTTATATGCACAAACATGGTTCTGTCCACAACAAAGAGACGGACAAAACGTTTTGGGATTTCGAGATACAAACAGATCATCTCGGCCAGACAACCAGACCGAGTAGTAGTCAACAAATAAAAGAGAACCTACCGAATAGTGGATTTTGCCGTTCCGGCTGATCACAGGGTGAGACTGAAGGAAAGCAAAAAGGAGAGATAAGTGCCTAGACCTTGCTTGAGAACTGAAAAAACTATGGAATTTGAAAGTAACGATTATACCAATTGTAACTAATGCGCTCTGTGCAGTCACCAAAGGATTGGTGCAGAGCCTGGAGGACTTGGAAATAAAAGGACGAGTGGAAACCATTCAAACTACAGAATTGTTGTGAAAATACTAAGAAGAGTCCTGGAGACTATAGGAGACTTGTTGTCACTCAGACTCCAGTGGAAAACCATCAGCTAACGCTGGTGTGAAAAACTCTCAAACGAATAAAAAAAATTATAATAGAGGCAGTTGTAAAATAAAAAAAAAGGAAAATTGAGATTAGTTCGTAAACTTTGTATTAGAACTAAAAAAAAATACATGGAACAAAAAAGTGACGGTGACACCAAATGCAAATGGTGCTCTTAGAACAATCCCCAAAGGATTGGTAAAAGAACCGGGAGACTTGGAAATAAGAGGACAAGTCGAGATCATCCAGATTACAGCATTATTGATATCAGACAGGATACTGAGAAGAGTACTGGAGACTTGAGGGGACTTGCTGTCACTCACACTCCTGGGGGAAAACTATCAGTTACCGTTGGTGTGAAAAACTCTCAAAGAAGCAAAGTAATAATAATGCCAAAAACGAAAAAGAATTGGAAACTCTAATACAGGCAGGGAGAATATACAGTCAGGACATAGCGATGGAATTCGGCATAGAAAAATGCGCCATGGTAATAATGAAAAGCGGCAAACGACACCTGACGGACGGAGTGGAACTACCAAATTAAAAACAAATTAGAACGCTCGGAGAAAAAGAAACCTACGAATATTTGGGCATATTGAAAGCTGACTGCAACAAATAAGTGGATATGAAAGCAAAGAATTTAAAAAAGAATATCTCAGGAAAACGAGAAAGCTACTTGAAACCAAACCAAATAGAAGGAACCTTCTAAAAGGGATAAATACCTGGGCTGTCCCACCCGGAAAAAACTTGAAGTGGACCAGAGAATAACTTAAACAAATGGACCAGAGAACAAGACCCTGTATAAGGCCTTACATCCCAGAGATGATGTTAATAGACTACATGTGTCAAGAAAAGATCAAGGAAGAGGACTTGGCAGCACTGAAGACAGCGATGACGCATCAATATAACGACTCAAAGACTACATAGAACAGCGCGGAAGAAGACTGATTACAGCCACCAGAAATAATAATGGCAACACAAGGAGCAACAGAAAGGAAATAGCCAGAAAACAAAGAAGGGAAGAAAAACAACTATATGGACGTTTTAAGTGACTAACAAGTAACATTTCACGAGTGGAAACTTGGACATGACTAAGAAAGGGAAACCTCAAGAGAGAAACGTTATAAGGGAGGTGCCCGTGGTGTAATGGTAATCGTCGTAGGAAATGGACACGACGACACGAGTTCAAATCCTGGACGAGACTGATTGCATTTCACATAGCACTAATACCCTTGGGAAAGGTATGAATCTGATTATTCTCCCTCCAGCTATGGGTAAATAGTAGGGCAGACTAGGTTCTTCAGCCTTGGTGAGGCAACTAGTCTAGGAGAAGGAAAACTCTGAATTCAAACCTGTTAAACTCCGCTTAAAAATTGACCTTGTGTCATATCCTGCCCGAGCGGGTTGGCAAATAAAATAAGGACAAATCGTATCAAAGCATAGATAGATAAGGCGCAACAAAACAGCAAATGTAGGTTATGTGGTGATAGAGAAAAAAACGATCAATCAGATAATAAGCGAATGCAGCAAATTAGCACAAAAAGAGTATAAGACTAGACACGATTGGGTGGGCAAGGTGATCTGCTGGGAATTGTACAAGAAATTTAGATTTGGCCACACGAACAAATGGTATATGCGCAACCTAGAATCTCTCCGGGAGAATGAGACGTCCTCTGGGATCCCTTAATCTCGACCAGACGTCTAAACCTTGTAATAATCAACAAAAAAGAAAACTTGAAAAATTGTGGACTTTGCTGTCTCGGCTGACCCCAGAGTAAAATGGAAAGAAAGCAAAAAAGTAAAAAAAAAAATACCTCGACCATGCTAGGGAATTGAAATAACTATGGAACATGAAAAGTAACGGTTATACCAATTGTAATTGGTGCTCTTCGTACAGTCACCAAAGGACTGATACAAGGACTGGAGGACTTGGAAATAACAGGACGAATGGAGATCATTTAAACTACAGCATTATTGAGATCGGTCAGAATACTGAAAAGGGTCCTGGAGACTTGAGAAGACTTGCTGCCACACAAACCCCAGTGAGAAACCATCAGTTGCAACTGATGTGAAAAACGCTGAAAGGAGTAATAATAATAATAATAAGAATAAGAAGAAGAAGAAGAAGAAGAAGAAGAAGAGGAATAACAATATGAATACTACAACTAATAATAATAGTATGAATTTTACTACTACTACTACTAATAATAATAATTATAATAATGATAATTATAGTATGAATACTACTACTACTACTAATAATAATTATAGTATCAATACTACTATTACTAATTATCATCATCACCATGTCACGCCATCAGCACGGATAGTTACTAATCATAATAATAATTATAGTATGGATACTGATATTACTAATAATAATATTATGAATACTACAACTAATAATAATAATGATAATAATATAGTTTTCTTTGGAGCGTGTTCATTGAAAGTCAATACTTCTTGCTTCTTTCCAACCGGCCATTTTAGATATTGTCGGCCAAAAATAATAACCCTTAAAAGAAAATAAAATGCGTCGTGTCAGTAAGAAACTGAAAGCAGGATAAATATATATATATATATATATATATATATATACAACTTCGGCAATGAATGAATAAATTTATGCGAGTTAATTTATTTAATGCCAAAGAAGAAGAAAAGTGTAAGTTGTAAGTAAAATTGGCAACCTGAATCGAGGATGACCAGAAGGCTCCCTTTCCTATAGCTACTACACCGATGCGTGGGAGAGGGCTCTACTCAATTTCCTGGATTTCTCCACTTTATCTTTACCTTATAATGCTGAATGTTAAGCAAGGTGGCATCAAGTACCATTTTTGAGTCTTTGGTATGACTCGACCTGGGATTGAACCTCAGTTTTCCGGACCATTGTCGAACACTCGACTCATTTGACCAATGACCCAGTCGAAGATTAGTGGTGTGATTGAACTCTTAGTTGGGGAGGGAGAATAGAAGGATTCATACCGTTCCCAAAGTGAACTTAATAGCGTTAATGGTGTTTGAACTCGCTTACAACAATGTCACAGTCCGGCACTTTAACCACTACGCTAAGAGGACTTCACCCGAACTTATGATGGTGTCAGTGTTTGTTTTTTTTGTTTTTTTCATTTCATGATTTTCTGGATGAAATGGAGATCAGAGGAGGAATCGAGACCATCTCGATCATAGCTCTGTTAAAATCTCCTGGGATACTTAGAAGAGTCCTGGAGATCTGAGAAGACTTGGTATCTCACAGACTTTATTGAAAAAACACCAGCAGATACAAGAAACTTACAATAATTTGTAAATAATTGTAGTTTTAAGTAACTATTCTTAAAGCTAAAAATTTGCATATAGTTAAATGATTTCAAGTATTCCTTTCTAATGGTAATAATTAGACTCAAGAATTTCTTTCTAATACTAATCATGTTCAAATAGATCAATTGGACCCATTGGTGGAAACTTGGTACTACCAGTCCGGGTCAAATTGAACTAGGGTGTAATGGTATCGGAGGAGTGACTTCATAGAATCCAGAGCTCTAGAAGTGAAACCTCGTCATTGGATGCAGTTTGTGTCATACCTGGGGCGCCTCTTTTTGAGGGCATTTTACCACTCTGCAAGGGATACAGTCGGCGTATTCTAGAGTTCGTCGACTAAACAAAGAAAGAAAAATGTTTTTATTTACTATAAAAGAAAAACAGGATTTTGACATCTTAAATGAAGTGTGATTCTACCTTAAAAGGTACTCTTCCTCCCAACTCCCAATTAGCAGAAATTATAAACAAACCAAAAAGGAACAAAAACAAAAATAAAATCAACCAAAACTTTTCTATAAAAGGAACGCATCAAAATATGAAACAAATGCAACAGAAAAAATATGGGAGCGCGTTATCGTCACAAGAGTTTAAAACCTGGATGAAGCTGTTTGCATTTCACTTCACGTCAATGCTGTTGGGAAAGGCAATGATCCATCTGTTTCCATACTCTCCTCGCGATATGGATAAATCATAGGCAAAATGGTATCCTTTATCCTTGGTTGAACAGCCAGTCTATAAAGAAAACACTTAATTTGAACCGTTTAAAAATTGACCTTGCGTCGTATCCTCCCCATAGTAAAGGGTTTGGGTAAATACACACAGAAAAAAAGACTAATACATCAATATATCTATGAATCTAAGATAATAATATATAAACCTTACACTTAATATTAACCAATGATGGCAGAAAACACATGGAAAGGAAAATTTGACCAATTTCTGTACGATAGATAGATAGATAGATAGATAGATAGATAGATAGATAGATAGATAGATTAACAGTCGTCATTGTAGAAAATTTGCTATTTGAATAAATTTCGATTAAATTCTTAGGATTTAAAATCGAAATTTCTACACTAAAGCTCTCTGACAACTCTTACGGACCAATATCCTTCCTATATTAATGTAAATTCTAATCACCCTAATTCTATAATTAAACAAGTCCCTAAAGCTAATAATACGAGAATAAGTAGATTATCATCAAATAAGAAAATTTTCCATGAAAGTAGTAAAATGTATATTGAAGCCTTCAAGAATAACAGGTTCAAAGAAGAGTTTACTTATCTAAAGCCGAGAAAGGCTAACAATATTAATAATAATAACAAACTGGATATGAATAAAGAAAATACGAATTGTAATAAAAAGGTAGATTGTCGTAAAAATAGAAAAAGGAAAATTATATGGTTAAATCCCAGTTTGTAAACTTGTGAATATAAATATAGGAAATTTTTTTTTTTTAAATTGATAGATAAACACTTTAACCAATATAATACATTACATAAGATATTTAATTGGAAAACTTTAAAAATTACTCTTGCACGAGAAATTTCTTCGAAATAATTAACACTTAAAGTAATGAAATAATTAGGAAATGAAGACCAGACCTAATAATAATCAACAAAAAGATGAGAACTTGTAAAATTGTCGACTTTGATGTCCCGGATGACCACAGAATAAAAAGAATGTGAAAAGAAGAATAAGTACATCGACCTTGCTAGGGAATTGAAAAAACAATAGAACATGCAGGTGACAATTATACCAATTGTAATTGGTGCGTTTGGAACAGTAACTAAAGGATTACTAAAGGGACTGGAGGACTTAGAAATTGACGGACAAGTGGAGACCATCCAGACTACTACATTATTGAGAACGGCCAGAATACTGAGAAGTGTCCGGGAGACTTGAGAAGACTTGCTGTCACTCAAACTCCAGTGAAAAACCATCAGCTAACACTGATGTGAAAAACTCTATAGGAGTAAATAATAATAATAATAATAACAATAATAATACAAGTAAAGAAAATGATTGCAATTGTAAAATTGAAATTAATTGTCTTATGAAAGGTTTATGTAATTAAAAAAAATGTTGTATACCAAGGGATTATTTTCCTAAAAGAAAAAAAATTATATAGGAATTTCATCGACAAGATGGAAATTCGTTTTCTCATGAACGCTTAAAAAATCAAACAGCCTTATCCAAACATTTTTGAAAAATTGGAAAATAAGGGTTTAACCCCAGAAATTCAATGGAGTATATTAAAAAGGTCTAATACTCCGAACTGCTTTGATGGTAGATGTAATTTGTGTCTAAAAGAAAAGATACAAATTATGTTGTATCCTGATCCCGGTAACCTATTAAATCAGAGATATGATTTAATAGCTAGATGTAGGCATAGAAATAAATTTAAACTATAGTAGAAAATTTGAATAGATAGTCAAAGTGAATGGTTAACTATAATTTATTAAATTGGTATAAATATTCTAACATGGTTAAAGTAATCTTACAATTAACTGCACTGGTTTTAGTACCTTTCAAAGAAAAAAAGTGATGACTTACTAGAATTAAAATTGATAATTTTTGTTAGAAATGGTTGAAATATGGATATGTATAACTGTAATTGCAAAAGTGTTCATTCTATTGGTTTTGTAGCTGTCTTAACAAAAAAACGAGAAGGGACCAGAAAAAGCTTTACATGGGTAAAGGCTGTATATACCTGAAATGAATTTCGTTTCTCCCTCTCCTTCCTTCCTTCCTTTGACAATCCCTCCCTCTTTTTTCTTCCTTGGACTATTCCCTGCTATCTGGATGGAATGTACTTTATTTTCCTATGAAGTCCTGTTAAAAATTATTTTAGAGTCTTTGATTCATATCAATGCTCTTAACAGGATGGGAATGAATTTATTATCCTAATGTGAACGAATATTATTTTTTTTCTTGAAATAATATTATTTGCTCTGTGAATTTATTTACATTGAACTCTTTACCAGGAATGTTTAAATATTCGAAATTTGAATAATTTGTTTGTCCGGACGGAATTGTTCCCTACTCCGGATTTATTGTATTGAAGAATACCTTATATATATATATATATATATATATTAGAATTACCATGATCAGAAAATCCGGCAAACACCTACACGCGACATACGGAGCACTGAACTGCTGTTTCGACCTTATTAGATCTCAACAGCAGTGCACACCGTGATCTCCACCACTGGATATCGAACCAACATCAACAGTATGCAGAAGCCAAAACTCTACCACTGGGCCGCCGGTTCATGTCACATATGTGCGAGGCCGAATTAACAAGTCATGGTGAATTGTGCGACCACTTGACCTGATGTGTCTTATAGGTACGTATTCCATACAGAGGACACGGCCACCTCCGGGGCTACATCTTCCCAAGTCGGAGTTATGAGTCCTCATAACATAAATCTGATGGGTAAAAAAAAAAAATTTTATATATATATATATATACACGAGGTGCCGACGATAAGTTTCCAGACTTTTTTGTATGGGCATTTAAAATTGTCTTAGACTCTTGAAAATTCAGTATCTTATTGCTATACATCTTATCAGATGACTGACCAATTTTTATGATTTCAGGTTTAAATGAACAGCTGCAGCATTAATTGGAATACACCCTACTAAAGCCAGATTGTCACAGCTAGTGAATTTCAAAAATGCAATCTGACACTTTAAAAGAACGATATGCAAAAAAATTGTGTTTTAAACTTGGAAAAAATGCCACAAAAACGTATGGAATGCTTCAGAGTACTTTTGGAGCATCTTGCATGAATTGAGCATCAGTTTTTGAGTGGCATAAGAGATTCAAAGAAGGCAGGGAGTCTGTGAGGGATGATGTGAGGTGTGGGAGGAGTAAGGAAGTCAATACACCAGAGTTGATTGGCCAAAGGGTTAGGGTTAGGGTTACTATATTGAGGTTTTAAGGGAGTTCAGGAAGAGATTCCGTCGGAAGAGGCCAGCACTCTTCAAATCGGCTCATTGGCATTTCTATCTGGACAATACACCAGTCTACAACTCCATCCTTGTCACAGACTATTTGACCTTGATGGGCATCAAGACAGTTCCTCACCCTCCCTATAGTCCAGACCTTGCTCCCTGTGACTTTTGGTTATTCCCTAAACTCAGAGGCTGTCGTTATGAAACAATTGAGGAGATGAAAGAGGCTGTGACACGCTCACACAAGAGTACTTCCATGGAGCCATCCAGAAGTTGTTGGAACGGTAGAACAAGTGCTTAGCAGCCGGAGGAGATTACTTCGAAGGGGACTACATTTTCATGTGTGTACTATCAATAAAAGTGCCCATACGAAAAAAAGTCTGGAAACCTATCGTATGCACCTCGAACATATGTGTGTGTGTTTGTGTGTGTGTGTGTGTGTGTGTTTGTGTGTGTGACAACTGGTCGCTTATAATCAAATTTAGAGAAATTGACCATACTTATGACCAAAATAAAATCTTACACTTGTACCAAACCTAAGATTAGGTCGTTCAAAAGTAACCCTACACCATGGGCAGGATATGACACAGGGTTAATTTCTAAACAGCTGATTATAATTTGGTTTGCCTTCCTTTTGACCAAATCTAAAAGTTTAACAATTTCAAACGTTTGTTCCAATCTATCTCTCAACATTTCTATCTCATTCTGTTCGTATCTATCTATCTATCATAGCAAATAACTCCCGTGTGTTAATATTTGACGAAACCAATGTTTTTATATATATATATATATATATATAGGCAGCATTTCTTCGTTAATGCAAATTTCATTAAACATAATAGACATTTTATGCCTACATATTTTCTTCTGGATCCGTTCGAATTCCCGTATTACTTTTATCGTATTCGGGGAGAATTGATTTAGGTATTGTCCAGAGTTGTATGTATCCCTAGTACTTTCTGCCCGACTTTGGGCCATCGTCAGGGGAGAATCTATTACAAAAGTGATGTAACTTTTGTTTTAGCAAATTACTACTGTGTAAGGACGTCTTTGCTGTTGGAGATTATGGCGTTTGCTTTTAAATGTAATTCTGTAAATAGTGCAAGTAGCTAAAGACATTTAAGTACATTAGCACTGGTTTGAAAATTAATTCTATTAAGTGCTGGTTGCAGGTTTCTAATATATAGTGCTTCGAGAATCTGAAGTTTTTGTTTATTATTTTGATGTTCGAGTATTGTTGTGTTGTCGGTGGGAATTTTTCGTAGTTGTGTTGTTGGGCTTGTATGTTTTTTTAAATGCTGGGCTATTGAACTTGTGTCAGAAAGTACTAGGGATACATACAACTATGTATTTTTGTAATTCTTAAAAAAATTAATTTTTACCGAAGCTTTGTTTAAATAAAGAAGGAAACAAACTAACAAACAAACAAACAAACAAAAAAGAAGTGATAGAGGAGAAAGACAGAAAGAAAGAAAAAGAAGGGGATACTAAATAAAGAAAGATTTTAATGTAATGAAAATTATCTTGGTGAAAGAAAGATACGAGGAAAGAACATTATATAGAGGAAAAAAATTAAATTATTAGAAAGAAAGAAAGAAAGAAAGAAAGAAAGAAAGAAAGAAAGAAAGAAAGAAAGAAGTGATCCTGGGGAAATTTAGAAAAGAAAACTAAATAAAGAAATCATATTGGAAAAGAAAAGAAAACTATCTTGATGAAAAATTAGATTATATGACAGAAAGAAGGAAAGAAAGAATTATATTGGGAAAAAAAGTAAGAAATCCAAAAAGAAAAAAACAAGTGACGATATAAGAGAAAGTAAAAAAAAAAATCTGCCGAGATCAACAAAAGGCGTCACTAACAACATTTTGTTAAATAGTACATTGCTTAAATTATCTTTAACCTTTTTCTCTGACACTTTTTCGTCAATATCTTCAAGTCTCAGTCTACATTTTCATCTTCTTCTTTATCGATCGCTTGCTTTGAAAATGACAATGATACTGGGACAGCAGTGAACAATCAATTATCTGAATTTCCACCCTGCTCTGCCATTTGTGACCAGCAAATAATTAATGAGCGTAGAAACGCGATCTTCACCAGTCGACGTTTGCTTTCGTTCACTATTGCTTTCCACTTAGACTGAGAGAGAGAGAGAGAGAGAGAGAGAGAGAGAGAGAGAGAGGAATGGAACCAATGATAACGTTCCTCAAAAGGTTATTTAAAAGAAAGTAAGCAACAAAAAACACAGAAAAGTTGGGCATAGAAAGAAAGAAAGAAAGAAAAAAGAAAGAAAGAAAGAAGATTGCACCTAAAAAAGAAATCAGGAGAAAGAAAAATAGCGAAAATGTAAAAGAAAGGGTCCAGAAAAACCAGCTTAAATAGGAAGTTAGATAGATAGATAGATAGATAGATAGATAGATAGATAGATACGTACAAGTAATACAAATCAACATAAAGATATAAAACAACATGAGTAGTGTGAGTGATAGCCTAATGAACAAAAATATAGAGTTGTTCCTCTTCGAATTGTGAGGGAGCAATCCTTTCCTTGACAGTTACTTTTTCTGGGGACAACACCGGAAAAGGTTTGGCACTATGGCAGATGCGGTGAAGACACTTTGTCATCATTTGGTCGTAACAAGACTTGAGCTAAGTGATTGTTTTTGCATAGAAGCATTTCTCTACCCTACTTCAAATAAAACCTTCTTAAATTCCTTGTACCCGGTTCCGTATTTCCAATCATTGTTATGGAATTATTTGTACGGAAAAGCGTAACAAGTAGCATGCGTTCAGCACCAACACACATGGGAGAAGGAAATCAAGTGAATCCAGAGGATAAATCTTCAAAGTACATGTGGATCAAATCGCTCATCCGACTTTGGATCTCTTTTGATTTCTTTGGATCTCTTTGGACGTTTGTGAACGCATGTGTATCATTGCATGAGAAAACAAGCAATTCGTTGTTTCATTGTATTTTCCTCACTTCCGGTCTTTTCGAGCCTCTGTAAGTACCGTGCAAGGTTTTCTTATCTTTTAAAGTAGATCAAATTGATTGTGTTCACCGGTTTTACATTGTAAACAAGTTATAGCGCGGTACGAATCAGTAAGCCGGAGGAGTGACAAGTTGAAAAAGTTCGCAATCACGTTCCGTTGGTTAGATGTAACAAAATACGCTCTATCGAATGCACTGAACTTTGTCATCATTAAGTTAAGAAATATATTACAATAAGAATATATTACAATAAAAATATATTACAATAAAAATATTGTAATATATTTGTTTCAACCTACTTCTCTTGTCTGCGTGTCTTCATTTTTACCCCTAAACACCACACCATACAGCTTCTACTTCTCTTTCTATGTTAAGCTTTTTCACTTTCACGCACATTAGGTGATACATTACCCAGCATTTTCCCGTGCTATTTGTGAATGTCGTTGAAAGATTTGCAGCCTTCTTTGATGGAGAATTCAGTGATTTTTTAGTTCTTATTTCATGTCCAGTAACTGCAACAGCTAAAAAGACAGTTAATTTGGCGAGGGATGCAGCTGGAATGAACTACATGAGTAGTGTGAGTGATGAACTACATGAGTAGTGTGAGTGATGAACAAAAATATAGAGTTGTTCCTCTTCGAATTGTGAGGGAGCAATCCTTTCCTTGACAGTTACTTTTTCTGGGGACAACACCGGAAAAGGTTTGGCACTATGGCAGATGCGGTGAAGACACTTTGTCATCATTTGGTCGTAACAAGACTTGTTACGCATTTCGACTAATAGTTTCAGAAAAAATGGTAAACAGGCATTACTTTCTGTAGAACCTCTCTCTCTCTCTCTCTCTCTCTCTGTAATTAGATTGGCTTTGTCATCACTAAGTTAAGAAAGAATTTTTAAAGAAGCATTTCAATACTACTCCACAAAAAAAATTGTAAAAAACTACAATTAAATATTGTTTCAAAATATTTCTTAATTTTAATTGATATTCGAGAATATCTGAGATCCTGAGAGAACATCCTCTGCACGCTACGTTCAGAATAAACCACACAGTAACCCATCGTAATTAAATGATAAAATGAACAAATTATCCTCTGATTTTCGAATAATCATCCTAAACTTTAATAAAAGCGACTTTATGACGGTCAGCTGAAAAGTTCGTTGACTAACCAAGGTATTCTCATGAAATGTGACCAAATGATGTTTATTTTTCAAAACAGTCCTCCTTTGCAATTCTCGCACTTCTTCCATCGGTGATGCTATGTTTGAATCCCATGAGTTAAAAAGGTCGTCAACAGCAGATATGACGTCATTATATGAAAGTATCAGCCTGTGAACTTTTCAGCCTACCTACAAATGTTCTTTATTTTTGATAATGATCATCTTACAATTGGCATGTAATTTGGGAAAGTACCGTTAGTTTCATATAACTTGTAATTCACTCAAAAACTCGATGGCTACACTTTGCTCCTACTTCAAATCCATGAAATCAAGAACCAAACACGAGGAAGGATGTAGACCGCACCAGCCGATACATAGAAACTGAGATAACAAAACTGGGATTGCTAGTCTAAATAAGTCTGGAGAAAGATCACTTCCTGTCTGGTAACGCCATTGCCGAAAGCAATGCACAAATATCTGCCATTCATACTGACCTGAAAGCTCTGGATTCCATTAAAATCGATTATCTGGGACAAGAATTATCAGTAGAAACAATTGAATCACCTGGCCGCGTTTGCAAGTTGTTTACGGCTGTGTCTCTAGCTTTCTGCAAACTTCCTATGGATTAACATAATGGTATTTGGCGTTATCTGCTCCGTGACGGAGGCTTGTTAATATGGATGTATTGACTGTGAGCTAAAAATAAAAAAACAAAGCTCTATTAGATAAAAGATGATGGAAAGACGGGAGATTGTGTCAAAGAAAGAGAGAGAGAGGGGGTATGAAGGAGAGAGAGATGGATACCGGATGGGAGAGAGGGAGTGAGTGGATGGAAAGAAAGATGAATGAAAGGGAATGAGGAAGAGAAATGAAATAGATAGAGGCAGAGAGGAAGTGAGATGGAATGAAGAAGAGAAGGAGGCTGGATCGAGAGAGAGGGCAGAGAAAAGATATGGAGGAGAAAGAAAGAGAAATAGAAAGATGGAATGGAAGTAGAGAGAGAGCTGCTGGAGAGGAAGTGGGCGGAGGGACAAAGTTTGAGGGGAGGAAGAAAGAGGGAGGAAGAAATAGAGGGAAAGAGAGACGCAAGGAGGTAGAGATAGAAGGAGAAATTGTGCAGGAAATAATGGAGATAGAGTGATGAAGAGATTGGAGACAGGAAGAGAGAGATGCAATGAGGAAAGGTGAAA
This sequence comes from Sepioteuthis lessoniana, assembly GCA_963585895.1. Classification (NCBI taxonomy): domain Eukaryota; kingdom Metazoa; phylum Mollusca; class Cephalopoda; order Myopsida; family Loliginidae; genus Sepioteuthis; species Sepioteuthis lessoniana. Next base: position 23,620,469 of record OY757947.1, on the reverse strand, counting down.
GAGAGAGAGAAGAAAAGGGAGAGGTTGAAATCATATGTGTGAGGAAAATGTCCAAATCTCAGATTATTGTAATCATCTCTTGTGAGTTTTTTACATTACTTTTAGCAGTAATCTCCGCAACTGCAAGTCTACAGGACTCTACTAAGTATCCTAGCTGTTCTTAACATTGATCTGAATAATTTAGATTCTTCCTCTGAATTTTGCAGCTTTCTGACAAGATCCTTAAATTTGCTTATCTTTTTTTTTTCACTTATTGTATTCAGACTATTGTCGTCATTTTTATTTTTACATCTACAACGTTTCGACTGATGCGTCCTTCGGCGTTCAAGTGTTATGTGTAGAACTCGGGGTCCCATAAACTAAGAACCGAACCCTTTACTTAATCCACGGAGGAAGTATTATTTGTATCATTTTACTCTTTGCGAGTTTTTTGCATCAGTTTTAATTTGTGGTCTTTTACTGAAGTCTGATAGCAAGTCATCTCAGTTATTCTAGCTGATTTTCGCAGTACTGTGGTCTGAATGATCTCGATTCTTCCTCTGGTCTCCACTTTCCATCCAGTCACCTTTCCAGGTCTTTGGGGACCGCTTCAAGGGAGCAACTACAACTGATATAACCTGACATACATGTTCTTCACCATTTTCAGCTTTTTGACCAGATCCAAGTATTTGTTTATTTTTTAAATTTTTTTTTAATGATCTGCTGGGACGGGAAAGTGCACGATATGACAGGTTATTTTCTTCTTGATGATTACCACTAGATCTGGCCTTGTATCCCGGATTGGGTCGACCGTTTGCATCTCAAAATCCCATTATTATTATTATTTCCTTTTTGAGGTTTTCACACCAGCGTTAGATGGAAATGGAGTTTAAGTGAATCTCCTTAAGTTTCCAGGACTCTTCTCAGTATTCCGGCCGATCTCAATAATACTGCATTTTGGGTGGCCTCCACACGTACTCTAATTTCCAAGTCCTCTGGTCCTTTTATTTATCCTTTAGTGACTGTACCAAGAGCACCAATTACAATTGGCATAACGGTCACTTTTATGTTCCAAAGTTTTTGCCATTCTCTAGCAAGGTCCAGGTACTTATCCTTCTTTTCGCTTTCTTTCAATTTTACTGTCGTCAACCAGAAGAGCAAAGCTCACAATTCTGCATGTTTTCTTTTTGTTTTTGTTTTTTTGGTTTTTTTATTAATTCAAAGTCTGGTTGTCTGGTTGTGATTAGGTGATTTGTTTGTATCTTAAAATCTCAGAGAATTTTGTGCGTGTCATTCTCCAGGACAGATACTGGGTTGTGCATATACCATTTTTTCGTATGGTCAAATAATTTCTTGTACAATTCCCAATGAATGACCTTCTCCACCCAATCGTACTAGGTCTTATATTCTTTCTTGGCTAATTTGCTGCATTCGCTTATTATATAATTGATCGTTTCGTCTCTCTCACCACATAACCTACATCTGCTGTTTTGTTTTGTCTTATCTATTTATGTTTTGATTAACTGGTCCTTATGGTGTTGTTTTGTGTTCCTATTAGAAATTTGGTTTCTCTCCTTTCCTTAGCCTCGTCCACGTTTTCTCATGTGAGATGTTGCTTGTTAGTCGCTTAAAATGTCCATATTATTCTTATTATTATTGTTATTGTTGTTGTTGTTGTTGTTATTTGTTTTGGGTTTTTCACACCAAAGTAAGCTAATCTCTTTCACTGGAGTCTGAGTGATAGCAACACTCCTTACCTAAACGGACACAAAATTAGGCTACACTTTATACTTATATTGTAAATCAACCCCACACCTCATGAAAAACTTAAAAAGTTTCGTTATTTTCAAAAACTAATTTACTAAACAGACATTCTGAAGCCCTCATTATAAACTCAGAAAATATGACGATCATTACAGTAATTATAGAAGGACTCCTGACGAGGTGTAGTGGTTAACAAGCTAAGTTAAGTATGTATTTATCCCCCACCGCAATAACTGATTTGAATTGAGAGTTTATCTTTTGCAAGACCAGTTGACGTACCAAGACTAAACCGCCTAGTCTAGTTTACTCATCACAGGGAGAGATGAATTCATGCCTTTCCATAGGGCATCAGCATTATGTGAAACGGAAATAACGACGTCAACGAATTGATCTAAGTAAATGACAAATTATTTTGTCATTGCTTTTTCCTACTCTTTTTTCTTTCTTGCTTGCTTGCTTCATATGAATACGCACCACTGGGGGGGGGCTCTATCTCAATGCATTTGAAAAGCCTGATGTTCCAGGTATCTGAGATGAACAATACAACTGATGCTAGTATCTCGAAAGCCATAGACAAGGAAAAGGAAACGAAAAGACAATGTCAGTAATAATATAGAAATGTAGAGGAAAGTAAAGGAAATAAAGAGGAAGACAGAGAAGAAAATAGAAATAATCATGGGTGTAGGGAGAGACGAAAGAACAAAGATACGAAAGGACGGACAAGAAATAAAGACGCTAATTAGATAAACGGCTATTTCAAGACTATTAAGAAAAAGAAAAGGAAATATGTTTTTTTTAATCGGTTCCTCAAAATACCAGTGCCGCCTGAAATTATTACATTATATTTAAATACTTTCACTTGGAAAGAAAGAAAAAAAAGACAAGAAAAAAACATCGCAGTAAATTTTAATATCCTGAAAGCTTTATTTTGGACAAAAAAAATTTCTTTTTGTTTCTTATGGACATCCATCAAGTAATTCATGATTTTTTTTGTCTGTCAGTCTGTCTATCTGTCTGTCATCATATAAATCCACAATAGTTTGAGCAATGAACAAATGTTTTGGATTTACTAACTGCATCTAAGAACGAGATTTTAGCAAATTATTTTTTTTTATAGCAAAATTTTAAATATAATCCCTGGAGCGACTGAAACTAGTCACATATTTTTTTATAAATATGAGTTGGGTGTAACACACGGTTGATAGAATCGTGTGCAAAAAAAGAATAACGACAAAAAATTGTAAATATGAACGTACAATGAAGCCTCTATGCATAAAATAAGTCTAGACAAGTTGACATGCCGTTAAAATAAATCAACCAATCAATATCTCCCTCATGCGAAAAAAAGGCTAGTTTTCTTCTGCAGAGTAACGTTTGTTTGAATTCAGAGTTTCATTCTCCTAAACTGGTTGCTTTACTAAGGCTTGAGAACCCAGCCTACTCTACTATTTTTATAGCTACGGTGGAGGGTTCAGACAGATTCATGCCTTTCCTAAAGATATTGGAGCGAAATAAAATGCAAACAGCTTCATCCAGGATTTATTGAATAAATGTTACTGATAAAATTACTGGTTATAGAAAAAGCTAATATCAAAATAACTTATAAGGCATTTTATATTGGGAAATAATTCTAATGCATTTCTATAATAATATCATTTCTAATGAATTTCTATGTGAGCATTTAGTATGTGCAATGTCATCATTAAATTGAATGAAAGTTTTCATGTATTTACTTAATAAATCCTGACATAATATTACAGATTACATTAATAGATAATATTAAAACAATATAAATGCATTTCCAGAGAAAAAAAAGGATTTCTAATAAATTTCTATATAAAAATCATTTCTAATGAATTTCTATAGTAACATAATTTCTAATTCATTTCTATATGAACTTTTAGTATTAAAGGGAATAAAAGTTTTCATGTATTTGCTTCATAAATCCTTACATAATATTACAGGGTACCAGAATAGATACGATTAAAACAATTTTAATGTATTTCTATAGTAAAATCATTTCTAATGAATTTCTAGAGTAAAATCATTTCTAATGAATTTCTAGAGTAAAATCATTTCTAATGAATTTCTAGAGTAAAATCATTTCTAATTATAGGTAAATAATAGAGCAAACTGTGTTATTTAGCCTTCAAAAGGCAACCAATCTAAGAGAAAGAAAACTTTGAATTCAACCCAATCAGTACTACACCGAAGAATCGATATTGTGGCGAGGGGGTTGGGCTTATCCATCTATAGAAGCTTTTAATCTATGCTATCTCATTAAAAATACTCAAATATCTATGTTATACATACAAAACCATTGGTTGGTTGGTTGGTTGGTTGGTTGGTTGGTTTTAAGGTATGTCAGCCCTTGTTATGTTACTTAATGTTGAAGTTAGTTTATTTTTAAGCAACGATTCCTATCTAATAATTCTTACTTCAAAAACTGTTCTGAAAACACTTTATATTTTATGGTATCAAATGAATTCCAGTTAAATAAAAATGATTTCAAAACAATGATATATCTTCAATCAAGTATTCTTATCTAATACTAATAATTTACAGCCCTTTATATGACTTTCAGTCATTATTCCGAATATAAATGAATTTTACGCAAATATGTTTTTAAAAACCTATTCCTATCAAATACGGATAATTAGCAAGCGTTTGGTATATTCACAATCGTTTTAAACCAGTAAACTCTTCATATTTATCAAATACGTTTACTTATCAAAGTTTTAAGAGGCAATGTGTTAAGGTAGTTCAAAATAATTCAAAACATTATCTCAAACGGATCTATTTTACCCATAGATGGGACCTTAACAGGTAGTACTACCTTAACTCTGAATTAAACTGGAAATAGTGGCATTTAAATAATGACTCTACACTAACCAGAGCTCCAGAATTGGAGACTCACAAATGAATGCAGCTTAATGTTAAACACAGCACAATCTTCTTTGTTTTTTGGGGGGGTGTATATATTTTTTTTTTTCTGAAGTTCTGAACATGAAGATTAGGGGTGTATTTCTAAAACATTTTTCAGAGTTGATCAGCTTATTTTCAGTCGGGGTGGCTATTGTGAAAAATAATGATTTTATAATGTTCGTTGGAAAAATCATATATATATATATATATACATATATATATATATATGTGTGTGTGTGTGTGTGTGTGTGTGTGTGTGTGTGTGTGTGTGTGTGTGTGTGTGTTTTCTGTTTTTTATTGTTTCAATTCGTTTTGCGCAAAAGTTTAGAACTGTATCTAAAAAATATGTTTCATCGTTTATATCAGTCAAAGTTTTGACCACATTCGACCGGCAAAATGAATCGAGTCGTCTTCAATAAAAATGTTGAGTTTGCGTCGATACAAATTACATGATTATAGGAATCATTACATATTTATCTCCTTCGCACTGAGAACCTATTGTCTGCTGCTAAATTGTAGCCTTCTTGTGTCTTTCGTTCTTAATTGTGTCATATTGTGTTTGAACGTTTATTGGGAACGTCCCATGGAATCTATGTTCCCCCTGAACAGCGTGTCTGTCCTCAAATTGACGGTCTCGCCATTTCTAATGACTAGATGCTTACTCATCGTTACCTACTGCCAACTTGCTCTTCTTATTCATTAAAAAGTGTTATATATATAAACTGGTAAATTGCTGATTATTAGATATAATCGGTTGAAGCAAAATGGTGAGTCTTTGGACTTAACAAGGAAATGTATCCACAACCGGTACTCTGCCAAAAAAAAGGGCCAGAAATAGATAAATAAAGGGTATGGAAAGTAGGAAGAGATCAAATATATTAATATATATATATATGTGTGTGTGTGTGTGTGTGTGTGTGTGTGTGTGTGTGTCTGTGTGTGTGTGTGTGTGTCTGTGTGTGTGTGTGTCTAAAATCCATTGATTTCCATACTAAAAATTTTGATTTTGTACAAAAATTCAGCTCAAGAAGCTGTAATTTTTTGTATCTGTAGTTTTCGTTTATTGACCAATCAGCGCACATTTGAAAATTTTTTGAGATTCGTAAATCACAATATTTGACTTGCCTTGTCTTTATTTATTAACCAATAAACGCTTACGCACTCGTTTACAAATTCTTTGAGATTCGTAAATCACAAGATTTGACTTGCCCCGGAAAATTTGAAGTATCAAAACTCAAAACGATTTAAGAAACCTTTTCCTTCCTAGATACTTAAAATACATTTTAAACTAATTAGTTTCATAGATATATTATCACCTTTTTTAAATCTCATTTCAAGCCTTCTTCAATCTTATAAATTGGCCATAAAATTTATACATATTTAGTAGATTTATTGATCTATTCCGTAAATCAACTCAAACTTTACGACTTTATTTCTTTTGAGAGAAAATCTTATGTTCGTTCATTCAAGAATGCATTTAATTTCAATACCACTTGATTATCTAAGTTAAATGAAAATTTTGTTTGCATAAATAAACCCCAACAGATAAACTTCCCCCGTTGATGAAGTATTCTAATTACTTACGCTTACATTTTAGCGCATAAATATACTTTCTCCCCTATATAATGACATACTTACACAAAGGTCTTTTACACACACAAAATATATCAACTAGATTTTGGCAATGCTGACTGGTATATTAAATGTGTGGAATTTTCTTTATTGTGTAATATAATGGCCGAGGGATTTCGTTTTATATATCTTGCCTTTGGGTTTAGTTAAGCTGAGAACCTTCCGGCTCAGCACATGGGTTAGTTAGGTACAAACTTGAGCGCCGGTGTTAACGTGCGCGCGGGGAGGATGTGTCGTTCACAGATATCAAAATAAAAATCCCAGGACCAGGGGATGTGAATGACGTCATGCACCGGAAGCGTGCGCGGATGATTTTGGGGGATATGAAAAAAGTCAGTTAGTTGAGAACTAGACACCGAACGGGAAGGGTCAACTTTCGTGGCTCGCTGAGGCCAGACGAATTTGTGCGCTACGGGCGCCGCACGTGATGGGGGGCAGATGGAAAAGTCAGGATAGAAAGATTGTGCCTCTCTCCTTAGGTCGAAAAACCTTTAAACTCAAAGGTAATAAAAAGTTTCGTACCTGAAGTAAGAAGTTGTAAGTGTTTTTCGTGTTTCGGGATTCCTATGTTCTGTGTATATATGTTATGAACATTCTATGTATGTTTCGCATATCCGTATCTGACTATGGTACAATTGTAATGTAGATATTTGTAGAATATTTACGGTAAAACAAATATTATCTTTTCTTGCAAGAAAAGACTTTGTAAACTTTTGGTTTTTAACAAACTTTCCACTTAATCTAAAGAAACAGAATATATTTAATGTGTAGAACGGTGTTTTAGTCAATTATATATATATATAAACATGTTGTTTGTGTTCACGTAGAGGTGAATGCTTCCTGCTGCTTGATCTAGGTTATGCTGTAGGGATTCGGCTTGGGCAGGTGTATTTGTAAGAAGTATTAAATCAATTTAATATATATATATATATATATATATTCTTTTGACCTCCATGAAACCACAAATGCATATATATATATATATATATATATATATATATATATATATATATATATATAATACCAAGACTCTCTGGAAAGCAAGATGACTCTTCAGAAAGACGAAGTGAACCTCTAGAAAGTTGGACTGACATCTTGGAAAGAAAAGAAACTACATCAAATGATGAAGATGACAAAAAGACACAGAATACTTTCTGGGTGACTGTAGCGGAAGGGAGAATATATCACCTGTCAGACTGATTTTAAAGAAAACGTCCTTGAACTAGACCCGGCTACAACGAGTGATTGCAGCAGATTTAATGGTTTGTGATGTTTGCATCATAATAAACTTAGGCTACAAAGAGGAACTTTGGCTCTGTTTATCTTCATACTCTGTCCGGTTGCAAAAGCTGCTGGTGGCACCAGGAGTAGCAATACCACCTTGTGGCATCACCTCTGGTTGGTGGCTGATGAGGGCAGAGAATCGCACGCTTTCTCACACGGCTTATGATAAAACTTTAAAAAAATAAGTCAATAAAAAATATATATGAGGGTCATTCAGTAAATAAATAAAAGAATTTTTAAAATGCTAATTAGTTTGGGTTTTTTTCTAGAATTCTAGAAATTTTTCTAGAATTTTTCTCCGTGAATAAAAAAGAATCTTTGAATTGTTTGGTTTATAACAAAAATTATTTTGATATCACAAAAATATTTGTTGTGAGGCTATTCTAAAGAGAGGCAAATCAAACAGAAGGCTCCAGGCTTGAACAGAGGTCTGTCTTCAAATTTTTACTGGCTAAGAAACGCTAACCATGTGAAATTCACGGAAGAATGTGTGAGGTTTATGGAGAACCATATCCCAGTAAACAAGTCTTTACGAATGGGTTAAACATGGATTTGTTATCCCTGAAACGAAAAGACAGTCGACGGACTCTCCGGTAAAAAATTGCGGGAACTGTGTTCAGTAAAGAAGGTCATGCTGACAGTCTTCTGGAACATGAAAGGAGTCATCAATTTGATTTCCTTCAAAAAGTTGCTACTGTAAATAGTGCTTTCTCTTGGCAAATCCATTGGGGGAAATTCTCTTTATCTATTAAATGAGCTTTATATATATATATATATAATTATTGGATTGAGACGTATATAGTTGATGGAGCACACAGAACTCTAAAATGATTCGGTTTTATCACAAAACTATCAATCCATAAACTCACTCTCTATCACATCTATCTGTATATCAGTTTCATTCATATCTATCTATCTATCTATCTATCTATCTATCTATCCCCCCCTCTCTCTCTCTCTCTCTCGATATATATATATATATATATATATATATATATATATATATATATATATATCATTGCTGCTATTTATTCGTTCCGTCTTTAGAAGAGTTTTGCCACAATTTGAACTCTTAATGGAAAAAGGTCAAAGGTTACTGTTTTAGGATTAGGTCAGCACCACATGAGATCTGTGCAATAAAGTGGTAAGGGAGCAAAGAACTGACATAAAACTTGGAAGAAGCCAATATGAATTTATAGGTATAATTGTTCGTGTACACGCCTACTTACGACCTATAACGTCGGAAACACGTAAGTTCATTCACCGATTGCCACTCGCACCGGCTGGTGCCGGGAACCTGCAGATGGGGAGGGGTGAACAGTGGGTACCTCATGTCTTGTAATTGTTAGTAAGCTAGGGTAATGGTGTCGGATGTGATCGAGATTCTAGAAACTAGTGGTCATCGAATTGGAAGAATGAAATCAGAATAGCGAGTTTGCTCTGAATAAATGCTTTCAGAAAAAAAGGCCTGAAGCCACTTCTCCCAACACTCCATCTCCATCTTCAAACATCTTGTCTGGTTTTTGCTTCTTTTTATAATTTTACCAATGACGACCTTTGGTAAAATTACAAAAAAAAAGTAAAAATAATTAGAGAAATAAGAAACTATGAAAATAATACTCAAACCATAAACTTCAATATGTGGCGTAATGTCATTAAATTAGATTTATAGATCTTCGACTAAATTATTAGACTTCCTGAGAAAAATAAAGTAACATATAAATATATATATGAGAGAGAGGGGGAGCGGGAGAGAGCGAGAGAGAATGAGGGAGAGAAGGGTGGGCTCAAAAGATTGTATGATAACATATTTTTTGACGAATGAGATCCAAGCACTGCAACACCGATTGAAAAGTGTATGGACCGCAAAGGTGACTAGGTTGAAAAATAAGCCTTATTTGGTTTCATTTTATGAGAATATATATATATATATATATATATATATATATATAATCCTCCAGATCAAAACCTTGCCCAGTCGGCAAGGGCTGTAGAATACACCAGCTGCTTCTCTGCAGAGGCGTAAGACCCCTTCCCCACCACCACCAATGAGTGTCCTAATATGACTCTAAGTAATCTGATGGTAAGGTCCCGGAGTGGTAACACTGGATAGGGTCCTATCTAAAGGTCAAATAGAACTAAACTGCGTATTTATGCTAATATGAATTGCTTGAAATAGAACTGATTTGAATTGCAAACTGCATACTTATGCTAAATTGAATTGCTCGAAATAGAACTGTGTTGACATTTAACTGAATTATCTGAAATAAAACTGTTTTTACATTTAACTCTGTGTATTAAATTGTTTCATATAGAACTGTTTTGACTTTTAACTGTGTGTAAACAAAATCTGTACTTATATTAAATTGAATTGGTTGAATTAGAACTGTTTGACAAAACCGAATAGCTAGAAATAGGAATGTTTTTAATAATTAAACTGTGTGTTGTATAGTCATCTACATCATCATTCAGCATTACAACGACACAACATCAAAGACAGATGCATGAATAAACGACGCAAGAACAATTAAGATGCAGGAAGGAAGACGCAAGAAGACTTCTTTAGAAAAATATTCACCTCTCACTTTATTGCAAGGGTTCGAAAGGGTTGTTGAAGGTTTGCATGTGAGAGGATGCTGGAGACCGAACATAAACTTCATATTTTGACCCCACTGTTATGACCGTCACGTTGTGTCTTTCTTGTTCTCCTGTTGCTGGGGTCTACTCCATCGGGGGTTTTCCGAGGGCCCCCTCGGTCGGGTGTGGCCTTCCCTACTACATCTGGTCTCTATTGTCTGGAAGTCTGCTGGCAACTGCTTTTGCACCCCAAACTCAACTGAGTTAAATAATAACTCAACGCCCACACGATCGCCTACTGGATCTTTGAATGGGATGTTTAATCGTCATCAAGCGGAAATAACTGTCATGCAGTTGAGGTTACTCTCTTCCGGTGCATCACTGTAATGGCACAATGGGACGTTCACCTTGTCCCATATCATAAGCCTTAATCCGCCCACGCGATCTCTTTCGATTACTGGCCATTGGAATGTGTCACTTCCTTCCGGTGTATCACCTTGGAATAGCATTTTTGGGCTGGGTCGAAGGTCAAAATATAACACTGTGTACTCATGATAAAGAGAATTGTTTGAAATAGAACTGTTTATTTGTGTAAAAATGGATTTGGCATTAAATAACCCAGAAAGGTTGATACAAATGAGAAGAGAGAGTTAAAAAGTTACGGTTATTTCTTTTTACGTTTACACCACAATAACTTTTTATTATAAAAGATGTTAACCAAAAAGTTGTTTATACAACTTCATTGGTTAAAAAGTTGTATCATTTTGATTTGGTTTAGTTTGGTTTGGTTTGATTTTATGGCACATCAACCATTGTAGGTTATTTAATACGAAACCTATTTTTATACATATAAACATTTCTATTTCAAACAATTCAGTTTAGCATAAGTACACAGTTTAATTCAATTTGATCCAGAGGTAGGACCTTATCAGGTGCTACCATTCCCAACTAAAGTGGACCTGGGACCGATGGCAATAAAGGGGTGTTTCATATTCCCCAAAGCTCTTGTATGACTGGAGCCTCACCATCATATCGTTTGGTGTCATATGCAAGACACTCATTGGCGGCGGGGTGGGGGTCTTACCACTCTCTAGAGGTGTACTCGGTGTATTCTACTGCTTCAGCCGATTGGGCCAGTATTATCTGTTGCTGATAATTTGTTTGACCAATAAGATCCAAAGACAGCAACACCGGTGGAAGAAGTGCGTAGATCTGCAAAATAAACCTCATTTTGTAAACACAGTGAAAGTTTTACCTCGTTGCTTAGTTATGAACACATAAGAAGACAGAGTTAAGACGTTAGGGTTATTTCTTTTTACGCTTTTAATACGATAACTTTATTATAAAAGATATTCACCAAAAGATTGTATATAAAGACAATAAAAATACTAAAATAATTATTTAACTGATTTTGACATAAAACAACCCAGTCAATCATAGATATCATACTTTGACACGAGCGTGTGCACGTACAGGGACATGCACACATTACACATATATATAGCCGATAGGGTATAAAAATGTAAACAAACGGCTGCTGCTGCTGTTGCTAAATAAATCCCTTAAAATTCTCTTTGGCAACGTGGTCAGCTTGGTGGCCGAGAGGTCGGAGCCACACTGAAGAGTTCTGATAGAACGAAACAGTCTGACAATAAATATATATATCTAATTCATGGAATTTAGATTGCGACCCCAGGATTTCATGGAGTTTTTTGGCAAAACAACAATCATCAGGGAGTTTTCTTAACTGCCTGATGATTGTTGTTTTCCTAACTGCCTTTCGCAAAAAGCTCCATGAAACCCAGGGGGCGCAGTCTAAATTCCATGAATTAAATATATATATTTAATATATATTTATCTATTATTATTATTATATTATAGGTCTATCGTATATATTGAGAACTCTCCATATTATATTGCACTTGTTTCGACACAAACCCACAAACTGATTTAGTGACAACCAACACTGTTATAATATATATATATATATATATATATATATATATATATATATATATATATATATATATATATATATATATATATAGCCCAGTTGGTTTGGGTTGTTGAATATGCTGACTGCATATCTGCAAAAAGGTAAGACCTCCCCCAACAACAAGTGTCCCGGATATGACACTAAACCATCTGATGGTGAGACTCCAGACCTGGAGCTCAGGGGAATGTTGAGTACCCTATTATTACCATTACTTCCAGTTCCACTCTACGCCCACTCGGTTGGGGCTGTAGAATACACCGACTGCACTTCTGCAGAGGGGTAAACCTCCTCCCAACAAGTATCCTGGATAGGACACTAAACAATCTGATGGTGATGATTCAGTGATGCTGGAGCTTTGGGGAATGTGGAGCACCCCTTCATTGTCATCGCTCCCAGGTCCATTCTGGCTCGGAGTGATAGCACCTGATAGGGTCCTATCGATGGGTCAAATAGAGCTAAACTGCGTACTTGTGCTAAACTGAGTTAATTGAAATAGAAATGTTTTGACATTGCTCGAAATAGAACTGTAAACTGCGTACTAATGCTAAACTGAATTGTTTGAAATAGGACTGTTTTTGCATGCTAAACTGAATTGTTTGAAATAGAATTGCTTTGACATTTAACTGTGTGTAAACAAAATCGATACTTATACTTATGTTTGACTAAACTAAATAGCTTAAAAGGGAAATGTTTTCGACAATTAAACTGTGTACCCGTGCTAAACTCAATAGTTTTAAATAGAACTGATTATAGGCATTAATTAACCTACAAAGGTTGATATGCCATAAAACTCAAACAACCAACCGATCAACCAGTTCCGCTCTGACCGTAGTGGTAGTTCCTGTTAAGATCTCACAAATGGGTTATATAGAACAGTTTGGCCATTTAACTGTGTGCAAACAAATGATATGTCAAATTGAATTGTGTTACATAGCAATGTTTGGAACCATTTGATTGTGTGTGAATAAAATTATTGATGTTGGATAGCCAGTATTTAAAATGTGTGTAAACAAATTATTAATTGTAAATATGTAACTCAGGTTAGATAGGAATACCTGAAACCTTTTAACTGTGTTCAAATAGAACTATTAGTGAAAGCAACACTTGAAACCACTTCATAGTGTGCAAACAAATAACTTAGGTTAAATTGAATTATGAGTGTTATTGATAGCAATCCTTAAAAAGCATTTAACTGTGCGCAAACTATACTAATTCTTATGGTCTAATTCACTTGAAATGAAGATATTACCTACAAACTATTCACTTACAAAAATATAAAAACATTTAAGTGTTAGTAAACAAATGAGCTCAGCTTCGTTTAGAAAAGTTACCAATAAACTATCTTATTTCTATATATATTTTATATGTGTATAAACAGGATTTGGCATTAAATAACCAACAATGGTTGATATGCAATAAAACGCAACCGAACAAAATCATATATATTTAATATACGTGATATATTCAATAAGTTTCCAGACTTATTTTGTACAAGCATTTAAAATTGTCGTAGACTCTTGAAAGTTTAGTATGTTATTGCTATATATCTTATGAGATGACTGATCCATTTTTATGATTTCAGGTTCAAATGAACAGCTACCGCAGCAATTGGAATACACCCTACTAAAGCTTGATTGTCACAGCTGGTGAATTTCAAAAATGCAATCTGGACGTGAGGAAAATTTAGAAGAACGATATGCAATAAAATTCTGTTTTAAACTTGGAAAAACTGATGCCACAGAAACGTATGGAATGTTTCAGACTGCTTTCCGACCATCTTGCATGAATCGAGCATCAGTTTTTATGTGGCATAAGAGATTCAAAAAAGGCAATGAGGGATGATGAGAGGTGTGGCAGGAGTAAGGAAGTCAATACACCAGAGTTGATTGGCCAAAGGGTTAGGGTTACTATGTCGAGGTTTTAAGGGAGTTCAAGAAGAGATTCCTACGGAAGAGGCCAGCACTCTTCAAATCGGCTCAGTGGCATTTCCACCAGGACAATGCACCGGTCTACAACTCCATCCTTGTCACAGACTCTTTGACCAAGATGGGCATCAACACAGTTCCTCAGCCTCCCATAGTCCAGACCTTGCTCCCTGTGACTTTTGCTTATTCCCTAAGCTCAGAGGCTGTCGTTATGAGACAATTGAGGAGATAAAAGAGGCTGTGGCGAAGGTCATTGACACGCTCATACAAGAGGACTTCCATGGAGCCTTCCAGAGGTTTTTGGAGCAGTACAACAAGTGCATTGCAGCCGGAGGAGATTACTTCGAAGGAGACTAGAGTTTCATGTGAGTACTATCAATAAAAGTGCCCATACGAAAAAAGTCTGGAAACTTATTTAATGATCCTCGTATATGTATAAAGAGAATTTGGCATTAAATAACCTACAATGGTGGATATACCATAAAACCCAACCAAACCAAATTATATACATTTAATATATATGTATAAAGAGGATTTGGCATTTAATAACCAACAAGGTTGATATGCCATAAAACCCAACTAAACCAAATCATAGATATTAACCGGACAAATGGACTAATGAGTAGAGTGTAAGCCAATGGTCCGGAAGACGGGGGATCAATCCCAGGTCGAGTTATACCAAAGACTCAAAAAATTGTACTTGATGCCGCCTTCCTTAGCACTCAGCACTATAAGGTGAGGATCAAGAGTAAAGTGGAGCAATTCTGGGAATGGAGTAGCGCCCTCCCCTACACCTCTGTGTAGTAGCTATTGAAAATGGAGCCTTCGGGTCACCCACGACTGTGGTCGTCAACTTTACTTTTACTTATATATGTACAAAGAGGATCTGGCATGAAATAACCAACAATGGTTGATATGCCATAAAACCTAACCAAAACCCAACTATATATATATAATGTAAATAAGGACTGTGAATATCCAAAGAATGATTGCTCAATGCACGGCTATATAATAATAAATAAACCCTGTGGAGCCAAATATATATTTTTTCGTTCAAAGATCAAGAAATTTAGAAATAGCATATATATATATATATATATATATGTGTGTGTGTGTGTGTGTGTGTATGTGTGTGTATCAGAGATTTGCCACTTCATACCTCGGCAGCAATGTCTACAGAAATTGTTGTCTACATGAGCCTAATGACTGCATGAACCGCTATTGTCAGGTTATTGATCATGTGGAAATCTGATCGTTCTGATAAAATAAAACTGAATTTCTTCCACGCTGTGGATGTTTCAATCTTATAGTATGAATACACAGCATTGAAGTTAACAAATCCTATAGAGAAAAGCTCGTAACAACAGAAGATGTACGGCCACTTACAAACCATACGAGTTAGCCGAACAAGACATGCGGGACATGACTTGAGAAGTAAGGATGAATTCATAAACGACGTTATCTTATGGACTCCCTCACATGGACCAGGGAGGGTTAACCGACCAGCAAGAACTTATCAACATCAGCTCTGTACGGACACAAGATACAGTCAAGAAAACATGCAATGGACGATATGGACAGATGGAGAGAGAGAGTCAGGAAACTTCGTGGAGCCAGTGTAACTTGGTGATGAACAATATATATATACATATATCATCATGATCACGCTGTTTGCACGGATTTCCGTGACTCACTCTCACCCTTCGTCTCTATCATCCATCGCATCCGGCAGGTCTTTTAGAGTACATCCTGTGTCCGTACATAGCTGTTATAAATAAGTTCTTGTTGGTCGCTCAATACTTGCACTTCTGTGCGAAAGGGTCCATAGGAGAACGTCCTTTATGAGTTCGTTCTTGCTTCTTCAGCAGTGTCCTGCATGTCTTGTTCGTCTTATTTGAATGGTTTTAGAGATGGGAGTTAAGTAGCCGTACAGCTGCAGTAAAGCCATTTTCTTTTATTAGATTTAAATTACGTTCGAACTACGTAGTCTAGGCAGATTATGAACAGATATGGGGCTTATTGTATCTTCTTGCAGAACACCACTAACAACAATGTCAAAGAAGACTGTGTCTCCATCCGGTGCGCGAACTTTTACTTCATCTTCCCTCTGTGTCGCCTCCAGGTTTTTGAACGAACTCCTTCTCTGAATCGACGGATTCTCCAAAAACCATTTCGATTCTTTTTAAGAATTTTCTCAATTTCTGGTTCGATGCTGTTGAGTAGCAGAGCATTATAAATCTTAGCCGTTATAGAAGTATGGGTTATGCCTCGGTAGTTCTTGGCAATTCCGATGTAACTTTTCTTGAGAAAGTGGAGGATGCAGTTTATCTCTTTATTATGTTCTGGTTATATACAGCGTTGCAGCAGCGGAACAGTAAGTCATCGATATATACATATATATATATATATATATATATAATTTAGGATATGCCGTGACTTTGTTCCTACGCTATCCTAATGCTATGGAGGCGATTGTGGTGTAAAGGATATCGTCGTAGGAAATGGATACGACAACACGAGCTCAAATTCTGGACGAAACTGTTTGTATTTCACATAGCGCTAATATATTTGGAAAAGATATGAATCCAATAATTCTCCCTCCAGCAGACTTGGCTCTTCATGCTTGGTATGGCAATTGGTCTCGAATGAAAACTCTAATTCAAAACCTGTTAAACTCCGGATAGAAAAATAACCCTATGTTGCATCCTGATCGCGTTGAGGGGGTTGGTAAATATATACATATAATCTATCACCGTTACTGAACACTCTATAGATATACCAAACTGTTGTGGGAGTCTTACCCATCTCACCATAATGAACTCTTGTCACCGTTACTGAGAGATTTCGCTGCCAGAAGGGCAGATCATTATCGGTGTTATCCGAACAATACGAGACTTCTTACCTTTTCTGTGTAATTCTATCTTTCTTGTGTAATATAATCTGTTATCTAATATCCGTGTTTGTGTTTTCATTAGTGACCCTTTCCGGGGCCACAACACAAACTACTTTATCAATATATATATATATATATATATATATACTTTCTGTAAAGAAAAAACCAAAGACCGGTTATTTTGGGATTATAAATTTATTTCCAACCTGTTTTGCGTTTCTGGTGTAAACCAAAAACACGAAGAAAAATATAACAGGAATTCTTCAGATCCAATGGATAAATAAAACAGAATAGACACGGGGGAAGGGGGAGGGAGAGAGGTGAAGAGTTGCCTCCTCGTTTTATTGAATTTCCGTTTTTTTATTTACCTATTTATTTTATTTTCAAAATTCTTCCGTCATTATGGTAATTTAACTTTTTTATTTATTTTTTTCTTGTTAAGTTCGATAAATAACTTTCATGTTATATGTCAATGTAATGACTTTTTGTAAGGGAAATATTATTGTTTATATTAATTTCGATCCTATTTACTGAGCCACCTATTTTTTTCCATGTGTGTATATTGGATACGTTTTTTTTTTCTTGTTTCACTATTTATTTCTATGTTTTTAAAAAGAAAGTATTGCTCTGTAAAATTAATTACATTGAGCTCTCTACCAGGAAATTTTAAATGTTCAGCTCTTGAATGATTTTCTTGTCCTGAAGGAATTACTCCCAACTCTGGTTTAACTGGACCAAATAATACCTATATATATATATATATATATATATATATAAATTTGGCAACCGTAGTCGACGGTGACCCGAAGGCTCCCTTTTTTATAGCTACTATGCCGAGGTGTAGGGGAGGGCGCTCCTCCTTTCCCTGGTTTGCTCCACTTTACCCTTGACCCGTACCTTATAATACTGAGTGTTAAACGAGGCGGCATTTTTTGAGTCTTTGGTATGACTCGACCTGGGATTGAACCCCGGTCTCCCGGACCATTAGTGAACACTCTACTTATCATGTCTAGTTTCTTTATTTTAATAGCATACCAACCTTCTCAGGTTATTATATGCTATAGTCATCCTTGTAGAAGAACAGTATTGATACTATTTAACCTATAGCTGAGGGAATAAGAGGTTTCATGTCTTTCCTAAGTAATGTAATAGCCTGACTGGGGTTCGAACTCCTGTACGTCGAGGCCACACTTTAGCTATTACACGGCGGGACTTATCTCTTATTTATTCATCTATTTCTCTCTCTCTCTCTATATATATATATATATATATATATATATAATTATATTTATGTGTGTGTGTGTTTGGTTTCTTTGTTTTTACTGGCATATCAACCCTTGTAGGTTATTTAATGCCAAAGCCATTCTCCTAGAAGAACAGTAGTGGTACTATTTAACCTATAGCTGGGAGGATAAGGGGGTTCTTATTCGGACAAGGGTATTTGTCCGAAAGTGAAGGTAATAGCGCGACTGGAGTACGAACTCGCTTACTACGATTCCGCAATCCATCGCTTTAACCATTACACCACGAGGACAACCCCAGTGTGTGTGTATGTGATATAGTTTTATATATTCACAAAGTGCTCAATATCGATGATAGAGCATATATCGATCGAAATTACGATATATAAAGAAAATCATCCTGTAAATAGTTTTGGTTCTTTCACATTTTTACATTTACATATATGAATAAGTATATTGATAAAGTGTCTGATAGATGACGTTAAAACCAAAATTCTGCTTCCTGATAAAGTCTGTAATGAGAAAAACATTATATTAAATAAAGAAATATTCTATTGTATTTTGTTAATTGCGCGGGGCCGCGTAAATCTTCGTCTCCGAGAAATATATGGAATTCTTTAAGTTGTCTACAGATTTGCTCGATACATGATTTATATTTTTATAGAAACAATCTCTGTAAGAATAGAATCAACTCTAGTTACATGCTAAGCTTTTCTGTGTCGGGCATAGTTGGCTCAGGCGGCCGAAATATCCAGCTGTGTCAAAGCAGTCACTGTTTAACTACTAAACAGACTCACCGTTGCTTAACTTTGTTTTTGAGATAAGGAACCAGTGCTCTCAGCGTGACTTGATTGCAATTCCAAATGCATGTTTTTTTATTTGAATTTGAATTTGTTGGAAGTCACTTTGGCTAAATATCAAGTGTGTTTAATTTGATGTCTTTCATGTGTTGTTTAAATTAATGTTGTTTATATATAACCGGCCAATAGGTCTAGTTGTAGAGTGTTCGCCAATGTTCCAGAAGACCAGGATTTAGTCCTAGTACGAGTCATACCAAAGACTCAAAAATGGTACTTGATGCTTCTTGCTTAACACTCAGCATTATAAGGTACGTATCAAGGGTAAAATGGAGCAATTCAGGGAAAGGAGTAGCGCCCTCCCCTACATGTTGTTGTATTAGCAATTAAAAAGGGAGCCTTCGGGTCTCCATCGACTACGGTAACTAACTTTACTTATATATATACGTGTGTGGCATAGAGCTCTTTTTGTGTTCTTTTCTAAGCATGTTGCTCTTTACTTATAGTTTAGGAGAGCAGTTTGCTTAATTTTATTTTGTAAGTAGCATAGAACTACACAAAAATTCTAGGTACTGTTTTAAGCAAATCCTGGAAGCAAGACCCAACAAACAAGCTGCTGGATAGTTACTTACCTCCCATCTCACAAACCACTCAAGTTAGATGAAAAAAACATGCAGGGTTCTGCTGGAGATGTAAGGATGAATTTATAAACAACATTCTCTTATGGACTCCATCACATTGACGAGGTGGGGTAGCAAACCAGCAAAGACTTACATCCTTATAAGAATATTGGATGCTGTCTAGAGGACTTGCTGGGAGCGATGGATGATAGGGATTGATAGTGAGAGAGAGGGTCAGGGAACTATACGCAATTAGCACAACAAGATTATATATATATATATATATATATATATATATATATATATATATATATATATATATATATTAGTCTTCTTGGACATTAATTCAAGAAATATACTGCTCAGAACGAGTAGAGCCAGATTTCAATACTACATTAAATATGTGTGCATTGTTCAGATTCCTGTAATTCTTATGTCGTTCAATTTATATGACGACAGAGAACAGAAATACACTTGGGTTTACAGAAAAAATACCACCGTCCACAGACGTATATATATATATATATATATTTAACAGAGAGACAGACAAATAGAATCGAAGAGAGAAAGAAATTTTGTAAAGATTCAAAGGAGAGAGTCGTAGACATTTTAATTGAACCAATTCTCGACATTATGCGGCCTGATTTGACGATAAAAATCAGTTTTTGAAGTAGTGAAAAAAAGAAGTCAAAGTATAATGTCGATATAATTGAGACAAAAATAGAAGAATTTCACGCGAAGACATGAAAAGTCGTCACAGAGGAAGAGGAACAGGCGAAAAATAGGAGTTAGAAACGGAAAAAACCCAAAAGAAGAAAAGAAAGTACGAAAAGAAACTCCAATTTAATAACTGAAGTCTCCTTAGATATATACAGAGAAATACAAAGGTTGGGAGAACAGAGAAGATGGAGAAATAGAGAGAGTTGGGAAATAAAGAGAGGATTGGGATAAATAGAGAAGGGGGATAAATTGATATATATATATATATATATATATATATATATATAAAGATAGAGGGGGTATAAAGAGGTGAGAGAAAAACAGAAAAAGAGAATTAGAGGGTTGGTTGGTTGGTTGGTTGATTGGTTGAATTTACGGTGCATCAACCCTTTTCAGGTCATTTAACGCCGAATTAGATTTAGTTTAGTATGAGAATAGTTTTTGTTTAAAAAGAGTTAAATGTTAAAACAGTTCAATTTCAAACAATTCAGTTTAGGAAAAGATCGATTCAGTTCTATTTGGCCAAGAGATAGGCCCCTATCAGGTGCTGCCTCTCCAGGTCAGAGTGGACCTTTGAGCGATGGCAATAAAGGGATACTTGGCCTTCTCCAAAGCTCCAGCATTACTGAAGCCTCACCATCAGATTGTTTAGTGTCATATCCAGGACACTCGTTGGGGATGTCTTACCCCTCTGTAGAGATGCAGTCGGTGTATTCTACATCCCTAGCTAACTGGGCAATAGAGGGTTGATTAAATAGAGAGAAAAGGAGGAAGAGAGAAAAGTAAAAAATATTGAAAGAGAAAGATTAATAGTGATGGGTAATAGAAGCAGATCGAGTGATTGGAGAACCAGAAGAGGAGAAATAGAAAGAAAGGAGAATAGAGAGAGAGGAGAATATAGAGAGGTGAAATAAATAGAGATATAAGAAATAGAAAAAGAGATATTATATAGATGACATGAAGCAACAGAAAAAGTGAAAAGGAAAAATAGAGAGAAAGACAGAAATAGAGAAGTAAAGAGTGGGGAAGGCGAGATAGGGAGAAAGAAAATGAGAGGATGGTGGCAATAGATTGAGTCTTACTGAGTAAAAATGAGATCTAGTTTTAAGAGATTGTGACAGATTGGATACAAAGAAATGTTTTTTATAAAAAGAGATAATTAAAAAGATAGGGACGAAAAGAGACATGTCAGGCAGTTTGGGTGAATATATCAGGTATTTCCGATGAAAATTGAATAAAGAAGACTCAGCATTGTCCACGATAAAAATAATATACACAAGAACATTTTGATAAGCAAAACGTAATTATATTCTGTCATTAATTGCCTTTTAAGTTCTGGTCACCTCCACCCGTGAGGGAGAGGAATGCTCTTGAGGATGATAATTTTAATTGCTTACCAAACAAATCAGACCTTTTTCATTAATTTTAAGCTAAATTGTTCCAAAAACCCCTGAACATAGTCTATATAGCATGAAACTCGCAGTCACGGGTTTGTTAGATGGTAATCGATTATTTCCGTCTACCAGATAATGAATGAAAAATAACCTATAAATTTACTATGATAGAGGAAATTGAAAAGAAAGATCGAACACTAAATCAGTTCCGGAAACCCATAAATATAAGTGGATATTACGTCATGAAACCCTTACTCCAAAATGACTAAACAACAAATTAAACCACCCAAAAATATAGCATTTTAAGTCTTATTCATAAACGTCTATTGAGAGACTGGACTTTTTACTGAACGACTACTTCGGAAAAAGAACTTTTACTTTGATATTTAAAATAATAAAGTCCTTATAGTAAAAGTTCAATTTACATTGAAACGTAAAGCCAACTCCTTAGTATTTAGAAGCGTTTTAGTCTTGAAATGTGAACATTTATGGAATAAACGACTTGATGATGGCCGATAGTTGGGACCAGTTACAATTAACCAATCTATTTTTTATTAATCAAGCTATTTTATGACTCTTTTCTTTCGATCACAACACACACACACACACACACATACACACACATACACACACACATATATATATATATATATATATATATATATATATATTAAGACCTCCACACCACTACTGTAGAGCAGGTGTAGAGTCTTTTTATGCAAAGTTTTCCCATTTGTATTTAACTTTGTATATATATATATATATATATATATATGTTAACAGGGAGACAGAGAGACAAAGAGACAGAGGAACATAATATAAACTTGAACCCCACTGCCGCAGTCACGTATCCTGGTACACTGATAATATAACATCTGGTTATATGCGTGTCAGTCTTAAGTTAATTTAAGCAAACTAGTGAAATATTTGAGTCATTTCCTCATCAGTGTGTAAGTATGTGAATTGGCTATCTTATGCCTTGATGGTGATACGGAGATATATCTCAGCCGACTGCAATCAAAATTACGTATGTGCTCTGTGTCTTCCTGAATAAAAGTTTCCCCGTCCGTTTTGCAGTTCAAACACCAACGTTAAAACCCTGTCATCATATGCACATCTCTTCATAATCCAAATCTATTTCCACGCTGAAAACACATCCAAAATCAGCAATTGTTCAAGTCAAGTTCAAGGATAATTTCCTTTGCTAACAAGAATTCCATTCTACACCACATCAACCTAAAACGAAATTTCTAATATTGTCAAACCATAGCTAACACTCACCTCTAACCAGCTTCCAAATTCAATAACACAGGTTGACCTCTCGTTATGTCTTCTCAGCTATCAACTTGTTCTCTCAGAGTGTTATAAAAATCTGAATTCATTATAACTACGATATTCTCAAAAACAAGTTAATCTTGTTACATTACAATTTGTTAACTTCGTCACACGGAGATAATGACAGATTGAGATGGAAAGGTACTTCGAATAATTAAAAAAAAACTTGCTGGAGTGAGTGTAAAGAATGCAAAGAGGACTATTTTGTCGAAAATTAATATTTCATTCGCAGTTCATTTCCGTAACGGTAAATACGATTTTAGTTTCGATATTTTTATTTTATATTTGCACCTCGA
Organism: Sepioteuthis lessoniana; assembly: GCA_963585895.1. Lineage (NCBI taxonomy): Eukaryota > Metazoa > Mollusca > Cephalopoda > Myopsida > Loliginidae > Sepioteuthis > Sepioteuthis lessoniana. The sequence goes on along the minus strand of OY757947.1, from coordinate 23,597,091 downwards.
AAATCAAATTGAATAGATGAGTTGATTATTGTTATTGTGTGTTTTGTGGATTCTCGTAGAATTTTAAAGAACTAATTTTTAGCCTACATCAAAAGTCGACCATTACATGTGTAATAATTTTGTGAAATTCTGACTGATAGATAGATAGATAGAAAGAAAGAAAGAAAGAAAGAAAATTAGCCAAGGGACATATGAAATCGTTTTGGCCACGACTAAAAAAAGATACAATTGAAGGTTACAGAATTATTTGACAGCCTCTCTGTAAAGCCGCCCAATTACGTTTTCCTCAACTGTCAAAAACAATTTTTTTTCGCTCTTGACAAGTAAATATTAATCACGTCTATTCATTTTTCGAAATAAGAAAATCGATAAAATGAAAAAAGAAACAACTCAGAAAGAAATCGATTATGATTGATAATAATAAATGCTGTTACGGTGTGTAAAAAATGAAAGAAAACGAATTTTCAGGGAAATAGTGATATTACTATTTAATCACAAGATGATGTTCGCGTGTCAAGCTGGGATACATAAGCATACGAAGACAAGTACAGGAGTGTGTATGTATGTATGTATGTATGTATGTATGGATAGATAGATAGATAGATAGATAGATAGATAGATAGATGGGGCCGGACTGTGATAGATAAGTATGGACAGACTAAAATAGAAATCTCAGAAGAATGTCCGCGTGTCATGCTGAGATACGTAAGCAAACGAACACAAATACACGAGTATGTATGTATGTATGTATGTATGTATGTATGTATGTATGGATGGATCGATCGATAGCTAGATAGATAGATTGTCATGGTACCACTTGATGATAATGAATAAGGATATATGTATATATATATATATATATATATATATATATATATATATATATATATATATATATATATAAGCAGAGACGAGCTCATAAGTGATGTACTCCTATGGATCCCCGCATATGGCCGAGCAAAAGCAGGACGACCAGCTAGAACATACATACAGCAGCTAAGTGAGGATACGGGATGTAGCCCTGAAGACCTGTTAGAGGCGATGAACGATAGGGAAAAGTGGCGAGAGAGGGTCAGGGATATCCGTGCTAGCGGCACGTCATGATGATGATGATGATATATGATGTATGAGTATATATATATATACATATATATATATAAATACAAATATATATATATATATATATTCTCATACGTCATACATAGATATATATATATATGTGACGTATGAGGATATATATATACACATATATATCCTCATACGTCATATATATATATATATATGTGTGTGTGTGTGTGTGTGTGTGTGTGTGTGTGTGTGTGTGTGTGTGTGCATGTGCGTGTTTTATTCAACTTAAGTAGAAACTAAACTTTAACAATTTAATCATCATAACGCTTAAGTTGTGAAGTATTTTTAGTTTTTACTTGTCATTCTATGTGAGTTCTTCACATGAACGTTAGTTGGTAGTATTTCACTGGGGTCTGAGTGACAGCAAGTCTTCTCAGGTCTCCAAAACTCTTCTCAGTATTCTGGCCGATCTTAACAATGGATTGTCTCTTGTCGTCCTCCGATTTCCAACTCTTCGAGTCCTCTTTCAAAGCCTCTAGGAACCATCCCAAGTCCGTTAATCCCAATCGGTATCATCATCACCCGCATGTTCCACAGCTTTCTCAGTTCCCTGGCAAAATTTAAGAACTTGTCACTTTTTCTGTTTTATTTTATTTTTACTTAATGGTCTGCAGTTGCCGCAATTATTATTAATATTATTTACTCCTTTAGAGTTTTTCACATCAGCGTTAGCTGATGGTTTTTCACTGGAGTTTGAGGGACAGCAAGTCTCATCAAGTCTCCAGGACTCTTCTCAGAATTCTGTCCGTTCTCAGCAATGCTGTCATTTGGATAGTCTCTACTCGTCCGCCCACTTCCAAGTCCTCCAGGCCTTTTAATAATCCTTTAGTTATTGTGCCAAAAGCACCAATCACAATTGGCACAATCGTCACTTTCGTGTTCCAGAGCTTTTTCAATTCTCTAGCAAGGTCGAGGTACTTATTCTTTTTTTCACATTCCTTTAGATTTATTCTGTGGTCCGCCGGGACAGCAAAGTCGACAATTTTGCGAATACTCTTTTCTTTTTTTTTTTGTTGTTGATTATTATCAGGTCTGGTATTTTGGCCGGGATAAGGTGATCCGTTTGTACGTTAAAGTCCCATAGGAGTTTATGCGTGTCATTATTATTATTATTTTTATTATTATTATTATTATTATTTCTCTTCTTACAAGTTTTTCACGCCAGCATTAGCTGGTGGTATTTCTCTAGAGTCTGAGTGACAGTAGAGTCCCCGAAGGTCTCCTCTTCTGTCTATTTTAACCGCTGATCTTATCAATACTGTATGGTCTCGATTCTTCTTCTAATTTCCAATTCCCCCAGCCTTTTTTTCCAAGCCCCGGGAAATTATTTGGGACAATCACCGTCATATTCCACAGCTTTCTCAGCTCTCAGGCAAGATCCAAGTATTTGTCTATCTTTTCGCTTTCTTTTATTTTGACTCTGTTGTCGGCTGGGACAGCAAACTTCAGCAG
>OY757947.1:23312011-23589511 GCA_963585895.1 Sepioteuthis lessoniana | reverse complement strand
CAAAAATGACGGCTTAAATAGAAAAACCAGAATTTCAGAGCCGGATCTAAAAGAAAAACAAAAAAATAAATGGCGATTTTGGCTTTTTAAAATTTTGTTCGGGATCAAGCAACAAATTTATATCCCCCTACAATGTAGCACGTGATCTGAAACTCGATACAAGCAAAAACTAACCAAACGTCTGCGACTTTTAAGATGACTGTTGTCATTTATTGAATTTTGTTTTGCCTGATACTCAAATTGCTTAGATAATCAGCTGTGGTCACCCATCTAAGTACTGAGGTGGCTAAACGCTGCTTAACTTCCGTTATCTGGCGGGAACTGATGCTTTAAACTTGACTTGACCCTAAGTCATACAATTTACTAAACATTGCTCAGTCAGTTGTTGTCACCCATCTAATTACTGAACAGGCTCATCGTTGCTTAACTTCAGTGATTTGGCAATTTCAGCTTGGCTTGACCGTGAGTCGATTTTGATTGGATGTTGGATTTCTTTTAAAATTGCCGAAAGAACGCTTTAAAAAAATCAACCACCAACCTGCGGCTGTAAAAGGAAAATAATTAGCTACACAAATAATAACTAAAATTCTGTCTGCTAGACTTTTTATCTAGGCCCATCGACCGTCAATACGTTGTTGTTGTTGTTGTTGTTGTTGTTGTTAAATCCATTCTTTTTTATTTCATCTTATTTAACTGCTGAATTTTACAAAATGTTATGCTGTATTTTGTTTGTAAAATAATGCTTAAACTATGCGTTTTAAATGTAAAGGCACGCTTACTCTACTGTAAAGCCAATTTGATATTAAGCCTATCCACATGTCAGCGAACAAGGCAGAATGTTTTTAAATATCTTCTATCGAATAATTTAAAAATTCGTAAAGAAAGCCCTAACAGTAGTTTAGAAGAAAAAGCCTAGAACGCCAAATTCTACCACAGAGCTCTAATTCCTGAAGCCTGCTAGGTCCCCAACTGTAGGATGGGGAGAGAGGAAAAAAAAAAAAAGAGAAAAAAAAAAAAAAAAAAAAAAATGAAAAGCCCTTGGAAAAGTCCCAATACAGCAAAAAAGTGTAAGTCAGTATTAGTGAAAGTCATAAGAAAGTACCTTAATGTTGGACTTTAACTAAGTTAAAACTTAAAACAAATTTTCCCCCCCTTTTTATTTTTTTATTTTATTTTTTTTTTTTTTTTTTTTTTTTTTTTTTTTTTTATATTTTTTATTTTTTTTTTTATTTTTTTTTTTTTTTTTTTTTTTTTTTTTTTTTTTTTTTTTTTATTATTTTATTATGTACACATGGGAAGCAGCATGATGTACGTTAAGGTATTTGAATAAACCAATGGACGACCAAAGTCAATACCCAAATGGGTCCTGGACGTGAGTTTGACGACTTTTTCGCTCAGGATCGACAGTTCGATCGGGGAACTACTGCTGCTCCTCTATAAGAGTGGCTTCTATAGAAGAGAACAAAACAGCCATCGAAAGATAACCATGACCCACACTCAAACCACTTACACAAACCGCATCGCTCTTCGCGCGGGTAAAAAAGGGGCGCGTCCTGCTGAGGTTGGAGCCCTGGCCTCGGTGTTCGAAAAATCAGCTACAGAGCTCAAACAATCAAAACTACTAAAATGCAAGCAAACACTACAAATAGCCACATTTAACGTAAGAACCTTAAATAGAATAGGACAACTCCCAGAGCTAATCGCATCGGCCGAAGAACATAAAATAGACATAATATGCATACAAGAACACAGATACACACACACAGAAGATATCAAATATCACGAAACTAGCAATGGATGGTCGCTCGCCACTGTATCCGCATGGAAAAACTCTGTCAACGCCGCAGTGGGAGGGGTAGGATTGCTTATAGGACCTAGAGCACTAAAAACGCTTAATAGCATAGAGAAAATACAACCTAGAATAATGGTAGCTACATTTAACGGAAACCCCAGAGCAACAATCATCTCATGCTACAGCCCCACCAATATTAGTGAAAAAAATGAAATAGTCACCTTCTACGATGAGTTATCCTCATTAGTGCGTAGCATCCCGAAACACAACATGTTAGTCATTGGCGGAGACATGAATGCACAAATCGGGAAAAACGGAAACAACAAATACAGCCTCCACAACACGTCAAATAGAAATGGACAACATCTAACAGATTTCATGATAGAAAATAGATTAGCATGCCTCAATACAAACTACCAAAAAAGAGAGGGCAAACTATGGACATACACGTACGCAAACAACACTAAAGCTCAGATAGACTACGTCCTTATAAACAAGAAATGGAAGAATAGTGCATTGAATTGCGAGGCATACTCCTCTTTTGAGGGTGTGTCCACCGATCACCGAATAGTCACAGCGAAAATACGGTTAAGCCTACGAAAAAACGACAAACGAACAGCGACCACCAAACACTATGACTGGGCCCTATTAAACAACAAAGATGTCAGAGATAAATACGTATTAGAATTGAGAAACAGATTCGAAACACTACAAGAAAAGACCAAAAAAAGTACACCAAACGACGAATACGAAAATTTTGTCAATGCACACCTTGAGGCAGCAGCAAAATGCATTCCAACAAAAATTAAAACTAAATATAGAGTCCCATGGGAAACCTTAGCGGTGAGAGAAAAACGTGCACTAGTGAAAACAGCCTCCAAAAACTATCGAAAAAACCCAACAAACACAAATGCCTTAAAACTAAAAACGGCACAATATCAATTAGCAGGCATATATATAAAGGAACAGACAGAATACATTCAAAATCAGATAGATAAGATCAGAGACTCGGTAGAAGATAGACAATCTAGAATTGCCTGGCAAACAATAAACGAAGTGAGCAGAAGAAAGAACACAACCAAAGCAAAACTTAAAGCAGCAAACCAACAAGAAAGAATAAAACTGTGGAAACAGCACTTCGAAAACTTACTTGGAAACCCACCAAAAATAACGCATGAACCAATCACCAGAATAATTAGCAAACAATTAGACATTAAACTTGGACCGTTCACACAAGGAGAACTCGACTCGGTTCTCAGAAAAATTAAAAATAGGAAAGCTGCAGGACTGGACGAAATTCCCCCGGAAGTATGGAAGACCAGACAATTCGACGACATACTGCTCCGACACTGCAACGCAGTATACAATCAAAATCCGATAGATAGATGGACGAAGGGATGCATACTCCCCTTCCCTAAAAAGGGAGACCTCGGATTAGCCAAAAACTACCGAGGCATAACACTTACATCCATAGCTGCCAAAATCTACAATGCCCTACTACGAAACCGCATAGAACCCAAAATCGACAACATACTTAGAAAAAACCAAAATGGCTTCCGAAGAAATAGATCTACGACCTCACAAATACTAACCATCCGCAGAATCCTTGAGGGTGTACGGGCAAAGAACCTACAAGCGACATTAATATTTGTCGACTTTACCAAGGCTTTCGACTCCATTCACAGAGGAAAGATGGAACAAATCCTACTAGCGTACGGCATACCTAAAGAAACCGTAGCGGCAATAACGATTCTCTATAGAAACACTAAAGTAAAAGTACGATCACCAGATGGAGACACAGAATACTTCGACATTGTAGCAGGAGTACTACAAGGGGACACGCTGGCTCCGTATCTCTTTATCATTTGTCTAGACTACGTACTTAGAACATCGATTGACAAAATCAAAGAGAATGGCTTCGAACTGACGAAGAAAAGAAGCAGAAGATATCCCGCAACAACAATTACCGACGCCGACTACGCCGATGACATAGCGATACTGGCAAATACACCTGACCAAGCCGAAACACTTCTGCATAGCCTGGAACGAGCAGCAGCAAGCATAGGCCTCCATGTTAATGCACACAAAACGGAATATATGTGCTATAACCAAACAGGGGACATCTCCACTCTAGAAGGAACCCCTCTTAAACTAGTAGACAAATTCACGTACCTAGGAAGCAGCGTCGAATCAACCGAAAAGGACATCGAAACGAGGTTAACGAAAGCATGGACAGCTATCAATAGGCTATCGACTATATGGAAATCAGACCTAACCGATAAAATGAAACGCAGTTTCTTCCAGGCAGCGGTCACATCGATACTGCTATATGGATGCACTACATGGACGCTAACAAAACGGCTGGAGAAGAAACTAGATGGCAATTACACAAGAATGCTGCGTGCAATCCTCAACAAGTCCTGGCAGCAACACCCCACAAAACACCAACTGTACGGCCACCTGCCCCCTATCACGAAATCTATTCAAGTTAGGCGAACCAGACATGCAGGACATTGCTGGAGAAGCAGAGATGAACTCATAAGAGATGTACTCTTATGGATCCCCACACACGGCCGCGCAAAAGCAGGACGACCAGCACGAACGTACATTCAGCAGCTATGTGAGGATACAGGTTGTTGTCCTGAAGACCTACCTAGGGCGATGAACGATAGGGAGGAGTGGCGAGAGAGGGTCAGGGATATCCGTGCTGCCAGCACGATATGATGATGATGATTTGTTTATCCTTATTTTTATTTTAGTAATTTTTTTCTCTGCCAACATTTTGTAAAAATTCGGAGAGCAAATGATATTTTTCTTTTAAAAAATCTAGTTTTTTTTTTTCTCCTCTTCTCAAATTAATTTTTTTCTTTCTTTATATCAATATTTCTGTACTTCTTTCTTTAGTTTTTTTCTTCTTTCTTTCTTAATTGTCTTTCTTTCTTTATTCGTTTATTCCTTTCTTTCTTTCATTCTTTCTTTCTTGACTACTTGACTACTTTCTTGACTACTTTCTTTTTCTTTCTTATTTCTTTCTTCATCTTTTTCTTTCTTCATCTTTTTTCTCCTTCTTTCTTGTCTTCTTCATTTATGTATCAATAACTTTCTTTATTTCTCTTTACATCTTCCTTATACTTTCCTTCTTCGTTGATTTATGTATTTTTTCTTCTTCATATATTTTTCTATTATTACTCTCCCTCTCTCTCTCTCTCTCTCTCTCTCTCTCTCTCTCTCTCTCTCTCTCTCTTCTTTTCTTTTCTTTCTTAACCTCACTGTTTCTTCTGTTCTTTCTTCCGTTTATTTTATTATTATATTAGTCCTTCTTTCTTTGTTTTTTTTTTCTCCATTACACATTTTTTCCTTTACTTCTTCCTTTATTTATTTCTAATTTTTTATCTTCATTTGTGTATTTATTTTTTATTTATTCATTCTTTCATTTCTTTATTTATTCCTTCTTTGGTTTGTCCTTCTCCTTTCTTCATTTCTGTTTATTTCATCTATTTTTTCATTTTTCGCTATTCTTTCTCTGGATTGTCATTCATTCATTCATTCTTTCTTTCTTTCTTTCTTTCTTTCTTTCTTTCTTTTAAATCATTTCATCAAGCCTAATAATCGTTCCATCGTCTGCTTCAATCAATTCAATTCTCGCTAGAACAAGTCTCATTCGAACGAGACTTTAGAATTATTAATGAAATGATTAAAAAAAATCTCGCAGAACTATTTTTTGGCAGGGCCTCATTGATTTACTTAAAAACTCTAGAAAAAGTTTTTAAAAGAAAGAAAAGGCCACATATTAAGACATATGCTATCTGTAAAGAAAATCTCAGTGGCTTAAAAATATATATATTCGATTGTTAGAAGCAGCTTTTGATGCTCTTGCCCCTCGCGTGAGCATATTACTGCAACTGAAATAGGAACAACGATTCATATTCAGTAATATTTTCGTAATCTGTCTTGAAGATATATAAATCTGTAAATACATGTTTCTACAGAGAGGTATAAATTTAGATTAGATAGATAGATAGATAGATAGATAGGAACAGACTGAGATCTACGTTTCATTCATTGTTCATTTCTGTCTCGATACTTTTTGACCACATTTCGTATTTTGAAAAAAATTAACTTCTCATTTATTGTTCATTTCTTTCTTGGTAAACACAGCTTTAGTCTCATTATTTTTCCCCACACCTCGTATTTTGATGAAAATTATCGTTTTATTCATTATTCAATTCTGTCTTGGTAAATACAGCCTCAGTCTCATTATTTTTCCCTACACCTCGTATTTTGATGAAAATTATCGTTTTATTCATTATTCAATTCTGTCTTGGTAAATACAGCCTCAGTCTCATTATTTTCCCTATTTTCGTATTTGGATAAAAATTATCGTTTCATTTCAGTGTTCATTTCTGTCTTGGTAAATACAGCCTCAGTCTCGATATTTTCCCCACGCTTTGTATTTTGATGAAAATTAACGTTTCATTCATTGTTCATTTCTGTCTTCACACTGCCGGATACAGTTGACGTCGTATCCAGGACACGTTCTCTTGCGAGAAAGACATAGTTTTGAAGAGTAAATCAGTATATAACAATGATCTAAGCAAATCCAACCAAAATAGACTTTGTCAATCGGTTGTAATTGCTCGGTCCGTGTAGACCAACATGTTTCATGAGATTATTACGCTGCCAAGATGTGAGTGACCGTATGTGGCACATATTCAAACGCTTAGGTATACATGACAGTAGACTGCCAACACTTGACAGTTAGACACTATTATTGTTAAACAAACGCTCTGGTCAAGTAGATGGCAAATTGACTAACGCAGATAACTCATCCTTATACCCCAGTGTATATAGACATTGGTAACCGTGGTGCAATCGTTATCGCTGTATGAAATGGACACGGCGACCTGAGTTCAAATCCTGAACGAGGCTGGTGTGGTAAATAGTTTAGGAGAAGGAAAATGGATTCAAACTCTACTTAAATTGGGCCTTGTATCGCATCCTACTCGTTCAGAGAGGTAGGTATAAAATGGAGATGCTCGTGGTGTAAAGGATACCGTCGTAAAAAATGGTTATTAAATGTAGAAGTTTCTCGAGCCTAATTTTTGGTACAAAAATTTACATTTCTTTAGAATAGAAATCAGCTGACACATAAACCATATAATTGAAAAAATACAGAATGAAATATTATGCTATGAAATCATTTCATTTATTCAAATATCAAAATCAATTTGACATTCATGATAATTCTACATTAATTTCTTAAAACTGTGTTATTATTTCTGTTGGCTTATATATATATATATATGTGTGTGTGTGTGTGTGTGTGTGTGTGTATAAACATTGGGGTATTAAAAACTGTTATCACTTCTACGAGAGTACTTCTATGATATGATTTCAAAGAATCTCCACCTGTTCACCATCCCTCCTAACACATTCTTGGAATGTTTCCTTCTCACAAAGCTTAGCTACTCCCTTGGTATTCACAACGCGAGACAGAATTTCTCCCTCATTTCCCTCACTATACGTACTTAGATTCTTAGTGTCGAACCGTTAAGAAGTAATTGATTTCATGTCAACGGTCACCCGGCCAAAATAAATGAATGAATAAAATAGAGTTTAGAAATCAATTTAATATAGCCACCCTGAGTCTGGAAAATAATAAAATCTCAATATTCATTTGAACTATTAATTAATTTTTAAGGTTTTAGAGATCTTCAAAAGAACCCGATGCCGTTTTCTGTTCGCCACGTAAGGTATGAACAAGCCAGTAACCAGTTGGAAATAACCATAAAAAAAAACACACACAAATAAATCAAGCTTAGTCGCCTGTGGCTATAGAAGAATCTTCAACAAGGGTCCAAATATGGCACTAAACAATCTGATGATGAGGCTGTAATAATGCTGGAGCTTTGGGGAATACGGATTACCTTTTCATTGCCATCGCTCCCTGGTCTACACTAGCCCAAGTTATATCACCAGAAAGGGTCCTATCAATGGATCAAATAGAAATGTTTGATATTTAAACTAAGTGCAAACGAAAGACATGCAAAATTGTATTGTTAGAAATAGGACTGTTTGATCATTTAAGTGTGTATAAAAAATGACTGATGTTTAATTGAATTGTAAATGATAGATAGAGATACTTAGAACTATTTAACTTTGTTGACTTATGTTTATAAATTATATATATCTAATACATATGTATAAGCCTGACTTGGTATTAAATAACCTAAAAGGGTTGATATGCCATAAAACCAAACCAAACCAAACAAAAAAGACGTCTATTATTATTATTATTATTATCCAAAATATGTTTTTATAATGACAATATTTCTACTAAGCGTAGTCAACTGGGGCTGTAGAATACACCTCCCTGTAGAGAGCCAAAGGGAATGAGGAGTAACTTTCATCATCTGACCGGAGTGGTAGAATGTGTTAGGGTCCCACCTATCGTTCAAATAGAACTGTTGAACCACTTACGTATGTTCAAACAAATCACTGAGGTTGAATTTTTTGTGTTACATGAAAATAGTAGAAATAATTTAACTGTGTGCAAACAAATGAGCTCTGGCGCATTTAAAAATGCTACCTACTAAGTATTTATTTACTAATCATATATATATATATATATATATATATATATATATATATATATATATATATCGGATTTCACATCGTGCTAATACCCTTGAGAAATATATGAACCAAACTTGTCTCCCTCCAGCTAAGAGTAAATAGTAGAGCAGACTGGGCTCTTTAGCCTGGATGTGGCAACCAATTTAAGAGAATGAAAACTTTGAATTGAAACCAGTAAAACTCCGCATAAAAACTGACCTTGTGTCAAAGTTTTAGAAAACAAATTTTATATAAGAGAAGCAAAAGAAAAGTAAGAAAGGCTAAAGTGTTGCAAATTTGTTGTGATTTGCGGGACTTATCTGAGAGAGAGCGTACAGTAAATAAAGTTCTTTAGATTTTAGAACAATTTTGTGGTTTCATTGAATCTTTGGTTGATTTTTTAGGTTTCGCTTGTTGAGTTTTCTTTTAAGTTGACTTTTAGTCGAATTCTTGGGTAATGTTGTTCAGTAGAATTTAAATGAATTTTCTGTTTTGTTGACTTTAAGTTGAATTTCTCAGATTGCCAATTTAGTTACTTTTTAACGGTTATAGGAGCGAATAACAAACACCTTTCTACTACTCTGAAAGATTATTCGTTTGTTTGTTTGTTTGTTTGTTTGTTTGTTTGTTTGGGTTTTATGGAATATCAACCTTTATAGGTTATTTACCGCCAAATCCATTTTTATACCAACAGTTCTATTTCAAACAATTCAGTTAAGCATAAGTTGACAGTTTAATTGTCAAAAACATTTCGATTTCAAACTATTCAGTTTTGTCAAAAAGTTCTAATTCAAACAATTCCGTTTTGTATAAGTATAATTTTTTACACACAGTCAAAAGTCAAAACCGTTCGATTTCAAATAATTCAGTTTAGCATATAAAAACAGTTCCATTTCAAACAATTCAGTTTAGCCTAAGTATTCAGTTTAAACGTCAAAACAGTTCTATTTTAAAAAATTCAGTTTAGCATAAGTATGCAGTTAAGTTCAATTTGATTCATAGATAGGGCCCTATCAGGTGCTACCATTCCGGGCCAGAGTAAACCTGGCAGCGATGGCAATAATGGGGTACTCGGCATTCTCCAAAGCTCCAGCATTACTGGAACCTCACCATCAGATTATTTTGGGGTGTCCTCGTGGTGTAATGGTTAAAGCGATGAACCAGAATCGTAGTACGCGAGTTCGTATTCCAGTCGCGCTATTACGTTCACTTTCGGGCAAATACCCTTGGGAAAGGTATGAACCCCCTTATTCTCCCTCCAACTATGGGTAAATAGTAGGACGGACTAGGTTCTTCAGCCTTGGTGAGGCAACTAGTCTAGGAGAAGGAAAACTCTGAATTCAAAACCTGTTAAACTCCGCTTAAAAATTGACCTTGTGTCATATCCTGCCCGAGCGGAGGGGTTGGTAAATAGTACCATCAGATTATTTAGTGTCATATCAAGGACACATGAGGGGGTGTCTTACCCCTCTGCAGAGATGCAGCGGGCAAACTTTGAAAGCGTCAAAGTTGCAGTTAATTTGCCACGTCGTGGTCAGTGTTATTCTTTTGCAAGAAATAAACTTTTATAGTGGAGGGGTTGGTAAGTTTTCATTTTCTCCTTCATCCGCTGTATATAAAATTTGTTTTCTAAAACTTTGACACAAGGTCAGTTTTTATGTGGATTTTTACAGGTTTGAATTCAAAGTTTTCTTTCTCTTAAGCTGGTTGCCATATCCAGGCTAAAGAGACCAGTCTGCTCTATTATTTACACATAGCTGGAGGGAGACAAGTTAGGTGAATATATTTCTCAAGGGTATCAGCGCGATGTAAAATCCGATATATATATATATATATATATATATATATATGTGTGTGTGTGTGTGTGTGTGTGTGTGTGTGTATGAATTGTAAACGAATACTTAGTAGGTAGCATTTTTAAACGAACCAGATGTATGAATTGATATTTTTTCATTTCTTTGAATTAAGTGAAAAGTTTAATGAAATAACTAAATAAGAAAATCTTTTCATATAATCAAAGATAATATCAATACGAGCGAGGGTATTTTTGAAGTATAGCAGTAATTGTGATTTTAAAATAAAGGGATATATTTTAGGAACTGCTGCTAACTGTTGCTAATACAATTCAGTGCAGATCTAAACAAACGTTCGTTTAATTTAAAATTTGAAGGAGTTGAAATGAAATGCATTCTTCAAAGAAAAGATTGAAGATTTTCACTCAAAAGAAATAAATGGAAGGACGATACGTTACGATTATAACGATGAAGATGAAAACAATAGTCCGAATATTCTAAGTGATAAAAAAAATCTAAACGTATTCAAGTAAGTAAAAATATATTGTTCGCCGTTAGTTTAGAGAAATCTAGTCTTACTGAAGAAATATTTATATCTGTGCTTATTTATCCATTTTATGTAAGAATGGAATTGGCAAAAAAAAAATCTAATCGAATCTAACTGGCTAAGAAATTGTATTTTTGGAGGGAAAAGATTTCTAAAATATTATTTGAGCTTTGATCCTTCAAACGTTTCGCTATAGGATAAATATTGCCGGATGCAAAGTATCTAAAAATCAAAAGAAACAAGCGCGAATCTACCGGTCGGATAATGAATTCAAAAATACAGAAATAAAAATTATAGCTTCTCGATCCAATTATTACACAAAAATTAACACTTTTTTTTTTTGTATAGAAATCAGTTGAGTTCCCCTACTACTTAACACCTTGTAATTCCCGAGCTGACGGGGTTCGCTCGTTGGCTGAGAGATGTGATACTAAGTCTAACGTAAAGTTAGGCGGGTTTCGATCCCAACTTCAAGCGTCCTACGTGTCTAGCCACACTGAAGAGTTGTGATACAACGAATCTGTCTGTCTGTGGATGACTATATATATAACGAAAAAAATTCAATTCAGTGGTTCCATTATGAATTTATTTTGAGTACGATGACTCTCGTCAGATGGAGATAATACATTTGTGCTTGAAATATGATATAGACATCTCTACGTTGTTTCCAGCTAGATATAAACAAGTTTTGGTATTAAATAACCATCAAGGGTTGACACGCCATAAAACCTAAGCATCCAACTGTTTTTCAACCAGTTTATAATGTGTGTAAGTTCTTCTAGTTTTATTCTTTTGAAAACGAATTATCATAAATTTAAATAAAAGCAAAACCCCATGTCCTTTATGTTTAATAATAACCATCTAATAATCCATATGGAAAGTACTGCTAGTTTGACTCCTTTCAATATGAATAATTATACTAAACTTCAATAAAATCGATTCAAGGTATCTTTTATTTTTAATAATGACCATCTTATAACACGTAAATGTAATATTGGTAAGTATTGCTAGTTTAAATACTTTAAATACGAATTATTATACTAAACTTTAATAAAAGTAACTCTACATCCTTTTTTTTTTTAATAATGATCATTTCACAACCCTTAGTTGTGATAATAATTTGAAACGTTACGAGGGAAAAAAGCTAAAAAGTAACTATTAATATCAATAATAACAATTACGATGAGGATGGAGAAAAGATTTATCCATCAAATGGACATATAAAAAAGGTAAAATCTCAATAAGCGATATGCTGCCTGTAATTTATTGCTGTGTGGGTAGAGATGTCGAAAATGCACTGAGAAAGTTTTTAAAATAAAATATATTATAAGAATTTATAACGGGTTGGGAGTTTTCACCGATGGAAAAAAGACAAAAAGGAACCGGCGCTGATAAATATCCAGGAAATAGCGATGCAGTTGGGTGGAAAATCAACGTTGAAAATGATTAACACTTGGATACATTTACGGTTAGGTGAGGGTGGGGTGTCCGTATAGAAGTGTGTTTGTCATACGCGTGTGTTTTGAAATAGTAACAGTTCCGGAAAGAAAAAAATACCTGATATTCTCCTGTTAAATCCATATAGATAGGAACAGCATTAAAAAAAACCCAGATAGATAGATAGATTAGAACAGCAAAATGAATAAAGAAAGAAAGAAAGAAAGAAAGAAAGAAAGAAAGCTAATAAGATCGGTGGATGGAGAGACAAACAGAAAGAGATTATTTCAATCTATTTGAGATAGATAGATAGATAGATAGGAACAGCATAAAACTGAAAGAAAGAAAGCTAATAAGATCGGTAGATGGATAGACAGGAACGGAATGAGATTATCATAATCTATTTGAGATAGATAGATAGATAGATAGATAGATAGATAGATAGATAGATAGATATGCACTATTTTTTGTTGTAAGCACCACCGCCGCCCCTACAACTAGTGTCCTGGCTTATGACCATAAACCATCGAAAACGCAATGGAAGCACATTGTGTTCAGCGATGTGAAAACAAAACAACATCTAAAATCTTGGCCCATAAAACGACATAAAAAGATTTAGTTCCATTGTTAAATAAATGCAACACTCGGTCATTGAGAAGTAACTCGTTTTGTTTGTTTAATGGTACATCAACCTTCATGGGTTATTTAATGTTAAATCCATCCTTGTATAAGGCCAATAGTGGTATTATTTAACCCCTACCTAGGAGGATAACAGGATTTATACCTTTCTCAAGGGTATTAGTCCAAAAGTGATCGTTATAGTGTGAATGGAGATAAAACTCGCTTACTACGATGTTGTAGTCCAGTGCGTTAACTACTACACCACAGAGACCCTCCAAAACTAGTGTTATGGTGTCTATAGTTTTGAAATGGTTCATTAACATTCGAAAAATGATTTGGATGATTAAGCTCTTTTTTGTTGTTCAACTGATGTTTCAACCGTTACATTCTCTCGCCTTCTTCAGATGTAATATACACCTTTGTTAGAAAAGAGACTTTTGTTTTTGGTCTCTTTCTTCCAAACGAACCAAAAAATAAAGGAATTAGACAATTTTTTCATTGAATAGTATTATTTTCTGAAAAATAAGAAAGATGGTTAATACCATTTTTGTTATATACTTCAAAGAAAGGGACAATAATCCCTTTCCTTATGCAGCCCAGTCGGTTGGGGCTGTAGAATACACTGACTATATATCTGCTGAGGGCTATGACCCCACTTCATAACGAGTGTCCTAATAATGACATTAAACAATCTGCTGGTGAGGCTCCAGTCCTGAAGCTTTGGGGAATGTGGAGTACCCCTTCATTACCATTGCTCCCAGGTCCGCTCTGATTGGAGCGATAGCACTTGACAGGATCCTATCTACGGGTCAAATAGAACTGTTTAACATTTAAACTGTGGGAAAACTAATGACTTAAACTAAATGGAATTGTTAGAAATAGGACTATTTGATCATTTCACTGATGTTCTTCAAATTATTATCATTATAACTCCTTGTTCTCTTCTTCCTCTTTTTCTTATTACTAATATTATCATCAACATCATCATCAACATTTGTAGTAGTTGTAATAGTAGTGGTAGTAGTAGTGGTGATGGTGGTGGTGGTGGTTTTTCCTGTTCAAGTGGTTCTTCCTTATTGACCCAGGCATCGCCATATTTCTTCCTGTAATATATTTCATTTTTGACATATTTCTGGGTGCTTCTTTTGCCATTTTTACAGCACCACCCAGTCATAAATTACTCGTAGCCAGAGCATTTTCTTACCTTTTTTTTTACCTTCATCTCTATTTCACTTCAAGAAATAAATCTTCCTCTTCTTCTTCTTCTTCTTCTTCTTCTTATTATTATTATTATTATTATTATTATTATCATTATTATTATTATTATTATTTATGGCTGGATTATTTACGTATGGGTCGGCTCTTCAGTTTGTCCAGGGCTTTCGAGATGTGGATATCTGTAGTATTGAGGATGGAACATTGGATGTTTCGAAGTATTTGAGTTAATAGAAGAAAAGAAAGAAAGAAAGAAAGAAAGTAAGAAAGAAAGAAAGAAAGAACATGAAGTAGAAGATTGTTGTATACAAAATTATGATAAAATATTTTTCAAAATGAGGGCGTGAAACAGAGAGAGACAGAGACAGGGACAGAGAGAAGTTATATATATATATATATATATATATATATATATTTGTACGATGCCTCATGTTACCATAACAACGGAAAGTTCATTACTCTCTAATGAGATCAGCTTACGTGATCCACCTATATATATATATATATATATATATATATATATATATATAAAATGTAGTTTGGTATGTTTATAAATAAAGGGTTTTCTACAATATATTTAAATTGTCATTAGTCATACTTATTCATCATGACCGAAAAATGTGTCCTCGTTGCTTCGTAATGAGAATGCTGGACTACTATTTGATTATTCCATATTTTCCTCTTCATATCTTGGAAAAAATATTATAACAATAATTCAAACAGATATTTCTTTCTGACCTTCTTCCTCTCTTTCTTTCTT
Source organism: Sepioteuthis lessoniana (assembly GCA_963585895.1). NCBI lineage: Eukaryota > Metazoa > Mollusca > Cephalopoda > Myopsida > Loliginidae > Sepioteuthis > Sepioteuthis lessoniana. The sequence goes on along the minus strand of OY757947.1, from coordinate 23,574,731 downwards.
TCTTGTTGCATTTTTTTTAACTTTCTTTCTTTCCAAACTTCTTTCTTTCTTTCTTTCTTTCTTTCATCTTTTTCATTTTTGAGTTGTTACATATTTTCCTCTTAGAAAACAAGATTATACCATTAATTTAAACAGATATTTCTTTCTTTCTTTCTTTCTTTTCTTTTTTCTTTCTTTTCTTTTTTCTTTTTTCTTTCTTTCTTTGTTTCTTTTTTCTTTTTTTCTTGCTGTTTTTCTTTTTTCAATTATCTTTCTTTCGAAACTTCTTTCTTTCTTCCTTTCTTTCTTTCTTTCTTTCTTTCTTTCTTTCTTTCTTTAATCTTATTAATTTTTGAGTTGTTACATAATTTTCTCTAAGAAATAATATTATACTAATAATTTAAACTGATATTTCTTTCTCTCTTTCTTTCTTTCTGTTTTTTTTTTTTTTTTTTTTTTTTTGATCATCTTTCCAAACTTTTTTCTTTTTTCTTTCATCTTATTCATTTTTGAGTTGTTACATATTTTTCTCTAAGAAATTTTTTTTCTTTCTTTCTGTTTTTCTTTTTTTTAATTATCTTTCCAAACTTTTTTCTTTTTTCTTTCTTTCTTTCATCTGATTCATTTTTGAGTTTTTACATGTTTTCCTCTAAGAAAAAAAAAAGATCATACCATTAATTTAAATGATTTAATCTAGTTTATTTAAGTAATAATTTATGAAGTCAGAATATTAAACTATAAAAGAAAAAAAGTTTTTACGTCTTTTCTATTATTAGTTTATTTACTGCTAAATTAGACAAAAAACCCTAAGTAAAAATCCTCTAAGTTTGCTAGTTTCATAATCTTTGTCAAAAGTTGTATTCAATAAGACTTAAACTCTTCAACATTAGATTGCAAATTATCTAAGTATTTGTAAATATTTTGGCACTGGCCATCCTGCAGAGTTATCCCTCTGTCCTCTGTGTTCATATTGTATGATTCTCATTTCAAAAACAAAAGGGAAATTGAATATCAAAATTAAAAATACAAATAAATACACTCATCAACTGGGGTCGAAGGTCAAACGGTGGACAGACATTTTGTTGATATTAATTTCCTTCGATACGAATTGTTATTTTTTATTCATTTTATTACTTAATTTTATATGTGAACGTTCATATTTAATATGAATATAATGGCTTTGTTTTGTTGGTAATTATAAAAACTATGCAAGTGTAATGATGATATATTAGGTGTCAAAATTCGTTGAAGTCTCTTTCTTTCTTTCTTTCTTGTCTTATTTCTTTCTAACCTTCTTTCTTTCTGTTTTTCTTTTTTAACTTTCTTTCTTTCTTTCTTTCTTTCTGGACTTACTTATTTCTTTCTAGCCTTCTTTCTTCTTTTCTAGCTGTTTTTCTTATTTTAACTTTCTTTCTTTCTTTCTTTATTTATTTATTTATTTTCAAACTTACTTTTTTTTTCTTTAATCGTGTTTCCTATTTATTTATTTATTTATTTGATGACTTCTTTCTTTCTTTTTCCCTACAAGCTTTTTTCCTTTTTAACATTTTTTTCAAACCTTTCTTTCTCTCTTTCTTTCTTTCTTTCTTTCTTTCTTTCTTATGTTAGTGATTAGCGTTAAATTATTTTCCATCACACAAATTTCCTTTTCAGCTTTCGATTATTTCTTTGACGATTCTTAGCTTTGAATTTTTTGGTAAGAATACAAACAAATTAATAAAATCTACCGATTTCTTTAAAGCTGTTAAATATACTGACGTTCGTTTCCGACGAATTATTAATCCAATATTTCAGATACGGGAATACAAAATTCTTGTGTTACAGTCATGTTTCCAAGGTGACCTTAGAGAAATAATTGAATTTCTATCCTCCAGAGTTCAAATAATTGTAGAATCAATCGTTTGATTTCATACAATGGAAAAATCGCTTTTTCACTATCTATTCAACAGTGATTGTATATAAATACAAGAATTTCATTGAGTTTGGCGTATATTTACGATTGTGAACTGCATTTAACGCTTGCACATTATCAGTATTGGATAGAAATACTTGAAACCATATACTTCTTGATTGATTGATTCATTCATTCATTCATGTCCACTAGTTTAGGTTTGGGAATCGCGTTTATTGTTCGATCAGATTTACATTTTTGGTTTAGACATTTCTTAAAACTTTTCTGCACACAATTATAAGTCAAATATTCCTATCTAATATAAACAACTTGGGCTCAGTGGTATGGTTTCAATTATTCCTCTCTTATATTGATTTATAAATATCCTAGTCGGCTGGGACACTGACTGCATCTCTGGAGAGGGGTAAGACCCCACCCAACGAGTGTCCTTGATACGACACTAAACAATCTGATGGTGAAGCTGTTGTAATGCTAGAGCTTTGGTAAATGCAGAATACCCTAACCCTTGCCATCAGTCCCAGGTCAACTCTGGCCCGGAGTCGTAGCACCAGTCAGGTTCCTATCAATGGGTTTAATAGAACTGTTTGACATTTAAACTGGGTGCCAGCAAATGATACACTAAATGGAATTGTTTGAAGTAGAACGGTTTTGATGACTGAACATTTTGTATCTACAAATGTGTTTACAAATCATATATTTAATATATATGTAAAAACTCTATTTGGCATTAAATAACCAACGATGGTTGATATGCCATAAAACCAAACCAAACCATGAGTTATACGCAATTGATGCGGACATTGGCATGATGGTCAGAGTGTTCGCCAATGGCTAAAGAGACCTGGGTTCAATCCCAGCTCGTGTCATACCAAAGACTAAAAAATGGTACTTGATGTCTCCTTGCTTAACAGTCAGCATTATAAGGTAAGGATCAAGGGTAAAGTGGAGCAATCCAGGGAAATGAGTAGCGCCCTCCCCTACACCTTGGTGTTGTAGCTATCGAAAAGGGAGCCTTCGGGTCACCGACTATGGTTTCAAGTTATTATTTCTATTTAATAATAACCATTTGTTTGCACACAGTTATATGGTGTCTAGTAACTAATAATAAGTGTTAGTAAACAATCATAACTTCAAATAAATCAAATATATTTTAGTTACATGGTTTTAAGTATTCCTTTGTAATACAAATAATTTTCTAACAGATCTATGTGACCCATAGATGCGATACTAACAAGTACAACCACTCAGAATCAAAGAAGACCTGGGAGTCATGGCAATGAACGGGCTATTCCTGTTTTTGAGTTTTTCACAACAGCGTTAGCTGATGGTCTTCCACTGGCGTCTAAGTGACAGCAAGTTTCCTCAAGTCTCCAGGACTCTTCTTAGTATTCTGGCCAATCTCAAAAAAGCAGGAGTTTGGATGATCTCCCGTCGCCCTCTTATTTCCAAATCCTCCAGCCTCTGTACCAATCCTTTGGACACGGCGACACGAGTTCAAATCCTGGACGAGACTGATTGCATTTCACATAGGACTAATACCCTTGGGAAAGGTATGAATCCAATTATTCTCCCTCCAGCTATGGGTAAATAGTAGGGCAGACTGAGTTCTTCAGCCTTGGTAAGGCAACTAGCCTAGGAAAGGGAAAACGCTGAATTCAAACCTGTTAAACTCCGCTTAAAAATTGACCATGTGTCATATCCTGCCCGAGCGGAGGGGTTGGGTAAATATGGTACCAATCCTTTGGTGACTGTACCAAACGCACCAATTACAATTGGTATCACTGTCACTTTCATATTCTATAGTTTTTTCAATTTCCTAGCCAGGTCCAGGTACTCATCCTTCTTTTCGCTATCTGTTGGGTATCACCCACCTTTTTCCACACGATGAACTAGTCCATCTGCCATATATAGTAGTAGCTACTAATGCCAGGGCTGACTCGAAGGTGAAAAGCAGCTTCTTATAGGAGCAGCTTTTTGCTGATTCAGTTGTCGGGTCGCATTTCGGTCGGCCGTGCTGGCTGCGGCGCGGATCTGGCCGGGTGCGTCTCGGTAGCTGGATTTTTCCAATGGCCTCAAGGAGCCTTCCCCCCAGGCTATTACCCCCTTCGGGGGGGTCGCCCGGCGCCTGAGGAGCCCCTAATAAGGGGAATGCCGACGGGGCCGTAGGCATTTTTGGGAAATGCCGGGCGCGTGTGGGCTACGGCCCTGCGCCGGACACACCAAAAAAAGGCCTTGTGCCACACTTTCACGTTTGGTGGGGCGTGGAACAAATACCGCAGCTTCTTACAGGAATAGTATTAGAGCGTTGGAGACTGGAGATCGCACTAGATCACCTTACTTGCAATTGTAATAACGGAAGCCAATACTATCGTTGGACTATATCTTTATTCTGTATTCACTAATCCTATGTTATTGTCTACTAATAGTATCTGTATTGTATATACTTTTCTGTGAATATATCTCTATTTCCTCTCATAACGTGGTTTGTCCTTTATTTAATATTACAAGCATTCACTAACCAGAATGCAACACTATCTTTCAATTTTACTCTGTGGTCAGCCGGGACAGCACAGTCCACAATTCAGCAAGTTCTCTATTTTTGTTGATTATTACAAGGTCTGGTCGTTTGGCCGAGATTAGGTGATCTGTTTGTGTCTCAAAATCCTAGGGAAGTTTGTGCCTTTCCTTCTTTAGGACATTTTCTGGATTGTGCATATACCATTTGTTCATATGGTCAAACTTTAATTTCTCGCACAATTCCTAGTGGATCACACTGCCCACCCAGTCGTATCTAGTCTTATATTTTTTCTGGGCTAGTTAGCTGCATTCGCTTATTATGTGATTGATGGTTTCGTCTTTATCACCACATGACCTATATCTGTTGTTTTGTTGAGTCTTCTCTATTCTTGCTTTGATATGATTGGTTATTATTGATATTTTGCTCATTTGAGAGCTTTTTGAACCAGCGTTAGCTGATGGTTTTCCACTGAAGTCTGAGAACCAGCAAGTCTCCTCACGTCTCTGGGATTCTTCTTAGTATTCTGGACGATCTCAACAATGCTGTAGTTTAGATGGTCTCCAGTCGTCCGCTTATTTCCAAGTCCTTCAGTCCCTGTTCCAGTCCTTTGGTGACCGTGCCAGGTGCGCTATTTGCGTTACTTTCATGTGCCACTGGGTTTTTTTTTTCAGTTTTCTAGCATGGTCTAGGTATTTAAATCTCTTTTCTTTTTCTTTCAGTCTTATCCTGTGGTCTGTTTATAATTATTATTGTTGTTATTATTATTAGTTATTTGAAACTATACAGCTGTGTGCAAATTATTTGTATAACATTGGAATACTTGATAAATAGAACTACTGATGTTGGATAGAAATACTTGAAACCATTTAACAGTGCAAACAAGTGATTTATGTTCCATAGAATCATCAATATTAGATAGGAATACTTGAAACCTTTGAATATATATATGAACTTTGTGACAAGCTTTCCACATTTGTGAACCTTGTAACAACCTTCCGTTACCTCCCCGTGAACCTGATGATAGCTTTCCCAGCCTTGTGACTGCCTTCCCATACCCGATGAACCTTGTGACAGCCTTTTCATACTCGATGAACCTTCTGAAAGCCTTCTCACATCCGGTCAACCTTTAAACAGCTCCCCCCACCCTATGAACCTTATAACAGTTTTCCTATAATCCGATGCACCTTGTAACAGCCTTCCAACACACGGTGAACCTTGTGGTTGCCTTCCCACTCCTGGTGAACCTTTAAACAGGTTTCCCACCCACACATGAACCTAATGACAGTCTTCTCATGCCCCAATGATCCGACAACAATTTGTTAACCATGGTCAAACGAGAGTTGAGAATTTTAAAAGAATAAGCCAGTCAGTTAGTGACCGGCAGAGGCCAAGTAAGGACCTTAATTTCTGGAGATAGCGAAACCCTTTCCCGTGATGAATGGGCTGCAGTTTATGGAACAAGACGATCTTTCCTTCATCAAAAAATACCATTTCACGTCTTTCTTGTTTCGATAATTTCACCCTCCCACCGGCTCGGGGGGGGGAGGTTGAAATAAAGTGAGAGCTTTTTTTTCTTGGAACACTTGTCTGACTTTTCCATGAACTCTTTTTCATCTCTTCATTTCGTCTTTGTCTTCAGCATCTTTCTTCAAGACTCAGACGATAGACAATGCAGCTGAATGAAACTTGCTCATAAAAACCCTTACCTAATAGTCCGTGAGTCAGACAATATTTTGATACCATTTCAAGGAGCAAAGTTTTAAGTCTCTACATTACAAAGAGCCTTCATCAATTGGCTCGTGTAGCAGCTGTTTGTTTAAACGTTATCATCGAAATAACCTATTTTCGATGTAAAACTCATGCTTCATTATTACCTTGTTTCTTGTTAGTTTATCAAATTATTATTCCCAAGGTTTGCTTTTAAGTTGATCAGGTGATTTACACACTTTTAGTATCCTTTCAAGTATGAGCGTTTGCTGCTAACCCGATTAGGACATTGGAATATGATAGAAAACCAGAGGTGTCAAGAAAATGCCATAAGGTAGTACAAGATAAAACAATATCTGCATTTATGTCATTTATAATGTTAAATCACCAGTTGAACATCGACAAAACACTGATGCTTAGAGAAGTCTTTCAACAGCTTTTACTGATATCGAATGCTGGGATGAACTAATTAAGTATAAAGAATACAACCGAAGAATCAAAAAGGCTTTAACACTTTAACTGTAGAAAATAATTTTATCCATACGAAAACTCTTTAGTGCCGATAGGAGGACATTTTATATCAGAAAAAAATTACCTGAATCCAAATCTAAAGAATCTGTGAATCTCAACTTCTTGAGCCAGACACCCCTATCTTGCATCCTCGACACCTCTATCTTGCATCCTCGCAACCCCTATCTTGCATCCTCGACACCCCTATCTTACATCCTCGACATCCCTATCTTGCAGCCTCGACACCCCTATCTTGCAGCCTCGACGCCCATCCGTGCAGCCCTTCACCAAATTTCTCCAATGACAACGTATTGTGGGTGCCGTACCCTGTTGTATTTTGACTTTGTTGTTATATTGACAGTCTCACTTTCTTTTTCTGTAGATATTGACATCACTGTCTGCAATTTATCCGTGACCCACACTCGGGTTTGACCATCAGTTTTGCTGACATGAAATCATTTAAATCATTTGCCTCAATTTTCAAAATTTTCTTTACGCTTTTTCATGTTGACTATGAAGAAATACAATTCCAACTGCAGATAGAACTCATTAATCTTCAGTGAACAAAAGATTTCAAGTGCACGTTTCTTGCCTGCTACATCCTCGATTTCTATAAGAACAATATGCTTTCATCTGGACGATTACCCAACCATATTACCCACACGCAGCAAGTTGTGAGCATCTTTGGCACTACATACTGTTCTGAACAGTTATTCTCCAAACTGAAACATATCAAGAGTTACGCCGCTTTTTCAATTGTCAAATCATCACTTTTCCGACTTGTTTCTTCTGTCAACTTCTTCATTTATCCCTGATATTACATCTTTTTTTGATTGCAAACAACTTATGATTGTTACTTAAGGAATTCATCTGGGAGTTGGGGGGTTGTTTACTTGTTTTTGTTTTTCTGTTATTTCGTTTCGTTTTTGTTTTTGTTTTTGTTTTTTGTTATGTTTTCTGTCTTTTAAAATCACGACTCCGGACCCTTCTGCGTTAAGTTTTGTGACCCACATGCTGAAAAGTTTGGGAATCTCTGTTCTAGAGTGTTTGATAAGTCTACATACGTTCGAATAACTTTAGAATAAGTGCATCCAAAATAGATCATCAATTTTGGTGATTTTATATTGGTATTGTTGTACTATACCCATGATACGGATATGTGAAACGTACATAGAATGTTCATAACATATATACATAGAACATAGGAATCCCGAAACACGAAAAACACTTACGACTTCTTAGTTCAGAAACGAAACTTTTTATTACCTTTGAGTTTAAAAGTTTTTCGACATAAGGAAGAGAGACACAATCTTTCTATCCTGACTTCTTCATCTGCCCCCATGGCGTGCGGTGCCCGTAGCGCACAAATTCGTCTGGCCTCAGCGAGCCCCGAAAGTCGACCCTTCCCGTTCGGAGTCTAGTTCTCAACTACTGACTTTTTCAAATCTCCCCAAATCCTCCGCGCACGCTTCCGGTGCATCCCTTGTCACATCCTCTCTCTGGTATTTTTATTTTGACATCTGTGAACGACACATCCCCCCCGCGCGCGTCAACACCTGTGCTCAAGTTTTCACCTAACTAACCCATGTGCTGAGCCGAAAGGTTCTCAGCCTAACTAAACCCAAAGGCAAGATATATAAAACGAAATCCCTCGACCATTATATTACATTGTGTGATGTAACAGTTGGTTACATTACACATTACTAATTGTTCCCTGATAATAAACCTGATTTGAAAATATCGTTACGACTAACTTATTCTAAAATTATTTCTATGCTACAATCCGTGAACCATACACCACTTTGGTATCCTTTCATTACAGGTTAAAAATAAACAAGGAAAAAAGTTAATTTTTGACTTGAAATAGAAGATTTCAATATATCGTCAATAAATCATAAAATATGTTATTATTTTTAAACATGTAAAATATTGTACTTTTCATTTGTTGTGAAGTGTGAAATGAAGACTAAAACTAGAGAAAATAACTTCATTACCGACTACATAAGTAGTAAGTTACTTTTTGGTATGGAATTTACTTGTCCAGATAGACTTGCTATGTTGACACGAACACCTTTACAGTCTTAGAGATTAACTAAACCATACTTCCAGTTAGAACACCTCGTGATATTGCAAGCAAATATGCATTAGCATCGAACAAGTTCCTATAAGAACACTTCGTGATATTGCAAGCAAATGTGCAGGTGCATCCAGCAACTTATAGTAACAACACCTCGTGATATTGCAAGCAAATATGCAGGTGCATCTAAAAGCTTCATGTAAGAATACCTCGTGATATTGTAAGCAAATATGCAGGTGCATAGAACAAGGTCCAATTAGAACACCCATTGATATTGCAAGCAAATGTGCAGGTGCATCGAGCAAGTTCCAATAAGAACACCTCGTGATATTGCCAGCAAATATGCAGGTGCATCTAAAAGCTTACAGTAAGAATACCTCGTGATATTTCAAGCAAATATGCAGGTGCTTCAAACAAGTCCCAATAAGAAAACACTTTGATATAGCAAGCAAATGTGCAGGTACATCGAACAAGTTCCAATAAGAACACTTCGTGATATTCCAAGCAAATCTGGTGGTGCATCCAGCAACTTATAGCAAGAACACCTCGGGATATTGCAAGCAAATATGCAGGTGCATCGAACAAGTTCCTATAAGAAAACCCTTTGATATTGCAAGCAAATGTGCAAGTGCATCGAGCAAGTTCCAATAAGAACACCTCATGATATTGCAAGCAAATGTGCAGTTTCACCAAACAACTTATAGTAAGAAAACCTGGTGATATTGCAAGCAAATATGCAGGTGCATTGAACAACTTTTAGAAATCTCTGAGAAGCAGGCTAAAGATTTGTCTTGATGGGTATAAACTAATAATGTTAAACAGACTATTTGAACCGGTACTACTCTATATTTTTGGTAAACTTTTGATAGGTTATGTAGTATGTGTCTGCAAACCAAATGCTGTTTGATTTCTGTGATAAATTTGTCTTAATCACAGACTTCTTGGATTAGTTGTGGAAAGGATTTTGGCGAAAGTTTCTTTTTCAATAGATCAAGCAATTAAAACTTGAAAAAGGATGAAAGAAAACACCCTTGAAAATTAATGATTGACAAAGTTTCATCTAAAACGTAAAAACAAATAAAATATGATAATAATACGCCTGAAGGCCGACCACACTATATTTCACTTCTGTCACCATTTGTTTCTTGCTTTCTTTTTTTCATGATATATCAAGCTTCATGGGTTATTTAAAGCCAAAAACATCCTTATAGAAGGACAGTAGTTGGTGCTATTTAACTAATACTTTCGGGGTGCATAAGGGGGTGCATACGTTTACCAAGGGCATTAGTCTGAAAGTGAAAGTAATAATCGAATGGAGTTTGAACTTGTTACTACGGTGTCGTAGTCCAACATGTTACCTAGTACGCCTCCAGTACTTCCCCGGCAGTTGGTTCTGGATAGATTCAAAGACTGACAAGATTACACGAAAGGTGGCCAACAGGGACCAATAAACATTAATCAACCGACAACATTTATCAATGTTGTGTCGCTGAATACGTGGTACGAAGACAGGGATTGATCGTAGACTGGTGGAAAAGAACTTGAAACGAAATCTTCATAACAACAGTAAAACTTTTATTACTTTTGGGGTCAGTGGTCTGAAGTAAGATCGCCGATGTTTAAGCCAATGTGTCTAGAAGAAGGAAATTGTTGTTAATTGTTAATTCTAACCCTGAGTAGAATCTGTACGGCGCCCCGAGTTCTTCCGTGCGTCAGGGGTCTCGTATTCTTTCGCGTCGGTTTATCATTAGTCCCTTTTCCTATCACTTGTGTACTTCTCAGCTTCCGGGTTATTTCCGGTTCATCGTATTAAACACATGCTACATGTAATAAGACCCGTATTTGTCAACGTCAGGCTGCAATCCTATATTAATTTATAAGTTTTTGAAAAATTATAGTCTGGTATTAAAAAAAAAGTTATAAAAAATTATATCCAAGACCGAGCCTAGTTGGCTGGGGCTAGAGAATTACACCCACTGCGTCTATACGGAAGGGTAAGCCCCCCCACCTGCATCGAGTGTCCTAGATATGACATTAAACTATCTGCCCTGGAGCTTTGCTCCCATTACTCTGGTCCGGAGTGGAAACTCCTGATAGGGTCCTCTTTATGGGTCATATAGAACTGTTTAACATTCGAACTGAGTGCAAACAAATGACTTATGCTGAATTAAATTGTTAGAAATAGAACTGTTTGACATTGAACAGTTTGTATCTAGAAATATATATGCAAAAACAGGATTTGGCATTAAAGAAACCTACAATGGTTGATATACCATATCCAAACCAAATCCTATATTTCTAATATATATGTATAAAGAGGATTTGGCATTAAATAACCTACAATGGTTCATATGCTATAAAACCCAACCCAACCAAAGCATATATTTAAATATATATGCATAAAGAGGACTTGGCATTAAATAACCAACAAAAATTGATATGCCATAAAACCTAACCATACTAAATATAATATACGTAAACTAAAATCTGGTCATCGGTGGTAATTTTTGGGTGGGCCAATTTCACCAGTGCATTTTGAAAAGTTACATATCTCAAAAATACTTCGTGGAATTTTCAATGTCAAAGCTTTGTGCTGATTATAAGCCTTTTTGCAAAGCTTTCAGCTAATTATAGGTTCTTTTGTAAAGATTTGGGCGAATTAGAAGAGCTTTAGCAAAGTTTTGTGCTAATTATAAGCCTTTTTGCAAAGCTTAAGGTTAATCACCGGTTCTTTTGAAAAGCTTTTTACCAGCTTTTTTTTTTTTTTTTGAAAAGTTTCGTGCTAATTACAAGCCCTTTTGTAAAGCTTTGGGCTAAATACAAATCATTTTGCAAAGCTGTAGGTTAAATATATTTGCAAAGTTTCGTGCTAATTATAAGCCCTTTTGCAAAAGCTGTGGGTTAATTATCGGTTCTTTTGAAAAGCTTTTTACCAATTATAAGCTCTTTTGCAAAGCTTTAGGCCGATTATAACCTCTTTTGCAAAGCTTTGTGCTAATTATAAGCCCTTTTGCAAAACTTTGGGCTAAATGTAAGTCCTTTTGCAAAGCTTTTTGCTAATTATAAGCCTTTTTGCAAAGCTTTGTGCTAATCATAAGCCCTTTTACAAGTCTTTTGGTGCCCAGTCGGCTGGGGCTGTAGAATACGCCGAATGCACCTCTGCTGAGTGTCCTGGATATGACACTAAACAATCTGGTGGTGAGGTTCCAGTGATGCTGGAGCTCTGGAGAATGTGGAGTACCTCTTCATTACCATTGCTCCCAGGTCCACTCTGGCCCTATCTAAGGGTTAAATAGAACTAAACTGCATACTTATGCTAAACTAAATTGTTTGAATTAGAACTGTTTGACTAAATTGAATAGCTTGAAATAGAAATGTTTTTGACGATTAAATCGTACTTATATTTAAACTGAGTGCTCATGCTAAACTAAATTGTTTGAAATGGAACAGCTTTTGATATTGAAAATGTACTTACACTAAACTGATTTGTTTAATATAGAACTGTTTTGTCATTTAACTGTGTGCAAACAAAACCTGTACTTAAACTAAACTGAATTATCTGAATTAGAACGGTTTAACTAAAAAATAAACTGTGTACTTACATTTAAACTGCGTGCTTATGCTAAACTGGATTATTTGAAATGGAACTGTTTTTTGACATTGAAACTGTACTCACACTAAACTGAATTGTTTAATATAGAACTGTTTTGACATTGAACTATGTGTAAACAAAATCTGTATTTATGCTAAACTGAATTAGCTGAATTAGAACTGCTTGACTAAACTGAATAGCTTGGGAGAGAAATGATTTTCACAATTAAACTGTACTTACATTTAAACTGCGTGCTTATGCTAAACTGAATTGTTTGAAATAGAAGTATTTTCATAAAAATGGATTTGGTGGTAAATAACCCACAAAGGTTGATATGCTATATAAACCAACCAACCAACCAACCAACCAACCAACAAAGATTTCAGCTAATTATAAGCGCTTTGGCAAAGCTTTCAGCTAATTATAAGCCCTTTTGCAAAGCTGTGAGCTATTTTTAGGTACTTTTGCAATGGTGCGACGTTCTAACGAAAATATATTTTCAAAATTTATTACTGATCCGTCGGCCGGGGCAGTAGAATGAAATCATTGAACTGTGTGAAAAAAATAAGCTCAGGCTTATTTCAAAATATTAATTATGTATTTAATATATATGTATAAAAACTGATTTGGCAATAAATAATCGACAATGGTTGATATACCATAAACCCAAAATCATGTTATACTAAACTAAATCGTTTGAAATAGAACTGTTTGATCATTTAACTGTGTAAAAAATGACAGATGTTTAAGTGAATTGTTTGTGTTAAATAGCAATATTTGAAAACATTTGTATGCAAATAAATTATTATTAATGAATAGAATTATTTATATTAGATAGAAATATGTGAAACCATTTAACTGAATGAAAAAAATGAGCTCTGGGTCGTTTAAAAATATCATCTACAAAATGTATTTAAAAATCATATATTTAACATATATGTATAATTTGTTTGTTTGTTTGGGTTTTATGGCATATCAACCTTCGTAGGTTATCTTATGCCAAATCCATTTTATACAAAAACAGTTCTATTTTAAGAAATTCAGTTTGGCATTAGTACGCTGTTTAAATCTCAAAACAGTCCTATTTCAAGCAATTCAGTTTAACATAAGTACGCAGTTTAGTTCTAGTTAACCCATAGATTGGACCCAATCAGGTGCTACCACCCCGGGTCAGAATGGACCTGGGAGCAATGGCAATAAAGAGGTACTCCGCACTTCACAAACCTCCACAATTACTGAAACCTCACCAACAAATTGTTTTGAGTCATAACCAGAACACTCATTAGGGGGAGTCTTACCCCTCAGCAGAGAAGCAGTCGGTGTATTCTACAGCCCCAACCGTCTGGGCAATTAATATTTATGTATAAAGAGGGTTTGGTATTAAATAATCTACAATGGTTGATATGTCATAAAACCTAACCCCCTCTCTCCCTCTCCCTCTCTCTCTCTCTCTCTCTCTCTCTCTCCCCTCTGGCTTATCGCTTCTCGGCCTTTCAGCTCGGGGGTCATATAAAATGATTAACTTAGTTCCAGGGATCACCTAGACAGCACCTGGCTAAAAGGAGTAAAGTTTGGATTTATTACTCGGTGCCTGAAGTTCCTATGAAGAGGGATGACGACAGAATCTAAGCAATTTTTAAAACCACCGCGCATGATGTTGGCTTCCAGCTGAGCGCCCCCACATTAACCGACCTTGTGTAGCATTCTTTTCTGGTGGAGGACTGGATAAAAATCTTTCCCCTCTGACTTATAGTCAAATCAGACTGAAAGCACTGCTAGATCACTAAAGTTAAGCAGCGATGACTCTATTCAATACTTAGATGAGTGACTATTTAAACAAAGACAAGTCATCATCATCATGATGTCGTATTGCGAGCACAGATTTTCCTGACTCTCTCTTGCCATTCGTCTGTATCATCTATCGCTTCAAGTAGGTCTTCTAGACAACATCTTGTGTCCGTGCAAGAGTTGTAGATAAGTTCTAATTGGTCGTCCAACACTTGTAGGGATTCATAGGAGAACGTTGCAGTTTGTCCTTACGTCTCCAGCAGTATCCCACATATTTTGTCCTTCTTGTTTGGATGGTTTTAAAGATGGCCAGTAGGTGGCCGTGCAGCTGCTGTTTTGTGGGATATTGCTTCCAGGAAAGTACTGTATGGAATTTGAGGCCTGTGTGCCATATTTAAGCGAAGCTTCGTAAATATCTACCACGTTTTTGGAAAAACTTACATTTTTCTTCCGTAAATAAAACACGTGTATTCGAGCATTTTTGTTCATTTTAATATTAAAAAATTCGACTAAAATGATTAATTGTAGGGAATTTTAGTACCATTTAAGAGGCCACTAAGTCAGCGACTTGACTGGTATCTAAAATTGCGACCTTAACTAGAATAAATTTAAGGACACTGATAGAGAAAAGTGGCCGAATCATTCTTAAGATCTTCAAATAATCATTTGTGTCAGCTGCAGTGGTTTTCAACTAAATGCTGTCCAAACGTAGAGTCCAAAATTCTAGCAGGAACGACTTAATAGGTGACAGTGTCGAACACGTGACATGACGCGTTTAATATTGTTTTCCAACGACACAGAAGTAAGCCCGATATAGCCAGAGTCACCCTGTCACGAATATATATATATATATATATATATATATGTGTGTGTGTGTGTGTGTGTGTGTGTGTGTGTGTGTGTGTGAATATCCTTAAATCCATTTCACATTTTAGTTTTTTTTGGGTTTTTTTTTTCTCACCTGAAAATTCCATGAAATTGTCATAGCCCTCAATAATTTGGACAAACTTTTACATGTACGCATGATTTCTAATATATATATATATATATATATATATATATATATATAATTATATATATATATATATATATATATACGATCTATACATAAAGAAACTCGAATAGATACCTTCTTCGTTAAATTGTTTGTTTGTTTGTTTATTGGTTTGTTTTTGGCTTCTGTTTATCATTCCTAGGATTCACAAAGAAAAACGAATGTTTCGATGATAATATTCTGAGCTACTTATCTCTAAGCTGCGCAGGCGCAGTGACGTCTGCACGTAGATACGCATGCGCAAAGCATCAACAAACAAAACAGAGAGAAGATATTTACGCTTATGAATATTCCTAATACCGCACACCACGTTATGAATTTGAGGAGATTAATGAAATGAGGTTTGTTTGTTAAGATTAGCTTTGAAACAAGATAAACGAAACCTGATCTGCATGGATGCTGCTCTCATACGTTTAACATGTGCATACATTATATATATATATATATTTATATATATAATATATATATATAATGACGCATGGATCTTATATAGTTAATTGCTCCGGTGTCTATTTTCCAGAAACTTCATAAAAAATTCAAAACAACATAAATTACCGATCTTATTTTTAAAAATGAAATTCTGCACAAAATTTAATCATAGCATTTATAATTTTATTTCTCTAATACACTTTTTAAAAATGAATTTAAATTCATAAAATTAGAAACAGCTTTTAAACAAAACAACCAGATTATGCACGCTAACAGACCAAATAAGATAATAAAAGATTTAAAGATATATAAATGTAATCTGATAGACATAACTATTAAATCTGATAAAAATATATCGGCAAGAGAATTTGATAAAATTTCAAACGTAAGGGTCTGAAACCAAAATTACTAGACTGTTGCATTTAAACACAACCATATTCTTATATTAATAGGAGCTCAAAAAGCGTCTTTACAGGTATGAAGAAGATCCTAGAAAACCCATTTCTATCATAAATACAAAAGATGGTGGGATTGCACACCAGAAGATCTGGACATTGCTACGAAAGGGAAACCTCAAAAGAGAAACTAATCTATTTTGATAGCAACACAAAATAATGGCATAAGAACCAATCATATTAAAGCAAAAATCGATAATACGCAACACAATAGCAAGTATAGGTTAGGTGGAAAAAGATATGAAATGAATAATCACATAATAAGCGAATACAGCAAACTAGCACAACCGGAATACAAGACTAGACACGACTGTGAGTGAAAGATGATCCAGTGGGAATTGTGCCGGAAATTGAAATTTGACTATACTACCAAACGTTATATGCACAACACAAAACCCGTCCTTGAGAATGAGACACATCTCTAGAATTTTGAGATACAAACGGATCACCTCAACCCTGCTAGAAGACCAGACCGAGTGTTTATCGACAAGAAATAAATGAACCTGTTATCTCGTGGAATTTACATTTCCGGGAGACGACAGAGTGAAAATGAAAAAGCGAAAACGTAGAAAAATACATGAATCTTGCCAGAGAACTAAAAAAAAAAGGGAACATGAAGGTGACGGTGTACCAATTGTAGTATATACACTTGGAAGGGTCCCTAAAGGCTTGGAAACCAGAGAAAGAAATTAGTCCATGCAAACCACAGCATTGTTATAATCGGCGAGAAGATTGAGAAGAGTCCTAGAGAACCCGAGGAGACTTGCTGTCACAATCCAGTGAAGCACCACTAGCTGACACTGGTGTGAAAAACTTGCAAAGGGTAAATAATAATAATAATAATAATAATAATAATAATAAACTCCTTTGGGACTTTGACATACAGATGGATCACCTAATCTCAGTCAGAAGACCAGACCTAATAATAATCAACAAAAAAAAAGAGAACTTGCAAAATTATCGACTTTGCTGTTCCGGTCGACCACAAAATAAAACTGAAAGAATGTGAAAAGAAGGATAAGTACCTGGACCTTGCTAGGGAATTGAAAAAAAAAACTATGCAACATGAAGGTGATAACAATACCAATTGTGATTGGTGCTTTTGGTACATTAACTAAGGGATTATTAAAGGGACTGGAAGTTGGCGGACGAGCGGAAACCATCCAAACGACAGCATTATTGAGAACGACCAGAATACTGAGAAAAGTCCTGGAGACTTGAGGAGACTTGCTGTCACCCAAACTCCAGTTAAAAACCATCAGGTACCGCTGATATTAAAAACTCTAAAGGAGTAAATAATTATAATATGCAACAGATTAGCAAGTGGTGATAGAGACGAAACGATTAATCATGCAAAAAGCGAACACTGCAAATAAGTGCAAAAGAGTATAAGACTAGATACGATTGGGTGGGGCAGATAACCCATTAGGAATCGTGCAAAAAATGAAATTTGACCATAAGAACAAATGGTATATGCACAATACAGAATCCGTCTGGAGAATGAGATGCACAAACATCTCTGGGATTTTGAGAATCAAATGGATCATCAAATTCCAACCAGATTACAAGACATTGTGAGGATTAAAAAAAAGATAACCTGCCGAATTGAGGACATTGCAGGTTTGGTGGATCACTGAGTGAACATCAAAGAAAACGAAAAGACAGACAAGAACGTAGACGTTGCCAAAGAACTAAAAAGAATTGTACAACATGAAGGTAACGGTGATACCAGTTGTAATTGATGCGCTCGGAACGATCTCCAAATGTTTGGTAAGAGGGCTGGAAGAATCGGAACTCGGAAGACAAGCGGAGATCATATAGCATTGTTAAGATCGGGCAGAATGCTGAGAAGTCTCCCGGAAATGAGGTAACTTGCCGCCAGACTCCAGTGAAAGACTATCAGCTAACACTAGTGTGAAAAACTCTCAAAGGAATAATAATAATAATAATAATAATAATAATAATAATAATAATGGAAAATGAGATGCGCAAACGTCTCGGGAAATTCTGAGATACAAACAGATCACCTAATCTCAGCCAGACGACCAGACCTAGTGATAGTCAAAAAAAAAAAAAAAAAAAAAAAAAAGAACCAGCCGCATTGTCAACTTTGCCGTTCCGACTGACCACAGGGTAAAACTGAAAGAAAGCGAAAAGGGGTATAGGTACTTAGACCTTGCCAGAGAACTGAAAAAAACTGCAGAACATGATAGTGACGGTGATACCAATTGTTAATGTTGCGGTCGGTATACGCACTATAGAATTGGTACCAGGACTTGGAAATTAGAGGATCAGTGGTGACCATCCAAATTACAGTATTGTTGAGATCGGCCAGAATACTGAGAAGAGTCCCGGAGACTTGAGGATACTTGCTATCACTCAAACTTTAGTGAGAAATAATCAGCTAACGCTGGTGTAAAAACGCTCAAAAGAGTAAAAAAAATGATAATACAAAAATCTGGATAAATACCAGGACCTTGCTAGAAAACTGAAAAGGCTGTAGAACATTATGGTAATGTAATTGGAGCTCCTGATACAGTTGCCTATAACCTGGAAAAGAGATTGGGGGAATTGGAGACATCCAGAACTGTTAAAATAAGCTTGATTACTGAGAAGAGTTCATGAGATCTGAAGAAGCTTCTTGGCACATCTTATTCTGCTGGTATTATAGATGACATATACGTCGTCTCATATCCTAAAGAAATTATTCACATCTAAATTCGTTAATGTTTGTTATTTAGAAATGTCACGAACAGGGTTTTGCTTTTTGTGGAACATCCAGGAGATATGTTACACATAAAACATTCAATCGCGTTTTAGTCTGTTTGTGACGGAATATTTGTTGCAGTTGGTCAAATGTATGACACTTATACTCTCATCGTGAACTTTAGTTCAGGGTTGGGTAGATTCAGGTAATCGCGTCAGAAAAGGTCTTGGTAGGCCGTACAATAACAATACTTGAGACGGTAGGTATGGCAGTAAACCGCACGCTTGAATAATAATGAATGAAGTAGCGATAAAGAAAGAAAATAAAGAGAGGGAAGATGTCATAGAAAAAAAGAAAGAAAGAAAAGTGAAGAGAAGAAAATTAGTAAGAATAATGATTGAGATGATTCAACGAAAGAAAGAAAGAAAGAATAATGACTGATATGTCCCAAAGAAAGAAAGAAAGAAAGAAAGAATAATGACTGATATGGCCCAAAGAAAGAAAGAAAGAAAGAAAGAAAGGCAGAGAGAAAGAATAATGACTTATATGGCCCAAAGAAAGAAAGAATAATGACTGATATGGCCCAAAGAAAGAAAGAAAGAAAGAAAGAAAGAAAGAATAATGACTATGTCCCAAAGAAAGAAAGAAAGAAAGAAAGAAAGAAAGAAAGAATAATGACTGATATGGCCCAAAGAAAGAAATAATAATGACTGATATGGTCCAAAGAAAGAAAGAAAGAAAGAATAATGACTGATATGGCCCAAAGAAAGAAAGAAAGAAAGAAAGAAAGGCAGAGAGAAAGAATAATGACTTATATGGCCCAAAGAAAGAAAGAATAATGACTGATATGGCCCAAAGAAAGAAAGAAAGAAAGAAAGAAAGAAAGAAAGAATAATGACTATGTCCCAAAGAAAGAAAGAAAGAAAGAAAGAAAGAAAGAATAATGACTGATATGGCCCAAAGAAAGAAATAATAATGACTGATATGGTCCAAAGAAAGAAAGAAAGAAAGAATAATGACTGATATGGCCCAAAGAAAGAAATAATAATGACTGATATGGCCCAAAGAAAGAAAGAAAGAAAGAAAGAAAGAAAGAAAGAATAATGACTGATATGTCCCAAAGAAAGAAAGAAAGAAAGAAAGAAAGAAAGAATAATGACTGATATAGCCCAAAGAAAGAAAGAAAGAAAGAATAATAACTGATATGGCCCAAAGAAAGAAAGAAAGAAAGAATAATGACTGATATGGCCCAAAGAAAGAAAGAAAGAAAGAAAGAATAATGACTGATATGGCCCAAAGAAAGAAAGAAAGAAAGAAAGAAAGAAAGAATAATGACTGATATGGCCCAAAGAAAGAAAGAAAGAAAGAATAGTAAAGAGAAGAAGAATATTAGTAAGAATAATGACTGAGACCATCCAAAGAAAGAAAGAAAGAAAGAAAGAAAATTACTAACAACAGCGTGTAAAATGACCACAAGCCAAAGAAAAAGGAACAACAGAATAAAAAGACATTAAATTGGAAGGAAGAAAAGAAGAAGGGAAGGAAGGAAGGAAAATACAAAGAAAATTAGTAAGAGCAGTAAGAAAGAAAGAAAGAAAGAAAGAAAGAAAGAAAGAAAGAAAGAATATTGAAATGGCCCAAATAAAGAAAAAAAGAAAAAAAGAAAGAAGAAAGAAAGAAAATTACTAAGAACAGGGTGTGGAAAGAGAAAGAAAATTAAACACAGAAAACGAGATGGCTCAAAGGAAGGAAGGAAGGAAGGAAATTCAGAGCAATGAGAGAAAAAAAAACAAGCGAACAAAGGCAAAAAAAAGTAAAAAACAATAAAGAAGACGGCGCAAAGAGACAAAGAGAAAGAAAAAAAAAACAACAAGAAAGAAAGAAAGAAAGAAAGAAAGAAAGGCATAAGCAATTAAATGCACTGAATGACGCAAAGAAAAAACGAAAGAAAAAAGAGAAGGGAATGAATAATTTTGGAAAGGAAGAAATTAATCCATAAAGATCAACAAATGAAAAAGAAAGAAAATGTAAATAAATGAAGGAAAACGCCAAACTATTTAAAGTGTGTTGTTGTAGTGAGAGGCGATGCAATATTGAAATGTAAATCCTCTTTTCATTCGCTTCACTCGAAATTATTTGAGCAGAACAGAAACTAATTGTGGTTTGCCATTCCAACCCGTCACAATTGGGCAAATTTATTATTGCTCTCAGATTCGTCAATGGCTTTTTAATCAGGCAACGAACGAAATGAAACGAACCAGCGGACAGCCAGCCTGACCGACGAACAGACAAGCCAAAGAGAAGATCGGGGTGAGAAAGAATGGTTTGAGTGGTCGAAGCAAGCTGCACTTCGAGATCAACGCATGTCTATCGGCTCGGAAGGTCAAACTAGAGAAGTTAGTTTGCACCATGGTGAGGGAATTGTCCTTTGCTAACCTTAGCTTAGCATAGTTAATTCTTTAACACTAGATTAGGAGTTTAGGGTACCCCGTGAGGATTGTAATTAATAACAATAGGACGCATATTATGACGTCAGGAGTCAAAGTGAAAATTTTGCTACGAAAAAACAAGATTTTGAATTCCAATTTTCAACACTTAGACTGCACGCTGTAGGCAAGGCTTAGAATATGATGACTTTACCCTGCAAGGCTAGATGTACCTCTCCATTGATATTACACTCAGATCCACTCCGACTCGAAGTGGTTGTATCTATTAGGGTCCCATTCATGAGTCACATGGATCAGTTAAAAAAATTTTTTGTATTTGATGAGAATATTCGATGATATAAAATGTTAATTATTTCTTTAAGAATAGTTTATTGAAATCATAATTGTTTACTAAGGATTACTATAACTTGAAACTATATAACAGTGTGTAAACAAATAACTATTATTTGATAGAAATCATTACTTGAAACCATATAATTATCATTATGTTTGGTTTTATTAGTCTGTTTAACGGCATGTCAACCTTCATGGATAATTTAAAGTCAAAGTTATCCTTATAGAAGAATAGTAATGGTACTATTTAACCCATAGCTGGTGGGATATGAGGGTTCATGCCTTTCCCAACGTTATTAGTCTAAAAGTGAACTTAAAAGTACGAGGGGAGTTCGAACTTGCTTACTTCAAAACTGCAGTTCAGCACTCGATCCATTAGGCCCCTATGAATATTTAATAGAAATACTTGATGTTATATATCTGTAGGAAAAAAAATGTAAATATAGATGTACCATGAACATAATTCCCGAACCTCTTGGCATTAAGTAACCCTAGACGGTTTGATATGCCGTTAAAATCAATTAATCAACCAACAGACTTGGACCGTCATTTTACCTTACCGATTGTCATGTGCGTTACGTCGACCATGGCCACAGCTATACCATCCAATACGAGAAGAACCGTGGCATCTGAGTAACAGTTCGCGTGCTTTGCTCTTCCAGACTTCCGGTAAACTGGAACCCTGACTGATGTCGCCAAGGCATTACAAAAGTCGTCTCTTTTCGTTCCGGTGTCGCCACGGCATTAGAAAAGTCGTCTCTTTTCGTTCCGATGTCGCCACGGCATTACAAAAGTCGTCTCTTTTCGTTTTTATGCCACCACGGCATTACAAAAGTCGTCTCTTTTCGTTCCGGTGTCGCCACGGCATTACAAAAGTCGTCTCTTTTCGTTCCGGTGTCACCACGGCATTACAAAAGTCGTCTCTTTTCGTTCCGGTGTCGCCACGGCATTACAAAAGTCGTCTCTTTTCGTTCCAGTGTCGCCACGGCATTACAAAAGTCGTCTCTTTTCGTTCCGGTGTCGCCAAGGCATTAAAAAAGTCGTCTCTTTTCGTTCCGGTGTCGCCACGGCATTACAAAAGTCGTCTCTTTTCGTTTTTATGCCACCACGGCATTACAAAAGTCGTCTCTTTTCGTTCCGGTGTCGCCACGGCATTACAAAAGTCGTCTCTTTTCGTTCCGGTGTCGCCACGGCATTACAAAAGTCGTCTCTTTTCGTTCCGGTGTCGCCACGGCATTACAAAAGTCGTCTCTTTTCGTTCCAGTGTCGCCACGGCATTACAAAAGTCGTCTCTTTTCGTTCCGGTGTCGCCAAGGCATTAAAAAAGTCGTCTCTTTTCGTTCCGGTGTCGCCACGGCATTACAAAAGTCGTCTCTTTTCGTTTTTATGCCACCACGGCATTACAAAAGTCGTCTCTTTTCGTTCCGGTGTCGCCACGGCATTACAAAAGTCGTCTCTTTTCGTTCCGGTGTCGCCACGGCATTACAAAAGTCGTCTTTTTTCGTTTTTATGTCACCACGGCATTACAAAAGTCGTCTCTTTTCGTTCCGCTGGAGCCTGCCATCGCGGTCAATTTTGTCGCTAGTAATATCTAAAAATATGTCTCTTAATAAATTCCTCTCTCGGTTTGACCTTGTGCCTTACTATCTGATATCTAGAACATCTAGTTTGCGATGAACGCGGAAACATGTTTGGTTAAGATTAAGCTATCTGACGTTCCGTTTTTAAAAAAATACTTTCCTTTTTTTCTGGATTTTTTCTCTTCTGATTGGTTGGTTGGTTGGTTTTTACGACATGTTAACTCTTGTTGCTTATTTAATGCCAATTCCTCTTCATACATATATATTAAATATATATTATTTGTAAACACATTTTGCATCAAACATTTTTAAACGAACCTGCACAGTTAAATTTAATACTAGTTATTCTATTCAACACTCTTCATTCACTTGCAAAGAGTTAAATGTTTCCAAGTATTGCTATGTATCTCTAACAATTCAATTAAACATCATTTCTGGGCATGCAGTTAAATGGTCAAAAAGTTCTATTTCAAACAATTCGATTTAACATAATTCACTTGTTTGTACACAGTTTAAATGATCAAACAGTTCTATTTGACCTATAGATAGGATCCTATCAGATGCTACCACTCTAGGCCAGAGTGGACCTGGGAACAATGGTAAAGAAGGGGTACTCTGCATTCCCCAAATTTCACGGTTGGAGCCTCACCATCAGATAGTTTATTGTCATATCAATGGAACTCATTGGGGAGTGGTTTTATCAATCAGCAGAGATGCTGTTGGTGTATTCTACAGCCCCAGCCGACTGAGCCGTTTTCACCTCAGGAAAAAAATTATCTTAAAATGGATTCATGGGAAGTGGTCATAAAAAGGGAGTTCGGATCACTGTAGAAACTCATTTCATGTCCATTTATAATTTCACTGGAAAATATTTTTTTATGCATTCGGATATGCTATGCTTTAAAATGTTTTGGGAATTTTTCATTTTTGATTAAAACTAACGGTAAAAGTGGAACTGAGTGAGGGGGCCATAAAAATGGGTTTTAGTTCATATCAAACGTATTATGTACAATTGTACACTGACATTGTGTCTAATCTGATAACGCCCCAGTATCCAATTATCACAGCTTATATATATTTTTGTTAGCCTTAATGGCTGAAGTATTTGACTGCGGTTTCGAAGTAAGCATGTTCGAACTCCTATTGTGCTATTACATTCTCGTTCGGACTTATACCCTTGCGAAAGGCATGAACCCCCTTCTCCCTCCGGCTATGGGTTAGATAGTATCACAACTATTTTCCCATGATGATGGCTTTGGCATTAAATAACCCATGAAGATTGATATACCATTAATTTACCAAACTAATTATTTATTTATTATTATTCAGTGCTCTGTATCACAACTTCTTGAATATCCAACGTACAGCAGACCCAGGAGGAAAAAAATCTGATGGAAGCTCTATCTAACTTATGAAGGCAAAGAAAACATTTGCAAAAATCTGTTTCAATCTGACCAGAAATGGCATATTTTTTATTTGATGACTTCCACAATTCCCATCGAATATAAATCTGGCATAGTTTAGTTTAGTTTGGTTTGGTTTGGTTTGGTTTTACGGCATATCAACCCTTTGTAGGTTATTAATGCCAAATCCATTTTTATACATATAAACAGCTCTATTTCAAATAATTCAGTTAAGAATAAGTACTCTGTTTAAATGTCAAAAACAGTTCTATTTCAAACCATTCAGTTTAGCATAAGTACACAGTTTTAATGTCAAAACAGTTCTATTTCAAACAATTCAGTTTAGCATAAGTACACAGTTTAGTTCTATTTGACCCATAAATAGGCCCTAATCAGATGCTACTACTCCGGGTCAGATTAGACTTGGTAGCAATGGCAATGAAGGGATACTCTGCAATCCCCAAAGCTCCAGCATTACTGGAACCTCGCCATCAGATTGTTCAGTGTTATATCCAGAACATTCGTTGGGGGTGTATTACCTCTCTGCAGAGAAGCAATTGGTTTATTCTACAGCCCCAGTCGACTGGGCAATCAATCTGGCATAGTCTGTATTGGATTCCTAATTCAAGTCAATTGTGACGTTACAAAGTGTCAAGGAAAATTGACAGAGACATAGACCAGGAGAAGAGATGATGACGAGATCACTTCAACAAAATAAAAAGGTCAGACACGTGGTCACAGAAAAATACTGCCCACTTTATTTTCTATGTTGCAACATCCTTCTAGATCGATCTTAAAAATAGAGAGCCGTTGAGGAGTATTCTTGTGTTGATGAAAGCAAATCTATTATTTAAGTCAGTCCCAAAAATAGCAGCGGTCTCGCTCACCCCAAAATTTAGGTCGTTATTAACTGTGACCCTTCATCACACTTAGAGTTCTCTTGATTGTCAGTCGCACATCCGGGTTGCATGTTTACTAGTGTGGCCGCTTTTATTTCAAATGTTCATGCAAAAAAAGTTTACTGGAAATTTCTTTCGGGCCGTGATCATCCACTAGACACTTGCACAAACACACAAATGTCAGCATAATAGTATAGCTACATTTTGCCAAAGACAGAAACTTTAGGTCTAAATTCAGAAAAAATGGATGAACGTCAATCTAATGTCTGACAGTTATCGTCTGCTAGTGAAAATTGATGTCGATTGTATTTATTGTTGTAGGAGACGTTCAGGAAAAAATATATTTTATAAATTAAATTATAAGTAACTGCAAGTCATATGAACTAAATCTTTTCTTTTTCTTTTTGATTTTTCCTTGATTTCTTTTTAATCTTTCATTACATTTGTTTATTTTTTGTTTTTCTTATATTTTGAAAAATTTACTTTCCTGTTTCATTTTCAATTTGCTTCTTTTTCCTTTTTCCTTTTGTTTTTTCTTTTTTTTATTTCCTAACATCCCCTTCATTTTCTTTTTCTTTCTTTTCTCAGTATTCTAGATTTTATCGACACCTTTTCCTTCACTTTTTCTTTTCTTTTCTTTCCTTTTTTTTTTCTTGTTTTTCATCTTACTTTTCTTTTTTCTTTTTTTTTCATCTTTTTCCTTTTCTTTTTCTTTTATGTTTTTCTTTCTTTGCTTTTTCTTTTCCCTCTCATTTTTCGATTTCATTTTTTCTTTTACTTCTTTTTTTTTTCTTTTTCTTACTCTTTTCATTTCTTATTCTCTATTTTCTTTTCTTTTTTTCCTTCATCTTTTCCTTTTCTTCTTCGTTTTTTTCTTTCTTTTCTTTATTCCGTTTTTCGATTTTATTTTCTTATTTCCCTTCTTTCTTTTTCTTTTTTCCTTTTTTGATTTTATATCTCATTCTTTCCTTTCTAAATTGCTTGCTGATTTTATATTAACGAACAGGTATGATAATGTATACAAATTATATATATATATATATATATATATATATATATATATATATATATATATATATATATATATATATATTAGAACGTAAGCTATTTCGCTGAAAAATCGGTCAGTACATCTTGACTTTTTAGGAAAAAGTATTAGTATTTTAAATAAATCTTTTGAAAAATAAATTACATATTAGTATTCAATTTATTCATGAATTTGTGTATAATGCCCTGAGCCTGTATTTTTATCGCTATCTGTATCGATTTATCTATCAA
Organism: Sepioteuthis lessoniana; assembly: GCA_963585895.1. Lineage (NCBI taxonomy): Eukaryota > Metazoa > Mollusca > Cephalopoda > Myopsida > Loliginidae > Sepioteuthis > Sepioteuthis lessoniana. The sequence continues at coordinate 23,548,063 of OY757947.1, read as the reverse complement.
TCTAAATACTTTCCTGTGATATAGAGGTCCGATGTTATGATCAGTCCTGTTTTGAATGTAAATAAAAATTTGGCCGGTAAAAGAGACTGGGGAAACTGGAATCAAAGGAAGAATCAAGACCATCCGAACCACAGCACTGTTAAATCGACTGGGATACTTAGCAGAGTCCTGGAGATCTTAGGGGGCATGCTGGCCTTCAGATTTCTATTTTAAAAAAACACATTAAAACACGTAATCCAGAACCCAAAAGAGACAAACTTGGACATTGGACATTTAGGGAACCCCGAGGAGAGAAACTGAATCATTATTAATAGCAACCGAAAATAATGCCGTAAGAATTAATAATGTCAAAGGAAAAATTGATAATACGCAGGAGAATAACAAATGTAGACAATGCGGTGTTATTATTATAACAATGCCGCGAATTAGTGTACAAAAAGTATAAGACTAGACATGACTGAGTGGGGATGGTCATTCGCAAGGAATTTTCAAGAAACTGAGGTTTGACCATACGAATAAACCAGAATCCTTCGTGGAGAATTAGACGCTCAAACTTCACTGGGATTTTGACTTACAAATGGATCGACTAATCTCGAACAGACGGTCAGACCTAGTGACTGTCAACAAAAAAAGAGAATCTGCCGAATTGGAGACTTTGCTGTTCCGGCTGACCTCAGGATAAAACTGAAAGGAATCGAAAAGAGAAATAAGTACTTAGATCTTTCTGGAGAACTAAAAACACTATCGAACTATGTATGTAATACCAATTGTAATAGGTGCGCTCAGTACAGTCACCAAAGGATTTGTACAGAGTCTTAGAAAATGCGAGCGAGGGGAGTCCATCCAAACTACAACATTGTTAATATCGGCCAAAATATTGAGAAGAGTCATGGAGACTTGAGGGGGACTTGCTGTCACTCAGACTCCAGTGAGAAACAATCGGCTAATGCTGGTGAGAAAAACTCTCAAAAGAGTAAAAAAAAAAAAAAAGAAATTTGAAAAAATAAAAAAAGGAATAGAACTGTCCAATCAGGAAAGCAACAGAACACTTGGTTGGCCCAATAGGCTGGGACCGCAGAATAAACCGATTGCTTCTCAATGGAGGGGTAAGACCAGCCCCCCCCCCAACAAGTGTCCTGGATATGAAACTAAACAATCTGATGGTGAGGCTTTGGTAATGCTGGAGCTTCGGGGAATGCAGAGTACCCCTTTATTGCCATCGCTTTCAGGTCCACTCTGGCCTGAAATGGTAGCACCTGATAGGATCTTATCTATGGGTCAAATAGAACTAAACTGTGTACCTATGCTAAACTTGGGAAAGGTATGAACCCCCTTATTCTCCCTCCAACTATGGGTAAATAGTAGGACGGACTAGGTTCTTCAGCCTTGGTGAGGCAACTAGTCTAGGAGAAGGAAAACTCTGAATTCAAAACCTGTTAAACTCCGCTTAAAAATTGACCTAGTGTCATATCCTGCCCGAGCGGAGGGGTTGGTAAATAGTACCTATGCTAAACTAAATTGGTTGAGATAGGACTGCTTTGACATTTGAACTGCGTACTTATGCTAAACTGAATTGTTTGAAATAGAAGTGTTCATATGTATAAGAATGGATTTGGCATTAAATAACCTATAATGGTTCATATGTCATAAAACCAAACCAAACCAGAATACTTAGCGGATAAGAAAACTGCAACTATATGGGAATATTAGAAGTGGATACAATCAAGTGAATGGAGATGAAAGAAAAAGTAAGAAAGAAATACGTCAGAAGAACAAAAAACTATTTGAAACCAAACTCTGCAGCAGAAATCTAATCAAAGGGACAAATAACTAGACAATTTTCTTTGTAAGATACTCTAAACTCTTCTTCAAATAGACAAGTGAGGAACTCAGAAATATGAACAAGGAAATTGATGATCATGCATAAGATCTCACCCCTGAGGAAGAGGACACTGAGGATTGCGTAGATGTGAAAATTTGGGGACGTGTGAATATATGAAAAAGAGCAAAACAGCAGCCAGTAAAAGCAACTGAAATAACCGACAGAAAAATAACAAACAAAAAATCCAGAACCCAAAAGAGACAAACTTGGACATTGCACATTTAGGGAACCCCGAGGAAAGAAACTGAATCATTATTAATAGCAACCGAAAATAATGCCGTAAGAATTAATAATGTCAAAGGAAAAATTGATAATACGCAGGAGAATAGCAAATGTAGACAATGTGGTGACAGAGATAAAACAGTTAATCATATAATAAGTGAATTCAGCAAACTAGCACAAAAAATACAAGAGTAGGTATGACAGGGCAGGAAACGGGATCCACTGGGAATTGTGCAAGAGATTAAATGTTGACAAATGGTATATTCAAACACCAGAATCAGTACAAGAAAATGAGACCCGTAAAATTCTCTGTAACTTTGAAATACATATGGATTGCGAAATCCCAGTCCGAAGACTTTGCGTTAATTAACATGAAGAAAATAACTTATCAAGTGGAGCGTGTCGATTCAGTGAACCCTAAAGTGAAAATAAAAGAAAGTGAAAAAAAAAAGACAAACACCAAGATCTTGCTAAATAACTAAAAAAAAAAAAGTTGTGGACCATGAGGGTGACAGTGATACCAAGCGTAATCGGAGCACTTGGAACAGTTCGCAATAACCTGGAAAAGAAACTTGGTGAATTAGAGATCAGAGTAAGAATCAAGACTATCCAGATAACAGCACTGGTAAGCCTGCAATGATACTTAGAAGGGTCCTGGAGACATGTCGTGTCTTGCTGTCAGTCAGATTCAAATGAAAAATAACCAGTTAATACTGATATGAAAAAAGTAGCATTAACTAAAATAGTAGTTATAGAAGACGTAGTAAACGCTAATTAGTACAGTTGATGTGGTTGTAGAAACGGCAGAAATATTGATCTCGCGTAACCGTCTCAAATTACTTGAGCTTCTGTGCATTGAAATTGTGTTAATTTAGAATATTCCTATTCCGGTTCTCTTTAATGTTACAAGTCTTGAACTTACACTGACAATTAAGTTGCCCCTATTGGGTGTTAAAACGGCAGTAATGCTCGACACCTTTCCTAGTCACGAGGCTTGACCGATAAGGACACTAGTCATCCAGCTCGATGGTCACGTACGTGACCTTAACTATTTTATTGAATTAATCTTCGTCTCTAAGATGCGGCATAATTGCAGCTATGGTTCTATGATACAAACGTTACACATCACCACAGCACCACCCACCCCCAGAAAAAACTCCAATGATCCCACTGGCTCGTCCGTTCCTAATAAAAAAGGCAGGATGTGATTCACTCAAAAACAGTCGGACATTTTGCTATGAAAAGCAGAAATAACCAAACCCCTTAGAGTAAAGAAAGACATAAGGGCTTTTGGGGTTACCGTCTCAATATGAAAATAGATCTGGGGAAGTAGTTTCTCAAAAGTTCGCCCAACCTTCTACCTTTTCGCCGAAACTATTGCTTTTATCATGCCTTGATAGTGAAGCTTACAATACACTGTCACTTATACAAAAGGGTTAGACTCCCCGCTCTGATGTGGTATCCTGAGGGTAACACAAGATTGCCTCTGATGGTGGGGCTCTAGTTCTAGAGATCCGGTGAGTGTAGAGTACTCCTTCATTGCTATTACTACCAGGCATACTTTGACACAGAGTACCTGTAAGGGTCCTATCAGTCGGTTGAATAGATCTGTTCAAAAGCTTTTGGAATTTTATAGGACTGTGTGCAAAAAAAACTTCCTGAAAAATAACGACAAAAAAAATGTAAATTTTAACGAACAATGAACACAATTCCCAAAACTCCTGGCATAGAATAACCCAAGATGGGTTGATATGCCGTTAAAACCAATCAATCCACCTGCCTCTTCATCATAGACAAGTAACAATACAAGTTCTTTTTCTTTTTTTTTTCTGGGTACTAGTGGTTTGAATTCAAAGTTTTCCTTCTCCTAAGCTTGTTGTCATCACAATGTTAAAGAACCCAGTCAGTTCCACTATGTACCCATAGTATTAGCGTGGTATGAATCGCAAACAGCTTTGTCCTGGATTTTGAATTCAGGTCGTCGATTCTATTTCCTACCTCAATAACCGTTTCACTCAATGTGACGTGAAAATACAGATACATAAATTGATTTTATTTCGTTGAAAAATTTTGTTAGCTTTTTAGTTTTCTTTCTCCAAGTGTCAGAAAATTTTTGTCACGATTGGCAAGATTTCAAGGAGATGAGAAGTTGTGCATTCAGCATTGTATAATGTCTGAAAACTTCTTATTTCAAAAAATGTCTTCAACACAGTAAACAGCAACAATGACGACAAAATCTTATATACATGCACATAAACATACAGTGATTACAAAAGATATAGTTGAATAAATTATATATATATATATATATATATATATATATATATATATATCCAGTGAGTGTTCAGAGACTATGAGTTTGGAATATTCATATATAGAACATATGCGAAACTTCATATGATTCAATAGGAGTGCTCGATGTATGCTGATTAGTATATAAATCTATCAGCATATACCCCGCGCAAATTATTACGGACGCTGACTACGCTGATGACATAGCGCTACTGGCAACTATACCCGCCCTGGCCGAATCTCTGCATACTCTGGGGAAGGCAGCTGGCATTATAAGCATCTATGTCAATGCAGAAAAAACAGAGTACATGTGTTTTAATCAAAATCAAACAATAGACATCCTCACTCTAACAGGTGCTTTACTGAAACTAGTGGACAAATTCACTCACCTCGGAAGCAGCGTCTCATCAACGGAAAATGACATCAATACGCGACTAGCAAAAACATGGCTAGTTTTCGATAGGCTATCGGTCATATGAAAGTTAGACCTATCCTATAAAACAAAAGGTAATATTTTCCAAGCAGCAGTCGTGTCCATACTAGTATATGGATGCACCACATGGATGGTGACAAAGTGCATGGAGAAAATGCTGACGGCAATTGTTCAAGAATGCTACGAGCCATATTAAACAAACCATGGAAGCAACATCCCACAAAACAGCAGCTATACGGTCATCTACTTTCAATCTCTAAAACAATTCAAATCAGGCGAACAAGACACACGGTCCACTATTGGAGAAGTAATGGCGAGCTCATAAGCAACGTTCTCCTGGGGACTCCTTCACACGGACGAGCAGGTGTTTGACGTCTGGAAAGGATATTCCAAAGCTATGTACAGACACAAGATGTAGTCTAGAGGACCTGCCGAATGTGATGGATGATAGGGACGAATGGCGAAAGAGAGTTAGGGAAACCCGTGCTTGCAGCACGACATGATGATGATGATATATACATATTTATATAATTTGAATTATTTTTGCTTACTCATTGTAAAGTAAATGTTTTACCCGTTCCTACGTACACGCATATCATATCAGTCCTTATTGAATACAGAAGTCAAGCCTTTTTCTCTTTTTTCCTTCAGCTGATTGAGACAAGACATAGAACTCTGAGTTACGGAGCTAGTTAAGCATAATCTTAATTCTGGACTTTAAATTTGAAACCTGTTTTACTACAATAACGTAGAGTACTTTTACTTCACTTTCATAATTTGCTTATATATATATATATATATACTTTGAATTAAAAAGGTCCTCAAGGAGATTTTTTTAAAGTTATTTAGTAATTTAAAACAAATTCCCATGAGGACCATTTTATTTTAAAGTATTTACTTTTTTCTCTCATTTGACCAACAAAAACGTTTCTGGTTAATAAGAACATATCTACATTAAATGTGTGGGACCCAAAAAACGGCTAACTCAAAACTCTTGTTTAAAGCAAGGGAGGTAATTTAGTTAACCAAGGCATAACATGGTATATTTTGGAGGATTCGGTTGTTCAACATTCAAATTGGATCACATACTATAAATATTCATTGGAGTTGAAAACTAAAAAATATATTTGAATAATTTCATTAGATTTTATTTTTTAAAGATGCTAATTCGGCGTTACTGTTAAAGGGTCAAAGTAAACACTACATTTGAAAACAGTTTTATCACACACAGAGATCTCACGCACACACACACACATATATATATGTGTGTGTGTGTGTGCGTGTGGATATATTCTTACATATACAACCTGACGAAAGAACAAGAGAAAAGACATCTGGAAAGAAAGAAAGAAAGAAAGAAAGAAAGAAAGAAAGAAAGAAAGAAAAGAGGGAATTCTTTTCTTTTAGCAGGAAAAAAAGACAGAATAAGAAGGAATGTAAAAGAAAGAAAGGGAAATGATAAGGGGAAAGGGAGATGTAAAAGAAAGAAAGAAAGAAAGAAAGAAAGAAAGAAAGAAAGAATATCGACAACAAAAGTAAAGAGACAATGGAAAAAGAAAGAAAAAAAAACAGTAATAAAAAAGAATAAAAAATGAATAAGTGAAGATGGCTTAAAAGTTGTTCTCTTAGTCTAATGGCTAAAGTAATAAACTATGACCTCGTAACAAGTGAGTTTAAATTCCAGTCGCACTATTGCATTCACTTTCTGAAAAATACATTCAGAAGAAGTATAAACTATCTCCCACCCCCCCCCACCCCAGACCATGAGTAAAATACTATGGCTACAGTCTTTATTCGAGGATGGCTTTGGCATTAAATAACCCATAAAAGTTGATATACCAATAAACAAAGAAACTAGAACCTTAATTTCAAATCCCCACCATCTAACGATTTAGCTTTCAAAAGAACACATTCCATTAGAAACAAAACCTTTCCATTTGGACAAATGTATTTCTTGACAAATGCAGAAAGAATCGTTCATTTTAAACTTATTTCTGGGATTAAAAATCAAATGGATTTACTCTTCTGACAGACGGATTTGCCAATAGATTAGTGAACGATTTTAGCTATCGCGAGGGGTGAGGTGTCGAGGGAGAGAATTTTGCTCCAAACATGCGAAAGTAGGTCCTGCTGAATTAAATTAGAAACGTAGGCATTTAATATATCCACAGCAAAAACGGCACATCATAACGAGATTTATATTAGAGTAATGAGTTCAGTCGACTGCGGTGATCTTATTTACCAACCCCTCCATTCGGGCTGGATATGACACAAGGTCAATTTTTTAAGCGGAGTTTAACAGGTTTGAATTCAGAGTTTTCCTTCTCCTAGACTAGTTGCCTCTCCAAGGCTGAAGAACCTAGTCTGCCCTACTATTTACCCATAGCTGGAGGGAGAATAATTGAATTCATACTTTTCCCAAGGGTATTAGTATCTCGTCCAGGATTTGAACTCGTGTCGCCGTGTTCATTTCCTACGACGATAACCATTACACCACGGACACCTCCCTTATCGACTGCGGCGATAGAATACGCCAACTGCAGAGGGCTAAGACCCCACTTATTTACGGATGTCCAAGATATGACTCTAAACCATCAGATGGTGAATTACAAATCCTTCAGCTTAGAGAAATGTGAAGTAACCCTTTATTGTTTTTACTTCCAGGCCAACTCAAATCTAAAGTGGTAGTACCTGTTTGGGTCCAATCTATAAATCAAATAGAAATTTGTTATCATTTACTATTCTTTAAACCATTTAACAGTGGAAAATAGAACAATTATTGTTAGATTGCAATGTTTGAAAATATTTAACTATGAGCAAAGAAATAAGCTCTGGCTTATTTAACAATTTTACCCACAAACTATTCCCTTGAAAATCATATATATTTATTTTGAGGATTTGGCATCAAATAACGATTAAATGTTGATATGCCATTAAATTAAATATCCTAACTTAACTTATTAGAGTAATACTTTGCCTGTTATCATCCGTAACCTGCTCAGCATCGCCGGCTAGTCAATATATATATATATATATTGAATAGAAAAACTCAGAAAACAGTCTCAGCCTTGAAGAAGTTCGTAAAAATGGAATTAAGTCCGAACGAAATATCACACATCTAAATCTAAGTGTTTGATCTATCCAACTTTACATATATTTCTATCATATATATATATTAGTAATGAACAAGAAAGTGAGATTCGAATTCTATATATTGTCATCCACAAGGAGACTGTTTCTTTGTATCACAATTCTTCAGTGTGGCTAGACACGTGAGACGCTCCAAAACGCGATCAAAACCCGCCTAACTTTACGTCAGGTTGATGACATCCCGGCTTGGAGTGTCTCACATGTCTAGCCACACTGAAGAGTTGTGATACAACGAAATAGTCTCTCTGTGGATGACAATATATATATATATATATATATAAAGTAATGTTGGCGACCTAAGTCGAAAGTGACCCAAAGGCTCCATTTTCAATAGCTACTACACCAAGATGTAAGAGAGGGCGCAACTCCTTCCCTGGATCGCTCCACTTTACCCTTGATACGTAGCTTATAATACTGAGTGTGAAGCAAGCCGGCATCAAGTACTATTTTTTGAGTCTTTGGTATGACTCGACCCAGGATTATATATATATAAAATTTGAATCTTATATATATATATATATATATATATATATAACCCCTCTGCATGAGCAGGATGTGACATAAGGTCAATTTTTGGTACAGTTTAACAGGTTTAACTTTAGAATTTGATTTCTCCAAGACCAGTTGTCATATCAAGGTTAAAGAGTGTAGTCTGACCAACTATTTACTCATAGCTTAAGGAGAATAGTTGGTATCATGCCCAGGGTATTAGCGTTATGTGAAATGTAAACAGCCTAGTCTAGGATTTGAACTCGAGTTGCTTTGTCCATCTCCTACGACGGTAACCATTACACCACGAGTACTTCTTTACCGATCAATATATCCACCACCTTGTGTTTAATTTAATAAGGTCCATCTGATTTGCTGAATAAAGGAGAAAGAAAGAAAGAAAGAAAGAAAGAAAGAAAGAAAGAAAAGTTGATTTTAAAAGAAAGGTAGAGAGGAATGAAAAAGAATAAAATAAAGCTAAATAGTGATAAAAAGAAGAAAAGAAAAACAGATGAAAAGGAAGAGGAAGAAGAAAGGAAGGAGAAAAGAAAAGAAAGGAAATGTCGGAATTAGAATAAGAAAGAAAATGAGGGAAAGAAGAAAAGAATGAAACACGAGGTCTTAAGCAAAAGATGTCAATAATGGTTTTGAATAATCGGGACAAAGCAAAGAAAAATCTCATTCTGAAAAACGTTCTGGAAGAGACAAAAAAGTTGATTACAGGAAAAAGGTGGCGTCCCATAGAAAGTTCATTTATTTCAAACAAAACCCGCGGCCGACTAACCTTTTCTAAAAAAAAAAAAAGCACAACGTGGAGTCATTTGGTAGTCGAAACTGAGCGAGTCACAAACGATTCTGTCACACCTATATTCCCTAAAAAACCAAAGCAGTTTGGGAAATGTCACATACAATTGCTTTATATGAAAAACTTCAAAATCAAATATGCGTGCAAAAATTCCAATAACCATATCGCATAATGATACAGTTAAAGACGTCAAAAAGCAATTAAAGTTTCTAAATTATGTGGATGACCAATGCCAATTCCAATGCGATTAGTTATATTTGAAGAATACAAAGCACATATTTACATTTTTACCACACAAGTAACACAAGAAAGAATCGTCAAGATATGTATTTACCCAACCCATCCGCATGGACAGGATGTGACACCAGGTCAATTTTTAAGCAGAGTCTAATAGGGTTGAATTCATAGTTTTCCCTCTACTAGACTGGTTGCCTGACTAAGGGTAAAGAACACAGTCTGGCCTACTATTTGCCCATACGCGGAAGGAGAATAGTTTGATTCATACTTTTCCCCAGAGTATTAGCGCTATGTGAAATGTAAACAGTCTCGTCCAGGAATTTGAACGCGTGTCGCCGTGTTCATTTTCTAGGATGACAACCATTACTTCCCGAGGACATCGAAATATCGGCAATGTTCAATTCTCAACCGACAGAGCGAAAAATCCAATCTTTGATCTCGTGTTGGAAACGAGACTAGTTCTGTTCTAAGCTAAAAGATGTTTAGAAAGTTTTTGGATGACCAATGTAATATATCACCTTGACCAGCGATGAACCCAGCAGATAGTTGACTGATACATCTGGTCATCGATAAAATCAAGAAAGTGATTACAGGAAAATAAGCAATGTGTTGTGTAAGTTGTGACCAAAGGAGAACATAATGCATCCACAATGCGCGTGGATGTAAACCGTGACCAATGAAAAACAAGTAATGCGTTTGGGTTTTAAGACTATGTAGGGTTGAGAATTTTGTCTGAAGTCAGTTCTCGCAGGCTCTTCCGACTCCCGACGGCTCCTCCGTGTGCACGAACTCTCCCACCGATTTCTCTCCCGCTCCACACAAGAGTCACCGTCGAAGAATAAAAACAGAAGATTATATCTTTATATATACGTCTTACTCGTTATTTGTCAAGACCCAGCAGTAGTAGACTACATCGGGACAAAGCAAGGAAAATACCTCATCTCAAAGACACCATATTCCCCCAGCTGTTCTTCTATAAGGATTGATTTGGCATAAAATAAGCCACGAAGGTTGATATGCCATTAAACAAAGAAATCAAAGCAAACCATTCTCAAAGAAGTTATGGATGAGACGAAGATGTTTGCTGAAAAATATGACAACCCGTTCGAAGACCAAGAACTCAAGCCAAGTTCAAATGTAAAGATACTCTCATCAAACAATTTACGAATCTCATACACTTTCTGGCTGTTATCGTCCTGGCCTGTCAAATCTCGCTGGCGAGCCGATGTCTCCAGCCTCAATGATGTATTTGGTTTTAAAAGGGAATTTATCAGGCTCCGAATGAAACCGCACAAGCCACAGAAATAAAAGAAGCAAAAACGAATTCCAGAACACCAACTTTATTGCTGACAATTTCTCTTCGGTTTTATCCTGGTCGGTAAGGCGGGTGGTATGGATGACACTTCAAAATATGAACTTTAGCTCTGGGTAGTTCTCTATTACACCCAATGAGTCAGCTCCTAATTCTGCCGCTTATATTCTTGCTGTGACTAACTATGATTGGTGATGTAGTTTACTATATTTATAAATAAAGATTACTCAATATCGTTGAGAGAACATATACAGTCATAAGATACGTTGTCAGTGTTTAAACAAATAACACTAAAGTGTTCTACTAGTTTCCTTGGAGTAGTATATTCATAATCTATTTCTTGGTATATATATATATATATATATATATATAATCCGAAGAGGAAATCCAAGGGATTCATTTTGAATGCACAATGTCTACGGCTATCGACGTATAATTCATTTGGGATTTTAAATACATCAAAACTCAACGTGCAGAGCTAAAAAAAAAAAAAAAAAAGACTTTTGTATAAAAATGAAACGAAAAAATTCTCTTCTTTGGTGTCATTATAAATTTATTTCCAGTCGTGATGACCATCATCAGATGTAGTAGAAAGAAAATTTCTATTTGGGTGTTCTTGTATTGCTTCCGGCGAGAATATGATTTTTAATTTTGTAATTAAAATAATCTTTTTAATTAAAATGATTTTTTAAATTTATTTTTTATCATATTTTTTAATCAAGAAAATTTTTTACGGTGGAGATATTATATCTATTACTATTTTTTATTTATATAATGTTTATACAATTTTATAAAAAAAAACAAAAATCCGTTAATCTTAATTTAAATACTACTGAAAATTTAAAAAAAAAAAAAATAATTCCAGAAAAATTAAATAGTGGTATGCAACTTATTAAAAAATTTGATAAAATCTAGATAGCACAGACATAAAGTCACCGACGCTTGGTAATAATAAGTTTCTCGCTTATACGATCATCGGACCAGTATATATATATATATTAGACATCTTACTCTCATTTAAATTTTCATTTTATATTAACATACGCGCGTGCGCGCGCGCGTGTGTGTGTGTGTGTGTGTGTGTGTGTGTGTGTGTGTTTGTGACTGTTCATGCAAAATTTCCCGGTCCATGGCTGAACTAAAAGGATTTTATGAACACCAGTGAGTGAGATAGAAAGGAGAAAGAGAGAAATTAAGAATTTAAGATGTGTCCTTATTTGTTGTTGAAAGATTTTGCCTCCTAATTCAAATGAAAATCATTCTTTTATTTTATGATTTCTTTTTGTTTTATTGTATTTTTTGTTTTGTTTTGTTTTAATTCTTTTATAATTTACTTTTAAAATTATATATAAAAATATGTAACTCTTCAAGTGAAAGGTTTAAAACATTTTTGTGTTTTCATTTTTTTTTTTTTTCTTTTGGTCTTTAATAAATTTTTATCTTTTACAATTTATGCCCACTTACAGAACAACTTTTTAGTTATTCATTTTCAAAAAGCAGCATTGTTTTAATCCAAATTTTTATTTGCCCACTAAAACTTAACGATAAATGAAACTAAAAATTTGTTTTAAATTTTCTTTGATTTTAGGATTCTTTATTTTTTTATTACATTTAAAATATTATTTCAAAAATGTAACCCTAAAATTGTGCGTCGTTTGAATCACTATGATAATTTTGTTTTTCTGATTTTTTTTTTTTTCAATTTGAAAACAATTTCAATTCACTTCTTAATTCCTTGTTGAGTTACAGTGATGAAAATGAATTCATTTAATTTGTTGCTTTTTTACGCTTTTAAAATGTAACATTAAGGGTTTTCGGGCTATTGTCTCCATCTTTATTGTTATTTCCACAACGTTTCAGCCAATATGTTCTCCGGCCTTCTTCAAGTGTTTGTCTAACTCGGGAACCTTCACGGAACTTCGAACTACGTCCTTTATTGAATCCACGGGGGTCGCCTGTTCTGATTCCATTAGCCATAACCGTGTACAAGTGTTAAGCTTTCCTATATTGTTACTCGCCCGCAGTCAGGATTTAACCTGCAACCTCCAGTTGATTGTCTCCTTAAAAGCTTAGGGAACCAACGCCTATAACCGTTACGCTATGTGTCCTGCTGGACAATTCAGAGTGATTTTTGGGACTTATAAACAATGTTCTTACTTGACTAGGATTACTACTATTATGCATGATTTTTTACCAGTTAGTATCAAATCACAAAACAATAATTTTTGAAAAAGCATTTAAATTCGAATTTCGCCTTTGGATCTTAAGAATTCAAATATACCCGTTTTTTAAATTTTTGTTTTGTTTTTGCTTCGTTTTTGTTTTTGTTTTGCTTTTTGTTGTTCGTTTTTGTTTTTGTTTTTTTTTTTGTTGTTTTTTGGTATTTCTTTTGTGTTTACTCATGAAGAATTGTGAAACTTTTCACAAAGCCATTAATTTTGATTATTGATTTATATCATTAAATTAGTAAAAATAGAATCCTAAATTTTCTACTTTTCCTTTTTATAAACATATTAAAGTGTATATTTGAGCTATTTGTCCTAGAAGACCGGGGTTCAATCCCTGGTCCAGTCATACCAAAGACTCAAAAAATGGTACTTGATACTGCCTTGCTTAATACTCAGCAGTATCAAGGGTAAAGTGGAGCACTCTAGGGAAGGAGTAGCGCGGTCACCCTCGACTAAGGTCGCCAACGTCTCCTAAAGTGTATATGTGATTTTAATGCTTATTGACATTTCTTTTCTGAGTTATAAATCGACACGCACATATTAAACGAGATACGACTCCTTTATATATATATATATATATATATATAAGAGGACTCCATCAAAAACGAACATCATAACGAGATTTGTATTAGAGGTAAAAAATAGAACAAATCAATTTCCAATCCAAGTTGCAACCGAATGATAATTTTGTCGAGTCTTCATCACCGTGATATTTCTATTAGAGCAACATACTTGAAATCCTAACTTGAAGAATAAAGCAGTTTTCAGTCTAATAGAAAAATCATAATTCTTTTTTTAGGAGGTAACATTTGCACTGAACATTATTTTTAATCACCAAAATTTTGACATAATGGAGATAACTATGAAATAAAAATAAGAATATTTCACTCTTTTCTAAATAGACGCACTGATATCATCATGGACTGCTGTTTTAATAGAAACTAGAAAGTTCTCGAGTCTTTCGGTTATAAATAAGTACAATCAAGAAAGATTTCCATCAAACGTCCAGGTGTCAACGGGGATTTACTGATATAAATCGTTGTTTCTAAAGAAAGGTTCTATAAATATATTGACATTAGTGAGGACTGTACTTTGTCTATATAAAATTTAGTAGGCCAATGGTGTTGAATAAATTAAAAAGGTTTAAGAAAGAAAGAAAGAAAGAAAGAAAAAGAACGAAAAAACGAAATAATGAAAAACAAAAAAAGGAAGGCAAGAAAGATAGAATGAAAAAGGAAAGGAAAGACAAAAGAAAAAAAGAAAATGACGGGATTGATACAAGAAAGTACGTGAGAGGATAAGAAAACAGTGAAACTTTAAAGAAAGAAAGAAAGAAAGAAAGAAAGAAAGAAAGAAAGAAAGAAAGAAAAGTCAGATTTACAAAGAAGCAAAGGAAGAAAAGAAGGAGTGATGTAACTGAAAGGAAGGGGAGTAGGAATTATGAAGCGAGGTGAGAGAAAAAGGAAAGTAAGCAAGAATGAGAAACAGAAGAGGATTAGATTTTACAGCAACAGAAACAAAGACAGAAACAAAAAAAAGACTTTGATAGATAGATAGATTCGTGGTGCATTCAATAAGTTGCCAGATTTGTTTTGTATAGGCATTTAAAATTGCCGGAGACTCTTGAAAATTCACTATGTTATTGCTATACATCTTATCAGATGACTGACCAATTTATAAAGGTTCAAATGAACAGCTACAGTAGCAATTGGCATACACCATACTAAAGCCTGATTGTCACAGCTGGTGAATTTCAAATATGCAATCTGGACTTTAGAAGAACGATATGCAATAAAATTCTGTTTTAAACTTGGAAAAAATGCCACTGAAACGCATGGAATGCTTCAGACTGCTTTTCGACCATCTTGCATGAATCGAGCATCAGTTTTGGAGTGGCATAAGAGATTCAAGGAAGGCATAGAGTCTGTGAGGGATGATGAGACGTGTAGGAGGAGTAAGGAAGTCAATACACCAGAGTTGATTGGCCAAAGGGTTAGGGTTACTATGTTGAGGTTTTAAGGGAGTTTAGGAAGAGATTCCGTCGGCAGAGGCCAGCACTCTTCAAATCGGGTTAGTAGCATTTCCACCTGGACAATGCACTCGTCCACAACTCCATCCTTGTCACAGACTATTTGACCAAGATGGGCATCAAGACAGTCCCTTAGCTTCCTTATAGTCCAGACCTTGCTCCCTGTGACTTTTGGTTTTTCCCTAAGCTCAGAGGCTGTCGTTATAAGACAATTGAGAAGATGAAAGAGACTGTGACGAAGGTCATTGACCCGCTCAGACAAAAGGACTTCCATGGGGCCTTCCAGACGTTGTTAGAACGGTACAAGTGCATTGCAGCAGGAGGAGATTATTTTGAAGGGGACTAGAGTTTCCCGTGTGTAATATCAATAAAAGTGCCCATACGAAAAAAGTCTGGAAACTTATTTAATGATCCTCGTAGATAGATAGATAGATAGATAGATAGATAGATAGATAGATAGATAGATAGATAGATACGCACTTTTTCTTTCTTTCTTTCCCAGACTTTAATACCTCTTTAGAATGGATGAAGCACAATAACCTTTACGATTGAGAAAGTCTATTTATTTTCAAAGTTATTTGGCCAATTTATTTCCTTTTCTCGTTCACTCCCAACGTTTCTAAAAACGGTTGCAATGCTTTAATACCTTGTTTTGCCGTTGCTTTCTACAACACTTAGGGACCCGACAACAATTTTGATGAAAAAATCCAGTCGCAAAAGAAGAAGAACAAGAACAAGAAGAACAAGAAACCCTTGCACAAGCTATTAGAATCTAGAGCCAATATATTGGAATGAAATTTAGGATTGAAAACTATGCCAGGCTTATAATGAAAAAGGACAAAAACGAAACAACGGAACAAATAGAACTGACCAAGCCATAAACGATCAAGATGCCGGGAAAAAAGAAAAACTATAAATACTTTATAATATTAGAAGCATATAACATTAAATAAACGGAGGTGACCGTGGTGTAATGGTTATCGTCGTAGGAAATGGACACGGCAACACGAGTTCAAATCCTGGACGAGACTGATTGCATTTCACATTGCACTTATACCCTTGGGAATCTAATTATTCTCCCTCCAGCTATGGGTAAATAGTAGTGCAGACTAGGTTCTTCAGCCTTGGTGAGGCAACTAATCTAAAAGAAGGAAAACTCTGAATTCAAACCTGTTACACTTCGCTTAAAAAATTGACCTTGTGTCATATCCTGCCCGAGCGGAGGGGTTGGTATATATGTATAACATTAATTAAACGGAAATGAAAGGCAAAGTTAGAAAACAGAAGCAAAGAGAAAGAAGATGACTGATCGAAATCAAATTATTGAATACATTGATAATCTCCCCTTGTAAGACACTCTTGACTCTTTTTAAAATGGACAAAGGAGGAAGAAAGGAAAACTATCAGATCATAGAATAGGGGAATTGATGACTATACACAAGGCCTTCCACTGAGAGAGGACATTAACAGATTCTATGTATCTAGAAAAGAAGGAAGAAGCATCGATGATTGTGTTGTTGGAATTTGAAAAATATACAAAGAGCAAAGAAAAAAACAACAATATCAACAGAATTAACTTAGACAAACAAACCCCCCACCCAAACTCTAGAAAGAAAAATTGGGAAGAAAAAAACAACTGTATGGATATTTCAAGCGACAAACTAAAGAAATTGCCCATGAGATGACCTAAGGGCTATGAAGGCGAAACCTCAAAACAAAGAAACTGAATCTCCAATAGCATCACAAAGAACTAATTAGATCAAAGCAAATATTGATAATACACAACAGAGTGAAATTAGGGAATAATAACCGAATGTAACAAACTGGCTCAAATGGAATACAAAAGTAGAAATAACTGGATAGGAAAGATGATCCACTGGGAGACCAAAATTTGACCATGCTGACAAAGGGTATGGGCATAAACCAGAATCTGTCTCAGAAAATGAGACATAAAATTCTCTGGGACTTTGAGATATAAACGGATCATTCAACCCTCGTCAGAAGACCAGACCTAGAATTAATCAACAAGAAGAAAAGAACTGTCCGTCTTGTAAATTTTGCCGTTCTTGAAGACCAAAGAAGGAAAATAAAGAAAGAGAAAAGATAGACAAATACCTGGATCTTGCCTAGGAGATGAAATGCTGTGAAACATGAAGATAGCGGTGATACCAATTTGTATTTGGCGCGCTTAGAACAGTCCTCAAAAGTTAGGAAAAAAAGATTGGAGGAACTGGATATCAGAGGAAGAATTGAGACCATACAGACCACAGCATTAAGATCGGCTAGAATACTTAGAAGACTCCTGAAGATCTGAGGAGACTCGCTGTCACTCACGTCTCCAGTCAGAAAAACTCACAGGAATATTCTTGAAATAATCAAAGAGAGAGAGAAAGAGAGAAATCCTGCTAACATTTAAGGACACCAATTTGTATATGGAAAAACGGATTATTTACCGGAGAATAACGAAGAAAGCCGACAGTGTCTGTCGGGAATCTTTGTAGGCCTGTTAACTTCTTTTTTTATATCAGAAAAGAGAATCAATCGATCGGTATCTTGTTCCATGCTCTAATCTCAATTCGTAGAGACGGGGCAGATGAAATGCAAAACGCGGCTGTGACCCAATTCCTTTAAACAGAACTAGTAGGAGGCGGACAAGAGTTTTGTTATCATTTGAGTGTCTTACCTCCAGCCTCTTTCCCATATCAGCTTGTTGCTTTCAACACCTGTCCGTAGGTCTGTGGTTAAATTACCATGAAATAGTTGTTTTGATTTTTTGTTTGTTTGTTTTTTGACTTTTTGTTTTTTGTTTTGTTTTTTTCGAAAATGGTTTTAAAAAATATCAACTTTAATCAAGTCTTTTCTCTTTCTTTTTTCTTTCCTTTTTCTTTATTTTTATCGCTTATTTCTTTCATTCTTTTCTTCTTATTACATTCTTTCTTACTTTCCATATCCTCTCTTTCTTTCTTTTTTTTCCCATATTCTTCCAGTTTTCATTTTTCTATCTTTTCTTACTCCTTTTTTTCTTTCTTTTTCTTTCTTTCTTTCTTTCTTTTTCTTTCTTTCTATTACTTTCTCTTGTTTGCTTTCTATATTTTTCCGTCTTTATATGTTCCTGACCACTCGGCTTGGGTTGTAGAATATGCCATCTGCACCTCTGCAGAGGGGTAAGACCACCACCCCTCCAATGAACGACCTGACTACGATACTAAACTATACCTGATGGTGAGGCTCCTGTTATGTTGATTACCTCTTCATTGCCACTCTGGGTAAGGGTTTACCAGGGAGTAAATCCCAGATCCACACAAACCCAGAGATGTAGTACCTGTCAGGTTACTACCACTATCTATGGGTCAAATAGAACTATTTAATCATTTTCTATACTCGAAACCATTTAACTAGGTGCAAACAAATTATTAATAGTAAATAGAATTATTGGTATTTGATAGAAATGCTTGAAACCATTTAACTGTGGGCAAAGGAACGGATTGTGTCTATCAGTATTATTAGTGTTAGCAATACTTGAAATAGAATTATTGGTGTTAAAAAGGAATACTTGAAACCTTTAAACTGTGTGCAAAGGAACGGATTAATATTAGATAGAATTATTTGTGTTGAATAATAATAATTGAAACATTCTAGCTGCGTGTAAACTAATGAGCTCTGGCTCGTTAAAAAATCATGTTTCCAACAAACTATTCCATTACAAGTATATATATATATATATATATTTCTTTAAGAAAAAACAAAAACCGGTCACATTAGGATTATAAATTTATTTCCATCCTGTTATGTGTTTTGATATAAATCAAAAACACAAAAAAAAAACACCAAAAAAATAACAGGACCGAATAATACTATATATATATATATATATATATATATATGATTGGGCAATCAATAAGCCACAAGAGTTGATACGGCTTAAAACACTGCCAAACCAAACTTTTGTATTCCTCTCTCTCTTCTCTCTCTCTCTCTCTCAACTTATTCATTGTTTCCTTCTTTTTTCCTCTCTTTCTTTCTTTCTTTCTTTTTCTCTCTTTCTTTCATTTTCTTTTTTTTCTGTTTCTTTCTTTAGATCCATTTTCTTTATTGTTTTTTATTTCACTGTTCTTTCTTTCATTCTGTATTATTTCTTTCTTTTCTTTTCCCCATATTCATTCTTTCTTCAGGTGTTCTTTCCCTTCTTTTCCTCTTCTTTTTCTCCATTTATTTTTATATTCTTTCCTTTTCTTTTCTTTCTGTAAATGTTTCCATTTGTGAATGCTCTGATATTCACGGACATACCACTTGCAAAAGCTTCCGTTTGTAGAGTGAGACTTACCAATGTTATAAAACTGTTCTGTCATCAAAACGTCAGGTGTTCGAATCAGGTAATCAGGTCATAGTGACAATTTGTAGAGAAATTGTTGTCGAGTGTAAATATTGTTGTGTTGTGTTGAACATGAAGGAGTTGGTAATAGTTATCATTTTCGGTAATGAATGTAAAAAGAATTCTTATAACTCAACAAGTTTTATTGCCGGAATAAACAAAGAGAATACAAAAAGAAATAAAATACTAACCGAATGAACGAATGTGTGTCTGTAGAAATGTCTTTAACGGCATGTACGTGTGAATAAAGATTCTAAGATTGTTTTGGTTTGCTTTGGTTTGTTTTTATGGCATATTGTAGGTTATTTAATTCCAAATCCTCTTTATACATATATATTAAATATATATGATTTAGATTGGTTGGGTTTTATGGCATATCAACCATTGTAGGTTATTTAATGCAAAATCCTCTTTATACATATATATTAAATATATATGATTTAGTTTGGTTGGGTTTTATGGCATATCAACCATTGTAGGTTATTTAATGCCAAATCCTCTTTATACATATATATTAAATATATATGATTTAGTTTGGTTGGGGTTTATGGTATATCAACCATTGTAGGTTATTTAATGCCAAATCCTCTTTATAAATATATATCAAATATATATGATTTGGTTTGATTGGGTTTTATGGCATATCAACCACTGAGGAGATTTAATGCCAAATCCTCTCTCTCTCTCTCTCTCTCTCTCTCTCTATATATATATATATATATATATATATATATATATATATATATATATATATATATATATATATTTGATATATATGACTTGGTTGAGTTTTTTAATACCAAATCCTCTTTATACATATATATTAAATATATATGATTTGGTTTGGTATGGTTTGGTTTGGTTTTATGGCATATCAACCATTATAGCTTATTTAATGCCGAATCCTTTCTATACATATACATTAAATATAGTATTTCTAAAAACATTTTGTAGATAACCTTTTTAAACGAGCCTGAGCTCAATTTTTTTCCCGTAGTTGAATGGTTTCACTTATTTCTATCTAATACGAATAATTCTGTTTACTTTCAATATTTTGTTTGCACACAGTTTTCAAGTAATGCTATATACCAAGAACAATTCAATTAAACATCAGTCATTTGTTTACACACAGTTAAATGATCAGGCATTCTATTTAAAACAATTCAGATTAGCATGTCATCTAAGTTAAATAGTTTCAAATATGACTATGTATCACAATTCAATTAAATGCCAGTCTTTTCTTTACACACAGTTAAATGATAAAACAGTTCTATTTTATACAATTCAATTTAGCATAAGTCATTTGTTTGCACAGTTCAAATGTCAAACAGTCCTATTTGACCTATAGATAGGACTCTATCAGGTGCTACCACTCAGAGTCAGAGTGGACCTGGGAGCGGTAGTAAAGAAGGGGTACTCTGTATTTTCCAAAGCTCCGGCATTACTGAAGCCTCACCATCACATTGTTTAATGTCTTATCCAGGACACTCGTTGTGGGAGTCTTAAACTTCTGCAGAGAAATGAGGTCAGTGTCTTCCACAGCCTTAGCCTTCTGAGCCAAATTTTCACAGAGATAACAAAGTTTGTGAGAGACTTGTATCCCTTTGGTTGTTGACTGTGTGTAATTACAACACACACTATATGCATAAAAGTATTAACTCAACACTTTCGCCGTGAACAGGATGTGACACAAGGTCAATTTTTGAATGAAGTACAGCTGGACTGAAGTCAGAGTTTTCTTTCTCCTAAACTGAGTTGGATTAATTTCTTTCCCAAAGGCATTGAAAGAAGTGAAACGCAAACAGCTTCGTTCATGATTTGAACGTGTGGTGCTAACCTCTTTTCCTACGTCGATAACTGTTACACTAAGCTGGCTTTTATGTATGTATAAAAGTAATCTTATGGTATTCAATGCTGTGTGCTATTTTTCAATGTCGTATTCAGTGAAAAACGAGGTTTGCTAGCAACGAATGTCTGCCAGATGAGCGAAAAATGGTTCTTACTTCAAGGTGAAGAGAGAGCAAGAGAGAGAGAAAGAGAGAGAGAAAGAGAGCGGGGGAAAATAAAGAGAGAGGTCTTCACGCCTTCAATAGTTTTATTTCTGTTGTGATGCTGTTACCACTAAGCGGTCATTGGTAGAAGTCACTTTTCAGAAACGGGAGGTAATCCCAGAATTCCCTTTTTTCCTCTTTTTTCTTAATTTCTTCCTTACTAAATTTTCTTTTCATGACATCCGCAATTTTTCATTCGTGAATTTCTTGTCATTCAATCCTTTTTTCTTTTACCTTTTTTTTTCTTTTGTTTCATTTGGTTTTTCTTTCTTAATCTCGATTTTCATTCTTTTTTCAGGTCACGTTCATTTCCATAAGCCAATTTCTTTCTCTTCATGTCTTTTTCTTTCTTCGCTTCATTTCGTTTTATTCGGATATTTTTCTCTCTTTTTTCTCCAAAAATTCTTTAACACACTTTTCTTCTTTCTTCCTTTCATTCTTTTTTCCATATCTTTTTTTTTTACTATCTATCTTTCTGTCTTTCTTTCTTTCTGTCTTTTTTTCTTTTTTATCGTCTATCCTTGCCTTCTTTCCTACGTTCTTTCTTTCTTATTTTTTCTTTCTTTCTTTCAACAGCTTTCTTCGACACCTTATTTTTTTATCATCTTTCCCTCTTTCTTTTGTTTTTCGTCACATTTCTTTCTTTCTTTCTTTCTTTCTTTCTTTCTTTCTTTCTTTCTTCATAGTGTTTCTTATTATCTTTTTTCTGTATAAACTTTGTCTGTTTTCTTTCTTTTTTCATTCTTTACTTAACACCATTCGTTGTTTCGTTTCTTTCTTTTGCTGACATCTTTCTTTCCTCTCTTCTTTCTTTCTTCAAAATCTTTCTTTACTTTCTTTCTTCAACATCTTTCTTTGATATTTTTCTCTCTTTCTGTCTTTCTTTGCTTTCTTTCTTCCTTTCTTTCTTTCTTTTTTATTCTTTCATTATTTTTATTTTTTCTTTCTTTCTTCATCATCGTTCTTTTTTTCTTCCTTCAACTTCTTTTAATATTTTCTTTCTTTCTTTCTTTCTTCAAATTATTAATGATAAATATAATTATTAGTGTTGGACTAGAATACTGAAACCATATAACAATGAATAAACAAATGAGTTCCAATATCTCGTTTAAGAACTATTGCCTTACAAATTATATATATATATATATATATATATATATATATATATATATATATATAAGTAGGTGACCGTAGTCAAGGGTGATCCGAAGGCTCTCTTTAAATTAACTATTACACCGATGACAAGTGGGTAGAGTGTTCGCCAATGGCTCGGAGGACTGGGGTTCAATCCCAGCTCGAGTCATACCAAAGACTCAAAAATTGGTACTTGATGCCACCTTGCTTAACACTCAGCATTATAAGGTGGGAATCAAGGGTAAAATGGAGCAATCCAGGGAAAGGAGTAGTGCCCCCTACATCTCTGTATAGTAGCTTATGAAAAGGGAGAGTTCGGGTCACCCTTGACTTTGGTCACCAACTTTACTTTTATCCTTACCTAGGCTTCATAGCCTTGTCTGTCCTACTATTAACCCATAGCTGAGGAGATGGATTCATGTCTTTACTAAGAGCATTAGCGTAAAGTGAAATGCAAACAGTCTAGTCCTGAATTCGAATATGGCTCGTTGAGTCTATTTCCTATGCCGATAACCATTGCGCTAAGTGCGCCTCAGATAAAATAGAAAAAGTGGAATCTCCAATATGGGCAACGGCCGAGTTTCATGCAACCTTGCCTAGACCTGTGCCGAAATCCAGACGAAAATCGTTTGAACGATAATCGTGGATAGATAGATAGATAGATAGATAGATAGATAGATAGATAGGGGGAAGATAGACAGATAGATAGGCACGCAGAACCCGAGATAGATCGTATTTATATCATACATCTTCGTTAATGCATCGGTATGTGCCATCAGTGATGTTTCCTTTGGGTTCATGGGGGGTTCCGGGTCTTGCAACATCAGACCCCCTCACCCAAATGACCCAGTTGGCATTGATCTAACTCCAACTCCCATCCCGACAGCTAACCTGTGCATCCACACAAGGAGAAAAAAAAAGACCACAGAAAAGGCTCTATATGTAATTTTGCAACAGCCAATCAGATCTAAATCTTTCCTTTAAAAATCGGGAGGCCACTTTACTCTTGCTTTTCAGCCACAATGACGTCGTTATTCGGCTATTTGTTCACTCCGGTATGTATTTCTTCCTTTTTTTTTATTTTCCCCCTTTTTTTTTACTTACAGAAAATAAATAAATTAAAAAATAAAGAATAAAATAAAAAAAATAAAAACATCTGTACGTAAATATAGAATTGCGATTAAAACAACAAACTCCTATATAAAATTGACATACGTTTAGTTTTGTTTTAAAACTTATTTTCATTAAACACTGTACATAAATATACAATTACGAACTAAAACAGACGCCGCGCATTACTTTACGTTAAAACTTCCTTATCGAACGGTTTACGAATGAGAAAAAACGAAAAAAAACAAAAAAAAAACAACAGAGTAATACGTTGGAATCTTCACAAAAACATTGTCGTTTAAAATGCTATATTCACAAAATGGCTAAAACGTCTAAGATATTCAATTAAATGAAATGATTTCAAATGAACGCTTAAAACCTAATACAACCACACACCTTCGCGCAAAAAAAATAAAAATAAAAAAATAACATAGATAAAAAAATAAAATAACTAAATAAAATCTTACAAAACGTATATATCGTTTTAAATAAGATGAGCTTTTTTTCTTCCCCCCCCCCTTCTAATTATCACCTATCTACAACCCCAACTATCCGCCCTTCGGATCCACAACCAATTCGTTGCTCTTTCAGCAGCAGTGGTCATATTTTTCAGGGCCTTTCGTTTTACCGCTCCTGACATGACGATGCTTGTTAACGCTTTACTCATCGACCTTGCGTTTAATCCGCGACATCCCACTTCGACTGCCTGGCATATTGCCTGCCAACCATTCATTCGACATTGCTCTACTAGCGACTCATATTTGGCTATCTTTCTTTCGTATGTGGACTCCATGTTTTCTTCCCATGGGACTGACAATTCCCACATTATCACTTTGTGGAATTTGAAAACATTACTAAATCTGGTCGAAGCTTTGTCTCCACAATATGCGCTGGAAACTTCGTCTGCCTTTCCAGGTCCACCAACAATTGCCAATCTGGCGCAGTTACTTTATTTTTTGTCTGCGGCTGTTTCGAGCTTCCCGCTCTAACAAAAACAACCTTATGTTTTCCGGGACTGAATCTGTTCGATTTTAATGCCTCAGATACCATTTCAGCAATAACTTTGAGGACCTGGTCATGTCGCCAGCGATAACGCCCTTCACTCAATGATCTTGGGCATCATGATAGCAAATGCTGTAGCGATCATTTACCCCCGCACAACTGATATGCTAGGGTATCATTTTTGCCCCATGTGTGAAGGTTTGATGGGCTTAGAAGAAGATCATAAACTGCCTGGATCTGGAATCTGAGCTGGCTTAAGTCGGTCTTCCACAAGTCCGACCAGGTTATTCGCCGCCGAACATAATTTTCCCATCTGGTCCAGGCACCCTGTTGAGAAAGTCCTACCATCTTTGCCAGACTAGTCTCTTCTATGCCTTCTCTTACTACTTTTTGCAAGAGCGCCCTTCTTTCTTTCCCTCTAGCGTTGTCTATCCTGGGACTCGGATAGTATCCCAGGCCTCTTGTCCCACTGGTCACTGTACCGACCATAGCCTTCTGCTGCAACCTCTCTTCCGCAACCTTCAGTCCCCTGGCAGCGCTCTGCTTCCTTCCTGTGCGGGTTTCAATTCCTGCTCCTGATACCTTTAGGTCTCTAGAATCTCTATACAAAATCTCCTCTCTTGTGCGTGTCACCACAAACTCTTTGAGACCCCTGAAAGGAAGTTGGATTGCATTAGTGGTCCCGTATAAAGCCGCGCTACTTTGGCTCTTTGGCAAACCCAACCATCTCCTTAAATAGCCGCTAATTTTCCTTTCCATTCCTTCTACCGTAGTAATCGCTACCTCGTATAACATGAGTGGCCATAATATCCACGGCAGAATTGCGTGTTGTAAAATAACATTGAAATCGAATGCAGAAATGAATTTAAGAACGAATTAAAAACTAACTCGAAAACATAAATGTCCAGGCGCCAACTGCAATTTCACGTTTTCTCGAATCCCAAACCTCATGACCAGTTGGAATCAATTATTCATCTGTATGCGTGGCTGTACAAAAGATACTGAACACGATTGCGAAAAGAAGTGTAAGACGACCTTGTTATTAGTTTATATTTTTTTACATATTTACCACACACACACACACACACACACAAACAGAGAGAACCAAACACATCTATCTATCTATCTATCTATCAACTAAAAGGCAAAAATAGATAAATACATAAGTCCTACTCGAGTTCTATTAGTGAAAAATCATCAGATACGAAACCGTTCACGCCGAGTGACGGAGAAAGAATTCACTTGTGTCTGCCTTTAAGGACATCTCTAACAAAAAGAAGGATGAGAAGTCAGTGTCAAAACAATCTTTCATTTCACGCAGACATAGTAGTAAGCGCATGGATTAGATGTAAAAATTAATCATCCTTCCTTGGAAGTGTGTTTTCTTGTAAAGAATATTTCAAGAAACACTAAGCTCTTATTTGGAGTTTTGATTTAATTTAATCTAATACGCGGGGCATTCAATAAGTTTCCAGACTTTTTTTGTACAGGCATTTAAAATTGTCAGAGACTCTTGAAAGTTCACTATGTTATTGCTATACATCTTATGAGATGACTGACCAGTTTTTATGATTTCAGATTCAAATGAGCAGCTACAGCACGAATTGGAATACACCCTACTAAAGCCTGATTGTCACAGCTGGTGAATTTCAAATATGCAATCTGGACGTGAGGACACTTTAGAAGAACGATATGCAATAAAATTCTGTTTAAAACTTGGAAAAAATGCCACAGAAACGTATGGAATGCTTCGGACTGCTTTTGAACAATCTTGCATGAATCGAGCATCAGTTTTTGAGTGGCATAAGAGATTCAAGGAAGGCAGGGAGTCTATGAGGGATGATGAGAGGTGTGGGAGGAGTAAGGAAGTCACTACACCAGAGTTGATTGGCCAAAGGGTTAGGGTTAGGGTTACTATGTTGAGGTTTTAAGGGAGTTCAGAAAGAGATTCAATCGGAAGAGGCCAGAACCCTTCAAATCGGGTCAGTGGCATTTCCAGCAGGACAATACACAACTCCATCCTTGTCACGGACTATTTGACTGAGATGGCATCAAGACAGTTCCTCACCGTCCCTATAGTCCAGACCTTGCTCCCTGTGACTTTTAGTTATTCCCTAAGCTCAGAGGCTGTCGTTATGAGAGAATTGAGGAGATGAAAGAGGCTGTAACGAAGGTCATTGACACGCTCACACAAGAGGACTTCGATGGGGCCTTCCAGAAGTTGTTGGAACAGTACAACAAGTGCATTGCAGCCGGAGGAGATTGCTTCGATGGGGACTCGAGTTTCATGTGTGTACTATCAATAAAAGTGCTCACACAAAAGTCTGAAAACTTATTTAATGATCCTCGTATCTCGCCATGGGTTCAATGTTATGTGTAAATTTGGTTAAACATTACTTGAGTCATCTATCATTTAAGTTAGTTTTATCAAACAAGAAAATATGTTTCTTGGACTATACTGAGTAAAATAATGTATGCATTTTTCCTTAAGTCAAGGGTAGATTCCTCTGGTGTATATTCGACCATTACAAGTCCTTATTGGTAAATTTTGTGGTGATAAACGAGATCAATTATCTGTCAGAGAGTTTGATAATAGATGATTCCAGGAAAAATGAAAATTGACCTTCTTTAGATTGAAGCTTACTTTGCATATTATGTTTAACATCTGTTAACTTTGTCCAACAATAGGAAGGTGGCGGTTCGATAAGGTGAGGAGGGGTCAATCGAAAAACGAAACGACGGCAGAGGAATTACAAGGTGAATAAAATAAGACGATGACCATCCCCTTACCCATAATGATTACCGAAATTCCGTCGCCATGATATCTCTCTTCTCCTTTGCGCGGGAATCCCGGGGTAATGACGTTTACTCAATAAACACGTGACAACAATGGCGTCGATCCAAATGATGCGACGTTCGCGCTGGTGAGTTGAAGCTAGGGGCGACGGTGATACCGACAAGAATGGTAAGGATATAGTGAAAGAAGCGGGTTTTCTGTCTTCGGATCGATAAGGAATCACCAGCCATCAGTCGAAGATAAAAGCAGAAGAGTCGAGACAACTTATATCACGTTTCCACTCCATTAGAATCAGATGAGATTCTTCGATTCAACACCAATTTCATAGCTACCTCCCATCTACTTCCAATGACAATTTCTTCTTCTCAAGTCGTCGTAATTACATTTTGTTTTCTTCTTCTTCTTCTTCTTCTTCTTCTTCTTCTTCTTCTTCTTCTTCTTCTTCTTCATTGCCTTTTTCTCCATTCCATCTCATCTCTATCCTTCTTCTATATAAATTATCATTGCTTGTCTTCTTCTTCTTCTTCTTCATTGCCTTTTTCTTCCTATCTCTTTTCACCAATCAATCGGCATTCTCTTTCCTCTTTACGATCAGTGTAAACCAGACAGTTACCCGGATTAAATACATGATAAAAACAAAACACCCTTTACAGAGAAATTTTAATAAAAGCGATTCAATGTCCTTTATTTTTAATAACGACTATCTTACAACTCCTACATACTATGATAAAGAATTGCAAGTTTAACTCCTTTATATACAAATATTCCAAACTTTAATAAAAGTCACTGTACGTCCTTTATTTTTAATAATGATCATTCCTCTCATTTCTGGTTTGGTTGGATTTGGTTTTATGGCATATAAACTATTGTCGGTTATTTAATGCCAAATCCTCTTTATGTATATATATTAAATATATATGATTTGGTTCATTTAATGCCAAATCCTCCTTATATATTAAATATATATGATTTGGTTTGGTTGGCTTTTATGGCATATCAATTAGTGTAGGTTATTTAATGCCAAATCCACTTTATACATATATATTAAATATATAAGACTTACTTTGATCTGTTCTTATGGTATATCAACCATTGTAGATTATTCAATGCCAAATACATTTTATTCATATAAACAGTTCTATTTTAAACAATACAGTTTGGCATAAATACACAGTTTACTTCTATTCGACCCATAGATAGGAACCAATCAGGTGCTACCACTCCGGGCCAGAGTGGACCTGAGATCGATGGCAATAAAGGGGTACTCTGCATTCCTCAAAGCTCCAGCATTACTGGAGCTTCACCATCATATTGTTTTGTATCATATCCAGGACGATGATAGGGAGAGTCTTACCTCTCAACAGAAATTCAGTCGGTGCATTCTGCAGCCCCAGCCGACTGGGTCATGTCATTACTGATGTAAATGATGCAGCAGCTAAAAACAGTTATTTACCGGATAATAAAAATGACATAAAAATGAAGACACTAATGCTGTAATGATTTACCTCTTAAGAAATGGACCCAGCGACCCTTGTTCAAATCCTGGATGAGGCTGATTGCATTTGACATTGCGCTGATACCCTTGGGAAAGGTATAACTCCAACTATTCTCCCTTGGGCTATGGGTAAATAGTAGGACAGACTGTGTTCTTTATCCGTGGTGTTGTAACCGGACTAGGAGGAGGAAAACCCTGAATTCAACCTACGCTTGAAAATTGACTTTGTGTCACATCTTGCTCATGACGGAGGGGTTAGGTAAATATACACATGACATAAAACCGGAGAGTATTACATATTGTCAACGTGTTTGAAATACTCACGCAGTAAGAATACAAGCGCCACTCTGGCAGGGTGTGTGAAAATCTCCACGGGAACCGGTACAAAGCATCCAATATCCCTGTTAAAAACAAGTGGTATCAGCATAAAATAGAAAACGTTAAAATCTTGTGGGACTTCACACTACAGACTGACTGTATCATCAATCATTGTCGACCTGATTTCATCCATGTAAAGAAGGACACGTGAGAGTGTTTCATCACTGATGTTGCTGTCCGAAATGAATACCGGGTGTCAAATAAAGAAATTGAGAAAATTACGAAGTATGCTGGAGTAACGGTTGAACTATCACAAATGTGACGGTTCAGCACAAAGGTTATTCACATCGCCGTTAGTGTATTGGACACCACACCCAAGAGATTCGAGATGTTTCTAAGGCAGCTAGGCATATTAGAAGACATAAATACTCTCCAAATGTCAGTAATTCTTGAAATTACGCAGAGTTCGAAAAAAAAACTTACTGTCTAAATTCATTCATCTTATACTTATGGTTGGTTGGTTGGTTGCTTGGTTGCTTGGCTTTTTAATGGTAAATCAACCCTTATGAGCTATTTAATGGCAAATCTTATATATATATATATATATATATATATATATATATATATATATATATATAAGTTGTAAGTGAATAGCTCATTGGTATCTTTATTTTTAATCGTGTTGTTAGATTTCATTTGTTTGCAAACTATTGAATGGTTTCAAGTATTCCTACCTTACACGAATAATTCTAGTTGATATTAATCATTTGCTTGCATACAGTTAAAGGGTTTCAATTATTCCTACCTAGTACGAATAATCCTATTTAACATTGACACTTTCTTTGTACATAATTAATGGTTCGAAATATTCTAATCTAAGATTAATAATCCTGTTTAATATTCATCATCTTTTTTTAATTGCTATTTGACATTAGTTATTATATTTATCAAGTATTCATTTGTAATACATATAATTTGAATACAATCTTTTTCGTTACAAATAACTAAGAATAATAATCCTTAGTAAATGATTGAACAGTTCTCTTTTACTGAAAGATGGGATCCTTCGGATCAGAGTAGACTTTGGAGTAATGACAATGAAATGGTTCTCAATATTTCCTAAAGCTCCAAGATTGGAGCCTCAATATGACATGGTTTTGTGTTATATTTAGGATACCTGTCGAGGAAGTTGTACCGTGTGCAGTGGTGGTGCAGTCGACTGGTTGGTCAGATGCTGAGTTATGAACAATGGCAGTAGTAGTTGAGGGCGACACTGTAGGAAACAGAAAAATAAAAACTATCTGCTAATGGGCCTTAAAATTATGTATATCCTAGAGAAGGAGCAAGACACCTCTCTCAAAAACGTGTGGTCTTAATATGATATTAAACAGCATTCTGAGCCTAGTAGGGGTAGAGTCAACACTTCATTGCCATTACTTTCAGGTCCACGGATATCAAGAGGATGGAAGGTTCAACACTTCATTGATATTACTTCCAGGTCCACTGATGCCAAGAGGATGTTAGAGTCAACACTTCATTGCCATTACTTCCAGGTCAAGAGGAGGGCAGATTTAACATTCCATTGCCATTACTTCCATGTTCACGGATGTCTAGGGGTGGGTAGAGTCAACACTTCATTGCCATTACTTCCAGGTACACGGTTGTCTAGGTGAGGATAGAGTCAACACTTTATTGTCATTACTTCCAGGTTCACGGATGTCAAGAGGAGGGTAGAGTCTACACTTTATTCCATTACGTCCAAGTTCACGGATGTCAAGAAGTGCTTAGAGTGAACACCTCTTTGACATTACTTCTAGATCCTTGGATGTCTAGTGGAGCGTAGAGGTAACACTTTATGGCCATTACCTCCTGGTACAGGGATCTCTAGCGGAGAGTAGAGTCAACGCTTCATTTCCATTATTTCCAGGTCCACGGATGTCAAGAGGAGGATAGAGCCGACACGTCATTGCCATTACTTCCAGGTTCACGGATGTCTACAGGGGATTAGAGTCAACACTTCATTGTCATTACTTCCGAGTGCATAGATTTCAAGTGGAGGATAGTGTCAACACTTCATTGCCATTATTTCCGGGTATACGAATATCAAGTGGAGGGTAGAGTCAACACTTTAATTTTATTACTTCGGGGTCCACGGATGTCAAGTGGCGGGTAGAGTCTACACTTCGTTGCCATTACTTTCAGGTTCAGGGATGTCAAGTGGAGTCTAGAGTCAACACTTCATTGTCATTATTTCCAGGTCCACTGAGAGTCAACACTTTATTGCCATTAATTTCAGGTCCACGAATGTCTTGTGCAGTGTAGAGCCAACATGTTATTGCCATTACTTGCAGGTTAACATATGTCAAGAGGAGGGTTGAGTCAACACTTCTTTGTTATTACTCCTAGGTTAATGGACATCTAGTTTAAGGTAGACTCAACAATTCATTGCCATTATTTTCAGGTCCATGGATGTCTAGGGAAGGGTAGAGTCAAAACTTCATTGTCATTACTTCCAGATGAACGGATGTCTGGTGGATGGTAGAGTCAACATTGCATAGGCATTTCTTCCAGGTTCACGAATATCTAGAGATGGGTAAAGAGAATACTTGATTACCATTACTTCCAGATCCACGGATGTCAAAAGGAAGGTAACTTCAATATTTCATCCCCATTACTTCTAGGTTTACATTTGTCAAGAGGAGGATGGAGTCAACACACCATTGCCATTACTTCCATGTACAAGGGTGTCTAGTTGAGAGTACAGTTAACACTTTGTTGCCATTACTTCCAGGTTCACGGATGTCAAGTGGAGGGTAGAGTTAACACTTCATTGCCATTACTTACAGGTTCATGGATGTCATGAGGATGGTAGAGTCAACGCTTCATTACCATTACTTCCGGGTACACGGTTGTCTAAGTAAGGGTAGCGTCAACAAGAGGTGAATAGAGTCAACATTTCATTGCCATTACTTCCGAGTCCACAGATGTCAAGAGGACGGTAGAATCAATGCTTCATTGCTACTACGTCCATGTTCACAGATGTCGAGAGTAGAGTCGATACGTCATTGCTATTATTTCCGGGTTCACTGGTGTATACAGGTGAGTAGATTCAACACTTCATTGTTATCACTTCTGGGTCCTCGGATTTCAAGTGGAGGGTAGAGTCAACACTTCATTGCCATTACTTCCAGGTACACGGATGTCTAGTGGAGAGTAGAGTCAACACTTCATTGTCATTACTTTCAGGTCCACGAATGTATAGGGGATGGTAGAGTCAACCGTTCTTTGCCATTACTTCCAGGTCCACTTTTACCCTAAGTAGAAGTACCTGTTAAGGTTTTAACTATGGGTCCAACAGATCTGTTTTAAACTTGTTAATATGAAATACGAATACTTGAATCTATAAAACTGTATTCAAGTTGGTTTTTTTAAGAATAGCTATTTCAAGCTATAATTGGATATAAATTATTATTGTAATTACCTACATGAAATCATTAAATAGCTTCCAAGTAAGAAAAGATTGACTTAATCATTAGACGATCTATCAAGTGATGACAATGCTGCAAAACCTACCAAACAGCTAAAGTAATAATAATAATAATAATACTCGCTAATAAGCCGCAGATTGTTCCCTGAGAAACAGAAAGGATGCTTCAAAGGATCCAGAGGCACTCGGGAGTTATTTTACATAGATCAGCGCATCCTCAACGAGAGCCAGACTTGCCGAAAAAATCTAACTATGGCTTGGATTAACTACAAAAAGGCATACGATATAGTTCTGCAAAGCTGGATAATTAAGTGCCTCAAAATGTACAAAATATCAGATGAAGTCATAAACTTTATCGGGAAAACCATGCAAACCTGGAGAGTGGATTTGACAGCAAGTGGGAAAAGTTTAGCCCAAGTAAAGATCCAAAGAGGTATATTTCAAGGAGATGCACTATACATATTTACCAACACCTCCGCTCGGGCAGGATATGACACAAGGTCAATTTTTAAGCGGAGTTTAACAAGTTTGAATTCAGAGTTTTGCTTCTCCTAGACTAGTTGCCTTACCAAGGCTGAAGAACACAATCTGTCCTACTATTTACCCATAGCTGGAGGGAGAATAATTGGATTCATACCTTTCCAAAGGTTATTTGTGCAACGTGAAATGCAATTAGCCTGGTCCAGGATATGAACTCGTGTCGCCGTGTCCATTTCCTACGACGATAACCATTACACCACGGGCACCTCAAAGAGATGTACTATCACCGTTAACATTCATAATTGCAATGATACCACTTAACCACATACTCAGAAAAAGCATAGCCTACAATGCATACAAACTTAGTAGATCGCAGAAGAAGATCAATCACCTAATGTACATGGATGACATCAAATAATTTGCAAAAAAAATGAAAAAGAACAGGAAACTCTAATACACACCGTGAGAATAGGCAGTCAAGACATAAAGTCTTCCATAAGATGGAATTTGGTATGGAAAAATGTGCCATGCTAGTAATGAAAAGCGGCAAACGACACCTGACAGACGGAATGGAACTGCCAAATCAAGAAAAGATTACAACGCTCGGAGAAAAGGAAACGTACAATACTTGGCCATTTTGGAGGCTGACACCATCAAACAAGTGGAGATGAAAGAAAAAATTAAGAAAGAATATCTCCAGAAGACCAGAAAGCAACTCGATTCAAAACTGTGGCAAAAACCTTATCAAAGGAATAAATATCTGGGTTATACCCCTCGTTAGATATTCGGGACCATGTTTGAAGTAAATCAGAGATGAACTTAAATAAATGGACCAAAGAACAAGAAAACTAATGACCATGCATAAGGCATTACTTCCCAGAGATGAAGTTGACAGACTATATGAATCAAGAAAGGAGGGAGGAAGAGGAAATGCAAGCAGTAAAGACACATCGATACAACGACTCGAGGACTACATAGAAAAGCACGAAGGAGGACTGATTACAGCCAGCAAAAACGATACTGACAACAGGAAGCCCAACAGAATGACCATAACTAGAAAACAAAATTAGGAAGAAAAACAACTCTATGGGCGTTTTAAACGACAAATAAACAACATCTCAAGGGAGAAAACCTGGACGTGGCTAAGAAAAGGAAACCTTAAGAGAGAAACAGAATCTCTCCTAATAGCAGCACAAAACAACGCCATAAGAACCAATCATATCAAAGCAAGAATTGACGCAACAAAATAGCAAATGTAGGCTATGTGGTGATAGAGACGAGACCTTCAATCACATAATAAGCGAATGCAGCAAATTAGCACAGAAGCAGTATAAGACTAGATACGACTGGGTGGGCAAGCTGATCCACTGGGAGATGTGCAAGAAATCTAAATTCGACTATACGAACAAATGGTACATGCACAATCAAGCATCTGTCCTGGAGAATCACACACATAAACTCTTATGGGACTTTGAAATACAAACAGATCACCTAATCTCACCCAGAAGACCAGACTTTATAATCATTAACAAAAAAGAGAGAACTTGCAAAATTGTGGAATATGTCCCGGCTGAGAACTGAGTAAAATTGAACGAAAGTTAGAAAAAGGATAAGTACCTGGACCTTGCAAGGGAATTGAAAAACTATGTAACATGAAGGTGACATTTATGCCAATCGTGATTTGTGCTTTTGGTACAGCCACCAAAGAACTATTAAAGGGACTGGAGGACATGGAAATAAGAGGACGAGTGGAGACCGTCCAAACCACTACATTATTGAGAACGGCCAGAATACTGAGAAAAGTCCTGGTGACTTTAGGATACTTTCTGTCACTCAAACTCTAGTGAAAGATCATCAGCTAACACTAATGGGAAAAAATCTCGGAGAGTAAATAATAATAATAATAATAATAATAATAATAATAATAATAATAACAATCATCTATCATAGAGAATGTTACGCATAAAATTCTCAGAGATTTTGAGGTACAAACGGATCACCAAATTACGGCCAAAAAATCAGACCTAACAATAATTAACAAAAAAAAACCAGAACTTGCCGTTTCGTGGACTTTTCCGTTCCTGCGAACCACATAACGATAATCAAAGAAAGCGATAGGAGACACAAGTAATTTGACCTTGCTAGAGAACTCAAAATATTTTTGAAACATGAGAGTAACGATGATACCAATTATAACTGGTGCTCTTAAAATGGTCCACAAAGGCTTGGAAAGGAAGGTAGAAGAGTTGGAAATCGGAGAACGATTCAAGACCATCCAAAAAATAGTATTGTTGAGATCGGCCAGAATATTGAAAAGAGTCTTGGAGACGAGGTAACTTGCAGTCACTCAAACACCAGTGAAAGACCATCAGCTAATGTTGGTCTGAAAAACTCAAAAGAAGTTACATAATAATAATAAGGAGGAGAAGAAAGGAAAAGAAATAGAAAATGTAGAAAATGCAAATACCATTGTGGTGACTATTTTGAAAAATAG
The DNA here is from genome assembly GCA_963585895.1 of Sepioteuthis lessoniana. Classification (NCBI taxonomy): domain Eukaryota; kingdom Metazoa; phylum Mollusca; class Cephalopoda; order Myopsida; family Loliginidae; genus Sepioteuthis; species Sepioteuthis lessoniana. Next base: position 23,512,244 of record OY757947.1, on the reverse strand, counting down.
TGTTTTATAAATGAAAACACTATCATACGGTATTATTATGTGCTCTGTTGTCGTTTCGATGCAAATAAACAGGAGGCATTACTTTTGGATCTTATATATAATTTTTTATATAATTTGGTTTAGTTTCTTTGTTTCATGGCATCTCGACTTATATTTGGTATGATGATATAATAAAATAAATGAATATTTTTCTAAGATTTTTTAAAAAATTAATAATAATTAAAAATAGTTCTTATTTGAACATCCAACATCGTGTTCATTTATTTAAAAAAGTCTCTGACGATGAAGTTTTATTTTGAAATTAATTAGATTCATATGATTATTATTTCGCCTTGCAATACCCCTCTAAATTAATTCAATACAATAAAATGAAATAATTTGTGCAATGCTTCAAGCAAATTACAAAGTAATTTTATATATATATATATATATATATATATAGTACCGCTCTCCTTATTGAACCGTCCGTTAGCAACAATCTTGCTGGAAAAAATCGAATGAATCTTTAATATCTTTAGCACATCGGCTCGTTCTGTTGATACTATGATTGAAAAGGTTGTGATTAATAAAAAGAAAAGGCGTGGGGATTTTTTTGCGCCATTTTAAGCAGAAGATGAAATTTCACCCTCACAGGGCAGTCGGGCAATATAATTTGGTTTACGGCAAATTGGAGAAAAAGTATGTGTTTTAAGCCAGACCTTAGATTGATATCAACTCTCCTGAACACAGGTATAACATCATGAAAACTTTTATTGCTATCGACAACGTCACAACCCCGATAGAAGTCTTTGTGGTGTTGAGGCAAAAGGGCAAGACTGCGACGTCGGTAGAAAGCGAGTTCAAGCTCCGGTTACGCAATTATGTTTCCTTATCGGGTTTATACTCTTGTGAATGGCATGCACCCACTTATCTCCTCAGTTATGGGTTTAATAGTACCACTATTGTTCTTCAACAAGCATAGGCTTGGCATTAAATTAGCCACGAAGGTTGATATGCCATTGAACAAAGAAACTTTAAATAGTACCACTATTGATCTTCTACAAGGATAGGCTTGGCATTAAATTAGCCACGAAGGTTGATATGCCATTGAACAAAGAAATTTTATATAGTATCCCAGATGTTCTTTTACGAGGATGGCTTTTGCATTAAATGACACGCAAAGGTTGATATACCATTGAACAAAGAAACTTTACATAGTATCCCTGATGTTCTTCTACAAGGATAACTTTGGCATTAAATAAGCCACGAAGGTTGATATTTCATTAAACAAAAAAACGAAACCGCTACCCTCATAATAAACAGAATTATTATTAGCAGCAGTAGTAGTAATATCTATTTACCCAACCCCTTCGCTACGGGCAGGATATGACACAATGTCAAATGTTAAGTGGTGGGTTTTATAATGTTGTCGTCGGTTCTTATAATTTCATTTAAGTTCAAAAATAGGTTTCCTTTTTGTAAACAACGCCCTGTGACGTCATATTATGTTGCCTCCATATCTTTACATTCTTTAACAGACATCCATATTTACCAACCCCACCGCTCGGGCAGGATATGACACAAGGTCAATTCTTAAGCGGGTTTAACAGGTTTGAATTCAGAGTTTTCCTTCTCCTAGACTAGTTGCCTTCTCCTAGACTAGTTGCCTTCTCCTAGACTAGTTGCCTTACCCAGTCTACCCTACTATTTAGAATAATTGGATTCATACCTTTCCCAAGGGTATCAGTGCTATGTGAAATGCAATCAGCCTCGTCTAGGATTTGAACTCGTATCGTCGTGTCCATTTCCTACGACGATAACCATTACACCACGGGCACCTCCACTAACAGATATCAATTCTAAACAAGTAACAAGAATAAAAATTTTCTTACATGATTCTCGTGAATACTTCTATTTTGTCTGTCTGATCAGACTCCTGACATAACCTAAAAGCTATAACAAATAAGTCTGTGTGAAGTGTCAAAAGAGCTTTAAAAAAATAAATTAAAAAGCAGATAGCAATGAAGAATAAACTAAATGAGTCACTGAAATGCTGTTCAGAGAAAGAAAGTGTTAATGTATGAGAGACAAAGAAAGAAATAACTATTGAGTGAGTTAGCGAATGGTCGTGTAAGTTAAAACACTGATTTAGTCCGTGAGTGGTTTTAATTGGATAAGAGCCAAAACAGTTAGAAAGGTAAAAAAAAAAAAAAAAAAAAAAAAGACAGGAATATCAAGAAACGAGGCCCGTCGATGTAGAATTGCTATTTCAGAGAATATTCTTCGGGGTAACCCATTTCCTATTCTCCAAGATTGTATGTAGTAAGCCTATCCCTACGCCAAGACCTCAAAACACAGGGTTTATTTTTAAAGAGAGTAAAGCTGGTTTCTACTCACAGTTTTTCTTTTAGACTGGTTACCCAAACATGTTTAAAGACACTTGTTCGTTTTGCTATTGACCAATACCAGAGGTAAGAAAGGGTGGATTCGTACCTTTCCTAAAAGTATCGGTTTGAGGTAAAACGCAAACGGCCGCGTCCAATATTTAAAGTCATTTCGTTTTAGTCACCTTTCTAAAGATGATGATCGTTCCACTCAGAAAACGTATTCCACGGTGTGTTATAATTTCCGTGACTTTATTATTAGTATTTTTATTCACAAAAAAGGACATGGTCACCGCTTGAATGTTTGTTTTTCTCTTTACTGAGTGGCCAAATCGGCTAGAGCTGCAGTCTCCCCCAACGAGTATCCTGCATATAACATTAGACAATCTGATGGTAAGGCTTCTGTGATGCTGGAGCTTTGGGGAATGCAGAGTACCCCTTCATTGCCAGATCCTCTCTGGCCCGGAGTGGTAGCACCTGATAAGGTCCTATCTATGGATCAAATAGAACTGTTTTACATTTAAACTATGTATTTATGCTAAATTGAATTGTTAGAAATAGAAATGTTTGATCATTTAACTGTGTATAAACAAATGACTGATGTTTAATTAAATTATTAGTGATACATAGCAATACTTAAAAACATTAAAGTGTGCAAAGGATTGAAAGTAAATAGAATTATTCTTATTGGATTGAAATAAGTGGAACCATTTTCCTGGGAAAGGAGTAGCAACCTCCCCTAAAACCTCGGTGTAGTAGCTATTGTAAAGGGAGCCTTCTGGTCACCCTCAACTACAGTCGCCAACTTTACTTACTTTACTTTATTTAACTGTGCGAGAAAAATGAGCTCAGGCTCGTTTAAGAATGTTATCTACAAAATTGGTTTTGAAAAATCATATATTTAATATTTATGTATAAAAAGGATTTGGCGTAAATAACCTACATTGGTTGATATGACGTAAAACTCTACCAAACCAAAATCTTTGTAAAACTGAAACACTCGTGTGGATTTAGGTTTAGTTTATTTATTTAACGGCATATCAAATCCTTCTGGGCTATTTGATGCCGAAATTTCATTTATTTGCAAATAGTTGATTGTAATATTGACTATATTTTCAATATTTCATTGCATTTTTTCAATACCACTTTTTTGTGCATATTTTTTTATTCTTTAAGTAGAGGAATTGATATTGTGAATTGAATTACCATGACCAGAAAATCCGCCGAACACCTACCCATGATATACAGGAACACTGAACAGCTGTTTCGACCTTATTAGGTCTCATCAGCAGTGTTTCGGCACTGCAATCTGTGGTGGCTGGTTCGATCTCCAGTGGTGGAGATCACAGTATACACTGCTGATGAGACCTAATCAGGTCGAAACAGCTGTCCAGTGTTCCCGTATATCGTGCGTATGTGTTCGGCGGATTTTCTGGTCATGGTAATTCAATTCACAGCACGTTTTTCTCTTTCATTTCTTTGCACACAATTTATGGTTTCAAGTATTCCTATAAAATACTAACAATTTATACAAAATTATACAGTTTGAAGTAACGATTCCTATCCCATAATATTTGTTTACACAGTTATATGGTTTTTGTATTCCTATTTAATGTCAATGATTTCCAAGCAAATATATGGTTTCAAGTATTCCTATATAATATTAATGATTTATACGCAATTGCATATTTTAAACTTATAACTCAAATTCAATATTTCTTTGCACAACTAAATCGTTTACGTATTCCTAACATTGATGTAATACTTTTAAATAAAAACAATTTGTTTGCACACTGTTTTATCGTTTCATGTATTCCTATGAGATTGAAATAATCTTTTTTAACCAATTAATGAGACCCGAAAAAGTTCTACACTATGGGAGTAATGGTAATAAAAGTGTACTCTAAACTCCTCAAAACTCCATAACTGAAGCCTCACCACTCGATTCAGTTTAATGTCTTGCATGAGACACTAAACTATGTTGGACTGGGGGCTTACCCCACTGTAAAAGATGCAGTCGGCATATTCTAAGCGGTCTGACGTTCGATAAGTGAAATGATAATCCGAGGATTTAATTTGACCACATATAACTATTGAGGAAACCTTATAGTTTTCCACATCAGAATATTGTTCTTAAGTAGATAATAGTTTAAAAGCTTCTTAGGCTTTAAGGAGATATTAAAACATTCATTTAAATACATATATATATATATTGGGTCGGATAGTGATATATGTAGATGTACCTGTGTATATATTATGCACACATGCGCACGCGCAGATAGATAGATCTAAGTTTGAATGATCAAGACACCCGGTGACTACCAGTTTCTAGACTATGTCATCATTAAACCAAGAAACTCACACATGGTGGTTATCCTTTTATATTCTGTTGTGTGGAGCATGATGGGAAGGGTGATCATCTTTGTTAAACATTCTTTTGAGGACAGTCGAGTTTATACTGGGTTTTCTTTACATGTACGGAGATATACCGGGTTTTCCTTGATGTTCTTTCCGTGGCAGTAATATTATTATTTTGCGATTTGTTAATTTATTTTTTCTATTAAGTTTCATTTATTATTTTCTATAGTGTTATACTACTAATGGGTAGAGTGTTCGCCAATGGTCCGGGAGACTGGGATTCAATCCCAGGTCGAGTCATGCCAAAGACTAAAAAAATCGTACTTGATGCCGGTTTGCTTAACACTCAGCATTATACGTTACGGATCAAGGGTAAAGTGAAGCAATCCAGGGAAAGGAGTAGCACCCTCGCCTACACCTCAGTGTCGAAGCTATTAAAAAGGGTGCCTTCGAGTCACCCTCGATTATGGTCGCCAACTTTTACTTACTTTCAGTCAATGGAATCGTTCGTTTTCAGGTGATTTAAAAGGAATTTGTTCTCATACTTACACTTTTATATAAGTTCTGATCGTTTATTTAGAAGTTTAAATTTTTTCAAGCAGCAACAACAACATCAACAATAAGACGGAGACAGAATACATTTGCCAAGAAAAGAAAGAGGAAGATGACTAACCTGCACTCGAGATAGCATCGATACAATGACTCAAAGACTACATAAAAAAGCGCGGGCAAAGACTGATTACAGCGACCAGAAACAACAGAGACAACACAAACATCAACAGAACAAAAATAACCAGAAAACAAAAATGGGAAGAAAAACAACTGTATGCGTTAAACAAGCGACAAACAAGCAAAATTTCACAGGAGAAGACTTGGACATGGCTAAGAAAAGAAAGCAATAAAGAAAAACAGAATCTCTTCTGACAGGAGCAGAAAATAACGTCATAAAGACTATGTCAAAACAAAAATAGATAAAACGCAACAAAATAGCAGGTGCAGGTTATGTGGAGATTGACACAAAACAATCAATCACATAATAAACGAATAAAGCAAGTTTGCACAGATTGAGTATAAGACAAGACACGACTGGGTGGGCAAGGTGATCCACTGGGAATTGTACAAGAAATTTAGATTTGACCATACAAACAAATGGTTAATGAACAACCCAGAATCTGTCCCACAAAATTAGACGGCTAAACTTCTCTGGGATTTTGAGATACAAACGGATCACCTAAACTCAGTCAAACGACCAGACCTAGTGATAATCAACAAAAAACAGATACCTAACTGAATTGTGGACTTTGCCGTTCCGGCTCAACAAAAGGTAAAATTGAAGGAAAGTGAAAAGAGAAACAAGTTCCTAGACCTTGCTAGAGCACTGAAAACTATGGAACATGAAAGTGACGTAGATACCAATAGTAATTGGCGTGCTCAGTACAGTCACCACAGTCTTGGTAAAAGGGCAGAAGGACTTAGAAATAAGTGGACGTGTGGCAAACACCCAAACTACAGCATTGTTGAGATCGGCCAGGATACTGTGAAGAGTCCTGGAGACTTGAGGAGATTTGCTATTACTCATATTCCGGTGGAAAACCATCAGCTAACGTTGGTGAGATCAAAAACGAAAAAGAATTGGAAACCCTAATAAATACTTTGGGAATATACAGTCAAGATATTGGTAAAATCAGAACGCTCGGAGAAAAGAAAACCTACAAATAGTTGGGAATATTGGAAGCTGACGCCATCAAGCAAATGGAAATGAAAGAAAAGATTTAAAAAGAGGATCTCAGAAGAACCAGAAAACTACTCTATAGCAGGAACCATGTCAAAGGGATAAATACCTGGGCTGTCCCCAACGTAAAATACTCCAACAAATGGACCAAATAACAAGAAAGCTAATGACTATGCATAAGACCTTGTATCCCAGAGATGACGTCGACAGACTTTATGTGTCAAGAAAAGATGGAGGAAGAGGACTTGCCAGCATTGAAGACAGCGTTGCGTATCGAAACAACGACTAGAAGACTACATAAAGACGCGGAGGAAGACTGATTACAGCCACCAGAAACAGTACTGACGACAGGATCAGCTGAACGGAAATAGCTAGAAAACAAAAGTGGAAAGAAAAACAACTCTATGGACGATTTAAACGACTAACAAGCTACATCTCATACGAGAAAACGTGGGCGTGGCCCAGAATGGGAAGCCTTAAGAGAGAAACTGAATCTCTTCTAATAGCAGCACAAAACAACGCCATAAGGACCAACCATATCAAACGCAATAAAACAGCAGAAATAGATCATGTGATGATAGAGACGAAACGATCAATTATTATACTTCAGTTTGCCCCGTCTGGGCCCTTATCTTGGACACAGTACGAAATATAGTATCATAGCTTGGCCCGGTACCAATTTTAACACTCTCACTAGGTCCGGCACAAATTGTGTTTCCAGACAGTTTGTTTATCAATCTTATCTGTACCCACGCTGTGTTTGATAGATCCACAGTTAAGGAATGACAAATCCATCCGGAATTTCTGACGGTTGTGGTGTTCCGTTGGAACAAAGTTGCCTGGGTGTTGGCAACGCAAAAACAAGAACTCTCTGTCAATAATTAATAATTGTTGGATGTTCAGACTGCATACGAGAGAGAAAAAAATCTGTAAGGGTCTATGAACAGACACAAACAGACACGCCCCCCCCCCAGCCCAACCGAACTCTCTGAACGTAAACTTCTAACTGACAACTGACCGACTGACTACTACTGTTAACTTTTTCAAAATTCGCTAATTTTTATATATTTAAATTCAGAATATTGGTAGAGTGATGTCATCTTGCAAAATTATTGCGTCATCTCTCATGTGTCCTAAATTCACTGTTTTCATTTCTCCTATCAATCCTGTCACAGACCAAAAATGAATCCATTTTGTTTACATTTTGGCCTTCCTTGTTGATCGTTATGTACTTGCTTAATCTTTCCAATTTGACTTACATTTTCGCTCAAAGATTTTAGCTAACTTAACAGCTAACTGAAAAACTCGCGGCCTAACCAAACCAAGTAATAAAATAGTAATCCCGGCCAAACAACTAGACTTTGTAATAATCAACAAAAAGAGAAGACTTGCAAAATTGTGGACTTTACTGTCCCAACGGACCATAGAGTAAAATTGAAAGAAACTGAAAAGAAGTATAAATACCTGGACCTTGATAAGGAATTGAAAAAACTGTGGAACATGAAGATGACTATTATACCAATTGTAACTGATGCTCTTGGTGCAGTCATCAAAGGATTGGTACAAGGAGTGGAGGACGTGGAAATAACAGGACGAGTGGAGACCATCCAAGCTACTACATTATTGAGATCGGCCAGAATACTGAGAAGAGTCCTAGAGACTTGCTGTCACTTAAACCCCAGAGAAAGATCATCAACTAACGCTGATGTGAAAAATTCTCAAGGAGTAAGATAATGATAATAATAACTACCTATTTATCAAAATAACAAAATATATGCCTGAATGATATATATATATATATATATATATATATATATATATATTGGGTCTGATAGAATAATCTTTTGGTTTTGAAACGTAAATGAATATGCCAATATATTCAAAATGTTATTTTCCTAAGAGAAAGAACAATATTATCTATTTCGTTTTGTTATTGTCATCACTTTGTTTTAAAAATATCATCTTAATGAATTATCTATTGGGTTGTAATTAAAAAAAAGCAACATAAATCCTATTCAAAATCTAATTTTTCTATGAGAAAGAATAATGTTATTCTTTTTGTTTCCATATTGGGATCACTTTATATTGACAATTATATCATCGAAATGTTTACCCTCGCTAGCTATGGGTGTAATAATGGTGGTGTAATGGTTAAAGCGAGAAACTGTGGAATCTTAGTAAGCGGGTTCGAACTCCAGCCACGCTATTGCGTTCTCTTTTTGACAAATATCCTTGGGAAAAGTGTAAACTCCCTTATCCTCCCAGCTATAGGTTAAATAGTACCACTACAGTTGTTCTAGGATAGCTTTGACATTGAATAACCTACGAAGTTTGATATGCCATTAAAAAAGAAACTAACCTCACCAACTATACACGAGGAATACCTTATCTAGAAGTTCTGCCATGTTCGTCTAGTCATTACTTTACCCAAAGCAATGCAATATCATGACGTATAGAAGATTTCAGTTCGTCCGTTGTCAGCGGACTACGTTTTAAAATAACAGTTAGCTCTCGAGGAAGTAATCACAAGCGAATAGATCTAGTGTGAGATGTTACCAAGTAGTGAAATGAGGAGCTGTGAGGAAAAACATCCGAAATGCACGAAGCAAATGAGCTTGCAGACAACGTTTTTGTTATTATTTACATAATATTTATTACATTTAATAATCATTCGATCTGTTCGTATCGATATCGAAGTGCAATAATCACGTGACTGATTCAAACAACAACAAAAATTGATGAAACCTCACAATTTCCGACATCGGAATAATGTTCTTAAGTAGATGATAGTTTTAAAAACCTTTTAGGCTTTAAAGAGAGATTAAATATCTTCGAAACATACGGATATACACAAGGGCAAACAGAAGAAACATAGAGATGTGTCTACGTATTTGCTTCTTTCAATGTTATATATATATATATATATAAGTATTCGAAACATACAGATATATACAGAGTCGGTCAGTGATATATGTAAGTGTACCCGTGTATGTAAATGCACACAAAACACACATATGTATATATATATATATGTGTGTGTGTGTGTGTGTGTGTGTATGTGTGTGTGTACACATTTATATATATATGTACACCTACATGTACACTTATAATATAGATATATATATATGTAGGTGTACCTGTGTATGCACACACATAGATACACACACAAACACACGCATCAATATATTTGTATATATATATATATATATATATATATATATATATATATATATATATGGCAAATAGTAAATTTTCTATCAAAGAGAATGAGGTAGAAGTATTAAGAAATTCATTTATATGCTGTTAGGATGGCATACACAAAGGTCAAAGGCATTTGATCACAGTCAGTTTCGTAGCCTATGCAATCGTTAGACCAAGATCCTAACTTAGATATACATGCCCTATCATCAATATTTATATATATGGGGGTATGTATGTAGGTGTCTATGTATGTATTCTTTTTAGCAATACGAGGTAATTGTATCCCAGAATGACTCCTCAGTGTTGTTACATGGGGTCGACGAAAGTTTCTAGCCTTTTTGACGACAGACTTTCTACCACACCGGGTCCAGCTGACAGATGTCTATAATACTGGGTACTTGATAGCATAAATACAAGAAATCTTAATATTGTCAACCTCACGTTTTAATTGTCTATCTTATCATTACCATACACAAGCCTTTTTACTTCAGATTTTTTTTAGTTCTAGGTAAACAATAAAAGTTCCTTGAAAAATGCTTAATGCCACTATGTCAGAGCGTGTCTAAGACCTAAAATATATAAATTACATCCTCAGTGATTCCGTTAATTTCATTTAGATGATAGAATTGTTAAAAATTTGATCCACACTTTAAATAAGAGACTCATCTAGAATATAATTAGGATATTTCGGTTATATATATATATATATATATATATATATATATATATAAAACACAATGTCAATTTTTAAGTGGAGTTTAACAGGTTTGAATTCATAGTTTTCCTTCACCTAGACTAGTTGGCATACCCAGGTGAAAGAGCCCTGGCTACCCTGCTATTTACGCGCAGCAAGAGGGAAAATAGATAGATACATTCTTTTCTCCAGAGTATTAGTGCTATGTGAAATGTAAATAACCATGTCCAAGATTTGAACTAGGGTTGGCGTGTCCATTTCCTCCGACTGTAACCATTACATCAAAAGTCCTTCCTTGTATATATATATATATATATATATAGTAGACAAGATAACAATAGAAATAGTGTCAAATCTACGGATTACAGCAAATTAATATTTGTAGGACAGCATTTTCACTAAAACAGGATGTAAACAGAGATCCAAAAATTTACAATCATGGAAAAATCTGAAAAAGATTTAAGCATAAAAACAAGAAGACAAATGGATAAAACGTCCTTAAACATATGTGCAATTTGGATTTGATATGAAACTTAATTACACAACCTTGAAATAAAATTTGGTTGTCACTTCAGAAAAGTCGAATATAGACTGATGATTACAATCATTAATAGTTATATGATTTTATTCCAGTTAGTTTTCGCATCGTAATATCTTTTTCCCATGATGGATGGGAAAGATTAATAAAAAGATCTAAATAAAGATACATATCTAAATAACGTTTTGATATTTTTTATTGGGTTATTTAACTACCAAATTCATCCTTGTATAAAAAAAAGCCGTGACACTCTTTAAACCACAGCTGAAAGGATTAGGAGACTCATACCTTTTCCACGAGTATTCGCTAACTTCGAGGCCACAATCCAGGCACTTTAGCCTTAAGGCAACGAGAGATCCCACCCACAAATATTTTGAAAATTCTTTTTCGGGGGTTGAAATTATGAGAACATGATTTGGGTTTGAATTTTTTTTTAAAGACTGCAACTGATTATATCATTGAGTTACTTGAAACAGGATCATTATGAACATTAAACCGGAATACTTGATATCAAAAGTGCAAGAAACTCAGCAACACAAATACATGTAAGTATATAATGAAAGCAAATCCCTAAACACAAATACGTTGTGAGTTTCATCATTTACCGGTAAAGTGATGAATTAATGTGTTGGCAACCATCTGTGCAGGGGACCTCATGTATTGATGTGCTGACAACCATCACGTGCTGGTGACGTCATGCATTGATGTGTTTACCGCCATTATCTGCAATTGACGTCATGTGTTTTTTACTCAACCCCTTCCGCACGAGCAAAAATGCGATATAGAGTTTATTTTTTAAATAAACTTTGTGTCGCGTCTTGTTCGCAGAGTTTAACAGATTTGATTTCCAAGTTTTTTTTCTCTTAGATCGGTTGCCATATCAAGGCTAAAGAGCCCCGTCTTTCCTACTATTTTATCCATAGTCGGAGAGAGAATTGCTGGATTCATACCTTTCTCAATGAAGTTGTCCTCGTGGTATTATAGTTAAAACGATGGACTGCGAAATCGTTGTAAACGAGTTCGAACTCCAGTCGCGCTATTACGTTCACTTTTTGACAAATATCCTTGGCAAAGGTATGAACCCCTTTATCCTCCCAGCTATGGGTTAAATAGTACCATCACTGTCCATCTAGATGAATGGATTTAGCATTAAATGAACCAAAAAGGTTGATATGCCATTAAACGATAAACCAAACCTTTCTCAATGTATTTGCGCAAAGTGGAATGCAGACTCATTCAGAATTTGAACTCAGGTTGCGGAGTGCATTTCCTACGACGATATTCAGTACACCACGGCCTCCTCCAGGTGACTTCATGCATGAATGTGTAGGCCATCATCAAGTGCAGGTAACATCATTTATGAACATGCTGTGATTATGAGTAAGTGACGTCAGGTATTAATGTGTACACCTCTCTAGTGCAGTTGACGTCAAATACGAATGTATACTTGAATGATATCAAGAGAGACTTTGGACGGTTTTTAAATAACCTTCAACCACACTTGCGACATATCGTTCGCCAATAAGAAAAGACGAATAAAAAGTTAAACGTCAAATACTTGTCAGTTATTTCCAACAAAATATGCCTACAAGAGAAACTGCTGCCCAAATACACATTATATTTAGACAGGGGAGTATTTAACATGCCGTGACTTTTCACCTCAAATCCTTGGACACAAGATTTCATTCAAAATCCATCAATTTCATTCTCTATTGCTAAACTTATGCCATTATTTTTTCTTCTTTCTGGAAGAAACAGCTTATATATGATCACTAACTCCACCGCTTCGTACCAGCCAGTTTTATTCATATGGAGTCAAAGCCATTTAACTTCCTGTGCTCAGAGTGACAGGGTAGGGAAAGTGCTGCCCCCTCGTGGCTGTTGCGCACACCATTACAAATAAAATATCCCGATATTAGCCGACGGATAAGCAGGGCCATTACGGACCGTCTCTGGAATAATCACTAAAACTAAATTCATAACGCTGTTGGCGCTACTCGGCATTTTTGTAAAACGACATTAAAAGAGCGATATTGGATTCTTTGGGGACACGGAAGATATTTATTTGAGTGTCCACTCACCAAAGACCAATGTTAGCATTTGTATATCTGTGATATACTAACACTGAAGGAAATACAAGATAAGCTTAATTACACACAGAGAAACACGTTCTGATAATAGAGCTTAGAATATGCTGACCTTGTGTCGAATCCAGCCCAAAATGGAGTGGTTGGGTAAACACAACCACATATATATATGTGTGTGTGTGTGTGTGTGTGTGTGTGTGTGTGTATTCAGCAACAGGTTAAGGAAAGAGTGAGTAAGGATTAGAGCTAAGGATTTGAGCTGGTTTAGGGTTCGTTTGAGTTGAGTTAGAATTAGGATTAGGGTTAGGGTTTGGGCTTAGACTGAGTTAATGTTACCGTTAGGCTTATATATATATATAAGTAAAGTTGGCGACCTTAGTCGAGGGTGACCCGAAGGCTCTTTTTTCAATAGCTACTACACCGAGGAGTAGTGGACGAAGATACTCATTTCCCTGGATTGTTCTACTTTACCCTTGATTCGTACCTTATAATGCTGAGTGCCAAACAAAACGACATCAAGTACTATTTTTTGAGTTTTTGGTATGACTTGACCTGGGATTGAATCCCAGTCTCCTGGGCCATTAGTGAAGGCTCCACTCATTAGGCTAATGGCCTGGTTATATATACATATATACTATTAGACAATATATATATATATATATATATATATATATATATATATATATAAGCTACATGATGATTATATCAAAAGTTGGATGAGTTACTACAAGTAGTTTTTAAAGTCAACTTTTATAATTTGTTTTGAGTTCTTTTTAATTCGATTGTAAAAATAATAAATTAGCTTCGTCCGACGTCTATAGAGCTTTTCTCAGGTATTTTTAGTGATTACTTACAAAATTATACTATATATATATATATATATATATATATATATATATATATATATATATATATATATATTATCCAATCTTTTTTATTCTTTCTGATGGTCACTTTGATAATAAAATGTCGTTTGAGCTAACCCCTTTTAAATCAGAATTATCCTGAAAATCCGTTAGGTGAAACCTGGATATATATATATATATATATATATATATATATATATATATATATATATATATATATTTTTTCGTTAATTGGTGTTAAGTTTAAAAAAAAAAAAAGGGCGTACGAATATTTGGGTTTTTTCGAATGATTTTTACATTTAAGTTCCTTGTATGTAAACAAGTAAAATATTCAAATATGTTTGATACAAAAGCAATGGATATCAAAAATATTGACGCAAAAGAAAATAATTTTTAAAGTGATAATTTGTTTTTAAAAAAAATAAACATTTGAGCCAAAAACATAATGCAATAATTGTAGGAAGAGAGCTTGTCCAATTTTTCTTTGCTCTGAGTAGCGCAAATCAAATGACATTTTTTTCAATGAAGCATCACTAAAAATCAAATCAATCTAATCTTTTGGAGAGGCACAATTGTTTTAATATATATTAGGGTGGATCAAAGTACTTTCACTTTTTTTTACTCATGTACACATCTAAACAATGTTTTAGACTTAATTATTTTTATTATCATCCTCCATATTATTTAATTATACTTTTTTTTTTCAAATTTTACAATGACTGATATAAGTATTGAAAGTATGTTTTTTGAGACATTATTTTAAACAAGACCTCATATCATTATTGCTATTATTATTTTGCTTGTGTATTTTTTGTTTCCGACTTTGAAATGATATATAATTGTTGAAATTATGTCGACTTTGAGACATAATTTTAAACGTGACTTCAAAGCTGCTATTAAAATTCTGGAAGTGGAAGTAAATGAAATAATATCAGTTCATATTGCTGAAAAGTAATTTAAGCATTTTGAGAATGATAAGTTGTTTATTAAAATAAAGACCCAGAAATTGATGATTATCATCAATTAATTATAATCTAACCACCATAATTTGAAATTTCCAAAGGAGCCTATCATCATCATCATCATCATCAATGTGTGTCGAGAGCACGGATTCCTTTCTCCGACTATCTCTCTCTGTCCGTCCAGGTCGACTATTACTCTCGGTCCTGTAGACGATACCCAGTGTCCGCACTGAGCTGGTTAATGTAAGTTTGCAAGTCGGCCAATACTAGTGTGTCCATTTGAAGAAGTCCATAGAACAAACGCTCATGAGTTTGTACTTATTTCCTCATCGTGTCTTGTTCATCTTATTTAGATGCTTTGTGAGATAGGAGGTAAGTGGCCGTGCAGCTGCTGTTTTGAAGAGTATTGCTTTCAGAATCTGTTTAAAACAACATGCAGCATCCGTGTGTAGTTTCCATTTAGCTTTTTCTTTTTTTGTTTATTCTAATTTTTGTTCAGAATATTTTAAAAGAAAAATAGAGGGAGTCTCTTTGGAGTAAAAGCTAAACTGCTTGATTGCAAACTCGAAGTGAGCGAGTTTGGACTTCAGTCGTGCTATTACGTTCACAAATACCCGTGGGAAAGGCATGAACCCCATAATGACCTCGGCTAAAAGTTAAATTGTAACAGTATTGTTGTTCTTCAAGGGTGGTTCGGGTCATTGGCCAAATGAGTAGAGTGTTCGCCAATGACCCGGGAGACCTGGTTTCAATCCCAGCTCGAGTCATACCAAAGACTCAAAAAATAGTACTTGATGCCGCCTTGTTTGACACTCAGCATAATAAGGTAAGGATCAAGGGTAAAGTGGAGCAATCCAGAGAATGAGGTAGCGCCCTCCCAAACACCTCGAAGTAGTAGCTATTGAAAAAGGAGCCTTCGGGCCACTCTCGACTACAGTCGCCAAATTTACTCTACTTACAAGGATGGTTCTAGCATTAAATGACCCACTAAGGTTTATATGCCATTGAAAAACAAACGGAACGTTGTGTTGTGTTTATGGTCCTAGAAAAAGAACTCGGCAACCTGAATTCAAATCCTGTAATTCTACAATGTTTTGTTGGGTTGGGTTTGGTTTGTTTTTATGGCATATTAACCCTTGTAGGTTAGTTAGTGTCAAAGTATCATTATACATATATATTAAATATATATGATTTAGTTTGATTGGGTTTTATGGGATATCAACCCTTGTAAGTTAGTTAATGCCAAATCCTTTTCATATATGTATATTAAATATGTTAGATTTGTAAACATATTTTGTAGATATGTTTTGTAAACAAGCCTCAGCCCCTTTTATTTTGCGCACAGTAAAATGTTTTCGAGTATGGCTATGTAACAGTAACAATCAGTTATTTGTTTGCACACATTTAAATGTATATACATATATGGTTTTTAAGTGGAAAATCTGTTGGTAATTTTATTTTTAAATGAGTTAGAATTAATTTGTTTGCACACTAATATTGCTATTATTTCTACATAGTTAAATGGTTTCAATTATTGCTATCTAATACGAATAATTCCATTCAATATTAATCATTTATTTGCAAACAGTGAAGTCTTGTTATTTAACACTTATTATTCTGTTTAACACAATTCATTCATTTTCACTCAGTCAAATGGTTCCAAATATTGCTATGTATTACCAACTGTCCAACCTAATTTGGTTTGGTTTGTTGGGTTTTATGGCATATCAACCTTTGTAGGTTATTTAACGCCAAATCCATTTTTTATGTAAATAATCTGTTCTATTTAAAACAATTCAGTTTAGCATAAGTACACAGTTTAATTGTCAAAAACATTTCCATTTCAAACTATTCAAGCAGTTATATGTAACAATTCAGTTAAGTGTAAATACAGTTTTAATGTCGAAAAACAGTTCTATTTCAAATAATTCAGTTAAGCATAAGCACGCAGTTTAAATGTAAGTACGGTTTTATTGTCAAAAACATTTCTATTTCAAGCTATTCAGTTTACTCAAACAATTCAGTTTAGCATAAGTATGCTGTTCTATTTAACTCATAGATAGGACCCTATCAGGTGTTACCACTCCGGGCCAGAGTGAACCTGGGAGCAATGGCAATGAAGGGGTACTTCGTATTCCCCAAAGCTCCAGCACTGCTGGAACCTCACCATCAGATTGTTTAGTGTCATATCTAGGACACTCATTTGGAGGGGGGGTCTTACCCCTCTGCAGAAGTCGGTGTATTCTACAGCCCCAACCGACTCGGCAATGTTCAACCTAAGCACGCAGTTTAAGAGTTTCAAGTATTGCTATTTAATACAAATAATTCTATTCAATATTACTCATTCGTTTGCACATGGTTAAATGGTTCCGATTAAAGGATGGCTTTAGCACTAAATATCCCATCAAATTTTATATGCTTTTAAACAAAAAGAAAACTTAAAAGAGAAGTAGAAATATACAAGAATTTATTTATCGTTAAGGAAGTAAATCTGTGGAATTTCAAAGGGTACATTTTTTAAACATAAACAACCAACGTTTTCCCATTCAAATTTTCAATCATGAAATGAAATTCATTAACTTTAACTAATTCAATTTTTGATTGATTTTCAAAAAAGGTGCTATTAACAGATGTATACAATGTGAAGCATGTGCACACACACACACACACACACACACACACACACACACATGCACATATGTGATTTGAATCAGCAATGCATAGTATCCCTCTTTCTGAGTGAGAGGGAAAAGATAGAACCAATATAAATTTTTGTAAAATGCAAACATTTTCCTTCCTTTTCACAAGAGAGGGTGGAAGACCCACAAAACACCGGCCATATTTGTTAAGATGATAAGCGAGGGATCAAAACCAAAACTCCGTTTCTGTTTATTTCTTTTTCTTCAAAAGATCAAATGACAATTTTTTTTACTTTCTTTGAGTTACAAGAACCGACAATGTAACACCTTTATAATGTTCTGACATTAAGTTTTGACCAGACCACCAAATGGTATGTGCACAAACCAGATTCCATTGTTGAGAATGAGACGCATAAAATTCTCAGGGATTTTGAGATACAAGCAGATTAACTGATCCTGACCAGAATACAAAACCTTGATCTCATTTAAAAAATAAGAGAACATGCCGTCTAATGAATTTTACCGTTTTGGCGGATCACAGAGTGAAAATAAAAGAAAGCAAAAAGATAGACAAATATTAGGATCTTGCCAGAGAAAGAAAAAAGTAGAGGCACAATAGGGTGACGGTGATACCAGTTGGGGTTGGTGCATTTGGAACGATCTCCAAAGGATTGGAAGAGAACTTGAAGAATTAGAAATGAGAGTAAAAGTTGAAACCATATAGATTGTTATTAATCACTCATTAGAGCTTTTCACATTAGCGTTAGCCGATGGTTTTTCACTGGAGTCTGAGTGACAGAAAGTCTCCTCAAGTCTCCATGACTCTTCTTAGTATTCTGGCCGTTCTCAATAATGCTGTCGTTTAGATGGTCTCCACTCGTTCGCCAATTTCCAAGTCCTCTACTCCCTTGAGTAATCCTTTAGTTACTGTTCCAAAGGCACCAATTACGATTGGTATAATTGTCACCTGCATGTTCCACAGTCTTTTCAATTCCCTAGCAAGGTCGAGGTACTTATCCTTCTTTTCACATTCTTTATTAACTCCTTTTCGAGTTTTTCACACCAGCGGTAGCCAATGGTTTCTCGCTGGAGTTTAAGTGACAGCAAGTATCCTCAAATCTTAGGATTCTTCTTAGTATTCCGGCCAATCTTAACAATGCTAGTATTTGTACCAATCTTTTAGTGACTGTACCAAGAGCATCAATTACAATTGATATCACCATCACTTTCATATTCCACAATTTTTTCAATTCCCTAGCAAGGTGCAAGTATTTATCTTTCTTTTGGTTCTCTTTCAGTTTTATTCTGTAGTCAACCTTTTTTTAATTTTTTTATTGATTAATACAAGGTCTGGTTGTCTGGCCGAGATTAGGTGATCCGTTTGTATATCAAAATCCCAGAGGGGTTTGCGTGTCTCATAATCCAGGACAGATGCTTGGTTGCGCATGTACCATTTATTCGTATGGACAAATTTAAATTTCCTGCACATCTCCCAGTGGATCACCTTGCCCACCCAGTCCTGTCTACTTTTATACTCTTTCTGAACTGATTTGCTGCATTCGCTTATTATGTGATTGATTGTTTCATTTCAATCACCACATAACCTACATTTGGTGTTTTGTTGCGTCTTATCAATTCTTGCTTTGATATGGTTGGTTCATGTGGCGCTGTTTTGTGTTGCTATTAGAAGAGATTCAATTTCTCTGTTAAAGTTCCCTTTCCTTAACCATGTCCATATTTTCTCATGTGAGATGTTGCTTATTAGTCGTTTAAAACCTCCACAGAGTTGTTTTTCTTCCCACTTTCGTTTTCTGGTTATTTCCTTTCTAGAGATCCTTATGTTATCTGTATTGTTTCTAAGGGCTGTTATCAGTTTTTCTCCACACTTTGTTATTATTACTATTATTCCTTGCGAGTCTTTTTACACTAGCATTGGCTGGTGGTCTTTCAATAGAGACTGAGTGACAAGTCTCCGCAAGTCTCCAGAACTTTTCTGACTATTCTGGCCGAGCTTAACAATGCCGTTGTCTAAATTGTCTCGATTCTTCCACTGATTTCCTATTTTTCCAATCTTCTCCATATTTTATAGCTCGCGAGTTTTTCACATCACCTCTAACTGATGGTTCTTCATTGAAGTCTGAGTGTCAGCAAATCTCCTCAGGTCTCCAGGACTTTTCTCAGTATTCTAGCCGATCATGATTCTATGGTCTGTGTAGTCTTGATTCTGCCACTGATTTCCAGTTACCCAGGGTCTTTTACAAGCCCTTGAGGACTGTTTTTAGGGTACCAACTACAATTAGTATGACTATCTCCTTTATTATCATTATAACTAAAGTCTCAAATTTGATGTAAAGCGACCAATTTTGATGTGCATACTTTAAGGTCTTAAGGAAAAGTTTTTAATGAAAAAATCCTGTTCTTCATGGCGAGGTTGCCATGTCATTAGGACTTAGATTTAGGTTTGTGTATTTCCAGAAGAAAATATTATGTCATAGTCAAAAAATCGAAGACAGTCCTGGACTTGATTCTTTTAGTTCAAGGATCAGAGATGCCAAGTGGTTGTGTCTTAATGACATGCGCAAAAAAGATCAGCAAAAAATCGTCGAATCAGTGTGTGTGTGTGTGTGTGAAACGGTTACGGTAAGCGCGTAATGACATCAACGGCCGAAAGTTAACACGTTTTTAAAAATCACAAACTGCACTAAAAATGAAGATGAACGTACAATGTAATCTCTGCTTTTAGTTGATCTGGCGTATATATATATATAACCAAAGATTTCTAAACGAACACTTTGTTGATAACGTTTTAGATAAGCAGGATCTCATTTGTTTGCATAGGATTAAATGATTCCAATTCATTATATTTTTGGTACAATCTTATCTCTCTTAAGAAGGACACAATGTCTTCTATTTTGATTTTTATAAACAGAACCGTCAAACTATTCACCTTGAAAAATCGCTTTCTGATGAGATCGAAAGCTCTACATTCTATAAGAATGTGTTTAACGGGGCAAGGCGTTTGACATGTCAAATGTGTGTGTGTGCGTGTGTGTGTGTGTCCATATGTGTGTTGGTGGGTTGGTTGGTGGGTTGGTTCGGTTTTATTGCATATCAATCTTTGAAGGTTATTTAACCCCAAAGCTGTTTTTATACAACTAGTCAGTTCTATTTCAGACAATTCAGTTTAGCATGAGTACACTGTTTAATTATCAAAAACATTTCTATTTCAAGCAATTCAGTTTATTCAAACAGCTCTAATTCAGCTAATTCAGTTTACTATAAATACAGATTTTGTTTACACCCAGTTAAATGTCAAAACAGTTCTATATTAAACAATTCAGTTTAGTGTAAGTACAGTTTCAATGTCAAAAACAGTTCCATTTCAAACAATTCAGTTTAGCATAAGCACGAAGTTTAAATGTAAGTACAGCTTAATTGTCACAAACATTTCTTTTTTAAGAAATTGATTTTAATCAAAGAGTTCTATTTCAAACAATTCTGTTTCGCATCAGTAGGCAGTTAATTCTATTTAACCCATAGATAGGGCCCTATCAAGTGCTGCCATTCCGGGCATGAGTGGACCAGGGAGCAATGGTAATGAAGAGGTGCTCTGCATTCCCCAAAGCTCCTGCATCACTGAAACCTCACTATCAGATTGTTTAGTGTCATATCAGGACACTCATTGGGGAGGTCTTACCCCTCTGCAGATGTGCAGTTGGTGTATTCTACAGCCCCAGTCAACTGGGCAAATATGTGTGTGTGTGTATGTGTGTGTGTGTGTGTGTGTGTGTGTGTGTGTGTGTGTGTGTGGTTTGGTTTGTAGGGTTTTATGGCATATCAACCTTTGTAGGTTATTAAACGCCAAATACATTTTTATGTAAATAATCTGTTCTATTTAAAACAATTCAGTTTAGCATAAGTACACAGTTTAATGGTCAAAAACATATTCAAGCAGTTGTATGTAACAATTCGGTTAAGTGTAAATACAGTTTTAATGTCGAAAAACAGTTCTATTTCAAATAATTCAGTCAAGCATAAGAACACAGTTTAAATGTAAGTATAGTTTTATTGTCAAAAATATTTCTATTTCAAGCTATTCAGTTTACTCAAACAATTCAGTTTAGCATAATTATGCTGTTAGTTCTATTTAACCCATAGATAGGACCCTTATCAGGTGCTACCACTCCGGGCCACAGTGGACTTGGGAGCGATGGCAATGAACGGGGTACTCCGCATTCCCCAAAGCTGCAGCACTGCTGGAACCTCACCATCAGATTGTTTAGTGTCATATCTAGGACACTCGTTAGGTGGGGTCTTACCCCTCTGCCGAGGTGATGTCAGTGTATTCTACAGCCCCAGCCCATTGGGCAATACACAAAGTTAAATGTCAAACATTTTTATTTCAGATAATTCAGTTTAGCATAAGTACACAGTTTAGACATCAAGACAATTCTATTTTGAACAATTCAGTTCAGCATTAGTATGCAGTTCCAATGTCAAAACAGTTCTATCTTAAACAATTCAGTTTAGCACAAATATGCAGTTAAAATGCAAAAATCAGTATAGTGAAAGAAGCGCGGTTTAGTTCTATTTAACCCATAGATAGGACCCTTATCAGGTGCTACCGGGCCAGAGTGGACCTGGGAGCAATGGCAATGAAGGGGTACTCTGCATTCCCCACAGCTCCACCATTGCTGGAACCTCACCATCAGATTGTTTAGTCTCATATCCAGGACATTCGTTGTGGGGGGTCTTACCCCTCTGCTGAGAAGCAGTCGGAGTATTCTACAGCCCTAGCCGACTGGGCAATGTGTGTGTGTGTGTGTGTGTGTGTGTGTGTGTGTGTGTGTGTGTGTGTGTGTGTGTGTGTGTGTGTTAAAAGCATGTATTCTGCATATTTCATGTATTTCAATCTAAAACGTACTTTTTATTTTAGATTTTCGTGAACATACATAGTAACATATGTAGAATCCTTAATTCTTAAATATGTATATAGACTATCGATAGGCCCATTTACCTAGTGGGTAGAGTGTTCGCCACTGGCCCGGGAGACCGAGATTTAATCCCAGGTCGAGTCATACCAAAGACTAAAAAATGGTACTTGATACCACTCAGCATTATAAGGTATGCATCAAGTGTAAAGTGGAACAAACCCGGAAAAGAACAGGACCCTCCCCTACACCTCAGTGTTGTAGCTATTTAAAAAGGATCCTCAACTACGGTCACAAATTTTACTTTTATATATATGCGTGTGTGTATTATATCAAGTTTTTTTATAAAGCCATTTTCTATTGATCCTTATATGATATATATATATATATATATATATATATATATATATATGTGTGTGTGTGTGTGTGTGTGTGTGTGTGTGTGTGTGTGTGTGTGTGTGTGTGTGTTACTAATTCGCCAAATTTTAAAATAAACACAAAAATTTATGTTAGAATTATATTTTTGATTTAAATTTGTGCAAAGTAATTTTCACGGATCAACTAGAGAGTTTAGTCTAACCCAATATTTATCCATTGTTTCCCCTCTTTTCCGAATGGCATTAGCCCAAAGTGAAACTCAAATATCTCGTTTAGGATTTAAACTCGGATTGCTGAGTCCATTTTTTTTCAACGATAACCCTTTTATGCGACATAAGACCGGATACACATCTAAGTTTCCTACTGTTTTACGCAAGTCAATAGGCTAATCATTAATCTCTCCCAATCTCATTATCCTCTTTTACCGAAATTAGATTCTGAAGAATCCTACAGATAATTAGATTAGAGTGTCTTCGAAATCACTAGCACTTGAAACATTTCAGAAGAGCTCAAATCATTGAAAGATAACATTTATTGAGATCATAACTTAAACTACAAAACACATACACCAGCACTTCACTGTTTTACCCAAAATGCGCGCAGTTCATTGAATAAAAAATGAAATTATTACTGATACATTCTTAAATAGAAATGTATTAGAAATTATCTTAAGTTAAATTTCAATCGCAAATAATTTTCATATGAAATAAATTACAATTGATGTTATTATAAAAAATAGTTGCAAATTTTTTTACTATAAAAATGAATTGCTAATAATTTTACTATAAAATGAATTACAAATGATTCTCCAAAAAACATTATTATTATTATTATTTATTCTTTGCGAGTTTTTTACTTTAGTGTCAACTGGTGGACGTTCGAATGACAGCAAGTCTCCTCAGGTCTCCAGGACTCTTCCGAGTATTCTAGCCGATCTCCACAATACTGTAATTTGGATGGTGTCGACTTTTCCTCTCATTTCCAATCCTTCATGTCTCTTACAAGCTTCTAGAGATCGTTCCAAGTGCACCAACAACAACTGGTATTACCATCAGCCTCATGAGCCATATTTTTTTGTGTTTTTTGTATATCTTTTTGGTTTCTTTTATTTTCACTCTGTGGTCCGCCGAAACGGCAAATCCACTTGACGGCGAGTTCTTTTTTTTTAATAAGCATAAAGTCTTTTATTCTGACTGGGATCAGTTGATCTGTTTGTATTTCAAAATCCCAGAGAATTTTATGTATCTCATTCTCTGAAACGGATTCTGGTTTGTGCATATACCATTTGGTAGTATGGTCAAAACTTAATCTCGAACACAATTCCGAATGGATCACAATCCCCACCCAGTCGTGCCTAGTTAATTCTCTTTTTAGCTAGTTTGCTGTATTTGCTTACTATGTGATTAATCGTTTCATCTCTTTATCCACTTAATTTACACTTGCTGTTTTGTAGCGTAGTATCGATTTTCGCTTTAATACAATTGGTCCTTATGGTGTTGAGCTGCTTTAAGAAAAGATTTAATTTCTTTCACGAGTTTTCCCTTTGGTAGCCAAGTCCAGGTCGTTTCGTGAGCAATCTCACCAATTTGTCGCGTGAAATATCCTTACAGTTATTCCTCCTTCCTCATAGGGGTGCCGTCGTGGTATAATGGTTAAAGCTATGGACCGCGGAATCGTAGTAAGAGAGTTTGAACTCCAGCCGCGCTATTACGTTCACTTTCGGGCAAATACCCTTGGGAAAGGTATGAACCGCCTTATCCTCCCATCTATGGGTTAAATAGTATCACTACTGTTCTTCTCAAAGGATGGCTTTGGCATTGAATGACCTACAAATGTTCATATGCCATTAAACAAAGAAGCCAAAGCATTTCTATTTGTTGTTTTTTCGTTTGGCCTTATGTTGCCAATGTTCTGACTGGCCTCTGTAATTCTTTCTTCGCTCTTTTTAATATTGTTCTCAAGTTTTTGTATCGGTACATCTACGTAATAATCAATGCTGGCGAGTCCTCTTCCCCTTCTTTTGGGAGAGAAAACATACAGTCTGTTTATGTCATATCTAGGATGTAAGGCCTTGTGCGTAGTCATCAATTTCCTTGTCTTCTGGTCCATTTTTTAGTTCCTTCTTTGCCCATTTTATAGAATGGTCCAGAGTATTTAAAAACAGTCTCACTGTTTTTAAATACTCTGGGGGAATAACTGTAAGGATATTCAGGTATTTATTATTTTGATGAGATTTCTGCTACAGAGTTAAGGTTCCTCTAGTTGCCCTTTGGCATCCTTTTTGTTCTCCCAGAAATAGTCTGCGGCATTCAAGCGAGTTAGACATTTCTTTTTCATCTCTGTGGTTAGGATTTTCCACATCATAGATAAAAAAGAAAATCGGTATATGGTTAATGGTGGTGATTCTTTTACAGCTGGCACGACTCAAACGTCTTATGTGTCGCACTTTACACCGTACCAAGGACCCCAATTCTGCCACTCTTAGTGAAAATGGCTGTCAGTGCTAGAGAAGATATTTTCTCCCCTCCCCATACGCGGACACTGTTATCAACACCATCACCATCATTGTCGTTTTTTACAAAAATTAACCGTATTAGTCAGACATTTGCAATTCCACGAAGCAGAAGCACAAAGATGAAATCATTGACAGAAGCAGTATGGTGTAAATATGTCGCGTTTCGACTTTCTCTGATCTTTTTTCTCAACCGGAAAAAAAACGGAGAGACGTTGCACATGCGCAAACACTACAAGGGAAATTAACTACTTCTATTCAGTGCTCATGTTGTTCTTGACAGTTCATCTCGATTTCCAACAAAACTTAAACAAACACCAACTTATACGTAATTATTCACCCGTATATGTATTTGATTCTCTCTCTCTCTCTCTCTCTCTCTCTCTCTCTCTCTCTCTCTCTCTCTCTCATTATATATGTATATACATATATGCTCTCGTGATATAATGGGGGGTCCATAAGTGGTGTAATGGTTAAAATGTTTAAAAGTAAGCGAGTTCGAACATCAATCACGTTACTAATATCCTTCAAAAAGGCATGAACATCCTTATTCCACCAGTTGTAGGTTAAATAGTATCACTGTTATTCTTCTACGAGGGTAGATTTGGTATTAAATAACCCACGAAGGTTAGTATGCCATTAAACAACGAAACGAAACATGATATAATGGTTATAGTAAAAGGAAACGAACAGCGACTCAAAAAAATCCTGAATGAGGCTGTTTACATTACATTTAGGACTAATACCCTTTGGAAAGATATGAATCCAAATGCTCTCCCATAAGTTAAGAGTAAATCTTAGGGCAGACTGGAATCTAAAACCTTGGCATAGCAACTGGTCTAGAAAAAACTCTGAATTCAAACTTCCCTTAAAGATTGATCTTGTGCCAGATTCTACTTGCGTAGGAGTTGGCTAAATAAACATACATGCATACACAACCACACACTCGCACACACACACACACACACACACACACATATATATATATATATATATATATATATATATATAACTGCGTAGGATGAAACTGACAGCCAGCAAATCTTATTGATTCTGTGTTGTCGCTGTCTTTTCTTCACCCCCCCCTCTCTCTCTCTCTCTCTCTGTGTATCCATCCATCTATATATATATATATATATATATATATATATTCATATATATATATATATATATACATATATATATATATATTATCCCACACCGCAAACCTTTTTTTTCACCACTCTCTCAATCTCACGTCCCTCTCTTTCTATTTCTCTCTCTCTCTCTCTCTCTATATATATATATATATATATAGAGAGAGAGAGAAAGAGAGAGGGAGATATAGAAAGAGAAAGAAAAGGAGAGAGGGAAAGAGAAAGGGAGAAAGGGTGTGAGAGAAAGAGAGAGAAAGGAGAGACAAGAAGAGAGAGAAAAAAAGAGAGAAAAGGTGAGAGATAAAGAGAGAGAAAACGAAAGAAAGAAAGGAAGAGATAGAAAGAGAGAGAAAAGGATCGAGAAAAGAAGAGAGAAAGAGAGAGAGGGAGAAAGAGAGAGAGGGAGAAAGAGAGAGAAAATGAGAGTGAGAAATGAAGAGAGAGAAAAAAGAGAGAAAAGGAGTGAGAGAGGGTGCAGTGAGTAAAATGTTGACTTTCTAAATTATTTTTTTCATGCATGCAGTTTGTTTCAACTTTTGTCTACCTTGCAGCAAACTAGAGTCAGTTGGGCACAATGAGAAAGACGTTATTCACCACTCCAGAAGTTTGCAAATGGCATACTGTACTACTTGTAATTCACGCAAGAAGCGCCAATACGAAGATTTGTTTGGGTATCAATCTGAGTACAGATTCAGATTCATATTGATGAAAACCAAATACCCAGTCTACATCATAGGATGGTCACAAGCGATAGTGACGTTATGCCTCCTTTCATCTTCCCACATAGTCTACATTAAGTGCTTGGCGGAAGTAGCGATACCCTGGATTGAAAGAGTGGGGTGTTGGAGGACCGTACGTCTCGCAATAGGTCTCTGTGTCAGGTCACAGAAACAGGAGAACCCAGACAAGTTTAAAGGAAAATTTCTGCGACCACCTCACCCCCTAGCATGTGTCCGCCTAACTCGCCAGATTGCAATCCCTTTGATCATTATGCATGAGGTGCGGTTGAGCATCAGACCA
Source organism: Sepioteuthis lessoniana (assembly GCA_963585895.1). NCBI lineage: Eukaryota > Metazoa > Mollusca > Cephalopoda > Myopsida > Loliginidae > Sepioteuthis > Sepioteuthis lessoniana. The sequence goes on along the minus strand of OY757947.1, from coordinate 23,484,827 downwards.
ACAACACTCCATACAACACCAAAGATGAACTGAAGGCAAGGATAACAGCAACTTTTACCAATTTAAACAAGACCGTCGGAAAGGCTTGCAGGACTTTCCAATGTCTTCGAGAAACCGTTGTTGAAGCCAATAGGTATTTGTTTGAATAGATTTAATCTAGTCGATTTCCAGGTATTCTCTTGTAATTTTGCTAAATATATCTGATAAAGAGAGGTGTTATTGATTTTTCGTAATTTAGACGACACTTTACATATCGTAACGAGTAAGTAAGGATAGCGTCGACACAGAGCCATCGGTAACTGTAAACTATCAGTTTCTAGCCAATGAGATCACTAGATCAAGTCTTGGCGTTGGCTCAGTGACGATGCACTCCTTATGCAACATTCCCGATACTGAACACGCATACACACACACACACACACACACACATATATATATATATATATATATATATATATATACAGATAAAGAGTGAGAGAAAGGGAGCGAAGTGTGGAGAGAGAGAAGTGGAAAAACAACCCTAACAATATGTGTACGGGTATGCGTGTACATGGTTTGGTTTGGTTTCTTTGTTGAATGGCATAACAACCTTTGTAGGTGCCCGTGGTGTAATGGTTATCGTCGTAGGAAATGGACACGAGTTCAAATCTTGAACGAGATTGATTGCATTTCACATCGCACTAATACCAGCTATGGGTAAATAGTAGGGTAGAGTGGTTTTTCAGCCTTGGTGAGGCAACTTGTCTAGGAGAAGGAAAACTCTGAATTCAAACCTGTTAAACTCCGCTTAAAAACTGACCTTGTGTCATATCCTGCCCGAGCGGAGGAGTTGGTAAATATGATAACAACCTTTGTAGGTTATTTAATTCCAAATCCATTCTTCAAGAAGAACGGTAGTGGTACTATTTAACCTAAAGCTGGGAGGATAAGAGGGTTCATGCCTTTCCCAAGGGTATTTGTCCGAAAGTGAATAGCGCAACTGGAGTTCGAACTCGCTTACTATGATTTTGCACTCTATCGCTTTAACCATTACACAACTACGACACCCGGCCACGTGTGTGTAGATGAATGTACGTGTGCATCTATACAAATGTACACTCTCACACGAAATCATTTATCATATTTACCCCCCCTCCTGGTAGACTAGTTGCCTCACCAAGGCTAAAGAACCTAGTCTGTCCTACTATTTACCCATAGCTGGAGGTAGAATAATTGGATTCATACCTTTCCCAAGGGTATTAGTACTATGTAAAATGCTATCAGTCTCGAACACATTTATACACACATAGAATACATACTTGTATTGCCCATCGAATACATAGAATACATCGACTGCATCTCTGCAAAGGGGTAAGACCTCGCCAACGAAAATTGGGGAATGCCGAGCACCCCTTCATTGCCATAGCTCCTAGGTCCACTCTGGTCCAGAGTAGTAGTACCCGATAGGGTCCTATCTATGGGTCAAATAGAACTAAACCGTGGTTTTGAGAGTTTACTGTTTTTTGCATTTGATCTGCGTATTGATGCTACACTGAATTGTTAAAAATAGAAATGTTTTGACGTTTAAACCGCGTAGTTAGGTTAAACTGAGTTATTTGAAATAAAACTATTTTTACATTTAACTCTGTGTATTGCCCAGTCGGCTGGGGCTGTAAAATACACTGACTGCACATCTGAAGAGAGGTAAGACCCCCGCAACGAGTGTCCTGCATATGACACTAAATAATCTGATGATGAGGTTCCAGTGATGCAGGAGCTTTAGGAAATGCGAAGCACCCTTTCATTGCCATCGTTCCCAGGGCCACTCTGGTCCGGAGTGGTAGTACCTGGCAGGGCCCTATCTATTGGTTAAATAGAGCTAAATTCCCAAATCATGCTAAACTGAACTGTTTGAAATAGAACTATTTTACTCAACTGAATAGCTTGAAATATAAATGTTTTTAAGAATTAAACTGTGTACTTACATTTAAACTGCGTACTTATACTAAATTGAATTGTTTGAAATGGAACGGTTTTTGACATTGAAACTGTACTTACGCTAAACTGAATTGTTTAATATAGAACTGTTTTGACATATAACTGTGTGTAAACCACATCTATACCTACACTAAATTGAATTGGTTGAATTAGAACTGTTTGACTAAATAGAATAACTTGAAATAGAAATGTTTTTGACAATTAAACTATGTTTTCATGTAAAAGAGAATTATTTGAAATAGAACTATATGTATAAAAATGGATTCTGCATTAAATAAACTTCAAAGCTTGATATGCCATAAAACCCAAACAACCAAACCAACCAACACACCTATATATATATATATATATATAAGAAAAATACACGCTTTTGTATACACATAAAAAACATCTGCAGAGTCTTCACGAACAATTAACTCCAATGGGACATTGACAGACCCAAATTATAAATTTATGAAGGATCACATCCCTATCAAAACAATCTTTACAATAAAGGCAACGAGTGAAGACCACTCTAACCGGAAAAAGACAAAGTCTGAAACGCGTGGAGAACACAAGTATATGAAACAATAAAACCTAAAAATCTGGCCCAGTTGACTGGGAGTGTAAAAAAAAATACAACTTCTTCTCTGCAGAGCGTTAAGACACTCCCAACGAGTGTCCTGATATGACACGAAAATCTCATGGTGAGGCTCTAGGAATACTGGAACTTTGGGGAATGCAGAATACCCTTTTATTGCCATCACTCTCTTGTCCATTCAAGTCCGGAGTGGTAGTACCGAATAGAGTCCTATCAATGGATCAAATAGAACTGCGTACTTACGCAAAACTGAATTGTTTGAAATAGAACTGTTTTGACATTCAACTGAGTGTAAATAAATCACTGATGTTTAATTGAATTGTTAGTGATACATAGCAATACTTGTAACCATTTAACTTTGTTGACTAAATTGAATAGTTTGACATAGAAGTGTTTTTGACATTTAAACTGTGTACTTATTGAATTGTTTGCAATTGATTTTTTGCATTTAGCTGTGTGTAAAAAACTGTACTCTTGCTAAACTAAAATGTTTGAAATAGATCTGTTTATATATATATATATATATATATATATATATATATATATATATATGGATTTGGCATTAAATAACCTACAATGTTTGATATACCATAGAACCAAACCAAATCAAATCATTGCCCAGTCGACTGGGGCTGTAGAATACACTGACTGCACCTCTGCAGAGGAGTAGGACCTCCCCAATGAGTGTCCTGGATATGACACTAAACAATCTGATGGTGAGGCCCCAGCATCGCTGGGGCCTGAGAGAATACGGAGCACCCCTTCATTGCCATTGCTCCCAGGTCCACTCTGGTCCGCCGTGGTAGCACATGAGAGGGCCCTATCTATGGGTTAAATAGAACTAACGGCATACTTAGGCTAAACTGAATTGTTTGACTAAACTGAATAGCTTGAAATAAAAATGCTTTTGACAATTAAACCTTACTTACATTTAAACTGCATGCTTATGCTAAACTGGATTATTTGAAATAGAACTGTTTTTTGGAATTGAAAATGTATTTACACTAAACTGATTTGTTGAATATAGAACTGTTTTGACATTTAATTGTGTGTAATCAAAATCTGTACTTATACTAAACTGAATTAACTGAATTAGAACTGCTTGACTGAACTGAATAGCTTGAAATAGAAATGTTTTTCAAAATTAAACTGTACTTACATATAAACTGCGTACTTATCTTAAACTGAATTTTTAAAAATAGAACTGACTATTTGCTTAAAAATGAATTTGGCGTTAAATAACCTCCAAAGATTGATATGCCATAAAACCCAAACAAACAACCAACCGAACCAAAACCAACCTAAATATTAAATTCAGAATCCTTTGCGGATTCATTTAGAAATATTTACTTTTTTCTCATTGGACCAACGGATATATATATATAAACTCGCCTTCCACTTATTTTTATGTGTTTCACCGTCTCTCTAGATATGCATGCTTTATCTTTCTTGAAATAAAAAGTAAAATCGAATAGAAAACGGAAGATTCAGTTTTGTAACGTAAAATTTTATTTACTTATCCTCCTCAACCATGAGCAGGATGTGACACATGGCCAACGTTAAGCCTAGTAAAACTGTTTTGAATTCAGAGTTTTTATTTTCTGTGACTGGTTGCCTTACGAAGATTAAAGAACCCATAGTTGTAGAACAAATGGTATTAAGGCAAAGTGAAATGCTAAAAGTCGAATCTAGGGTTTGAATTCGACACACCGATTCCGTTTTCAATCACAATAACTGTTGCTCAAATATGGAGTTAAAATATACTTATTTTATTTTTACTAGCACAACCATGTGTGGTATACTGACCTTTGACAGAGCCGGATGTTCCAGCTGTGTAAACAGTGTGATTGCAGGATGCACCTGTGTAAATAAGCGGAAGCAGGTCACTTGAAGAAAAACCGGAACACATAGGCGTTGTGAAATTACATATACACAGCAAACAGAAGATACGGAGAGTCTTACAGGAGTCTTGAATCTGGGGTCTTGGATCTTGATACGGTCTGTCACGGAGACTGGCCGGCGGGCGACCTGTAGGGTAATGGCCCGCACTGGACCCTGGCCGGGAAGCAGAAAAGGCAAAGATGTAAGGTCCTGAAAATAACGCACCGTGGTATAATCAAGAGAAGAAGAAGAGGTTATGGGTAAACATGGCAGTCTGTGTTCGTCTCCCTCCGTCTCCATCCCACATACGCCTCTTTCGAGAAATAGTGTGAGAGTTATTTTTTTTAGAAAGAAATGCCGCAATATAACACTCGGAATCCACTGTTTTAGGCCTCCCTGACCTTGCTTGATTGTCGAGGTTCTTGCAACCCAAGCCAAATTTCATAAAACCATCTGGTTACTATACTGCGATAAAATGCACATTCACCTTTCGCACAGTCTAAGTGCGTATGTCGAATATAAGTTCCCGAAATAGACAATGTTGCATATTCATCTGTGCGGCCTTCAAATCACAAAGGAAATGGAGCAATGAACAATGTGTTAGCCCTCCAACTACCACGATACTACCGACCATGATAGGCATCAGCATGGTTTGAACTGTTTTGGTCACGTGATATATGTGCCGCAAAATAACACGTCTGTAAATATTGCATAACTTTTGACTCACCATAAGACAGATAGATAGATAATGATTCAATTATGGAAATTCATCAAAAATCAGAAAAGGATTATCATTGATGTGTAATTAAGGGGAACATTCCGGATATATCAGGGCGAGAATACTTGATTGAAATTCATTAAAAATGATTTAGCAATTAAATACATTGGGTTGTAAGAGTTTTCGTTCGTGGTCATTTCGGTCACCGGTGTTTCGACTGCTGATATTTCCACACTGCACATTTCGGCCTTGCAACGATTTTAAAGACGAAAATTACGTGAGAGATTTAATCAAAAATATAGTAGTATCATATACATCCAAGCTGAAAAGTCTGTAACGAAACATCCGCAACAAAATGTCCGGTTATTAATACATTACAAATCAAGAAGAAAGATATTGTCATTAGTCAGGAATTAATACAAGGATTACCGAAGAAGAAAATCTATTAATGACTAATTCAAAGATACAGATGGTAAAGATTTAAAATGCAAGTATTTTTAATTTATTTGGTTTTTATCTATTGATTTTATTTGTGGCAACACATAGCCATATTAAGATGGTCATTATAAGAAATTAAGGATGTAGAGTCCCTTTTATGTAATTTTAGGATAATTATTTATTTTTAAGTCAAACCGGACATTGGCATGGTGGTTAGAGTGTTCGCCAATGGCCCAGGAGACCTAGGTTCCATCCCAGGCCGCATCATACCAAAGACTCAAAAAATGGTTCTTGATGTCTCCTTGCTTAACACTCAGCATTATAAAGTACAGATCAAGGGTAAAGTGAAGTAATTCAGGGAAAGGAGTAGCGCCCACCCTTACACTTTGGTGTAGTAGCTATCGAAAAAGGAGCTTTCGTGGAAAAAATTTATCAAAATTTACGTCTGGGTTCTTTGTTCAATGGCATATCAAACTTTGTGGGTTATTTAATGCCAAAGCCATCCTTGTAGAATAACAACAGTGATACTGGTTAGGTTTTTTTGTTCAATAGCATATCAATCTTTGTGGGTTATTTAATGCCAAAGCCATCCTTGTAGAAGAACAGTTGTGGTACTATTTAAACCATATCTGGGTGGGGGATAAGAGGGTTCATACTTTTCTTTAGGTTATAAGTCCAAGACTGAACGTAATAGCGCAACTGGAGTTCGAACTCGTTTACTACGATGTTGCAGTCCAGCACATTAGCCACTATACCACGGAAACTTCCACTACTAAAGTTTAGGGTAATTATTCCGATTTAGGAGAGTCGAACTAGCAGTACTTACCCATATTACATACAGGTCGTAAGATGGTCATTATTAGAAATAAAGAATGTAGTGTCACTTTTTTTAAAAGTTTGGAATAGTTGTTCGTATTTTAACGAGTCGAACTAGCAGTACTTACCCATATTACATACAGGTTGTGAGATGGTTATTATTAGAAATAAAGAATGTAGTGTGACTTTTTTTTTAAGTTTGGGATAGTTGTTTGTGTTTTAAAGAGTCGATAAGCAATACTTACCCATATTACATACGAGTTGTAAGATGGTCATTATTAAAAATAACGAACGTAGATTTACTTTAATTTAAGTTTAGGATAATAAATCGTATTTAAAGAATGTTAATCTATTATGGCTTAACGGAGGTGGAGGAGAGATTTAAACTGAATTTTTTTTAATTTGGTTTGTCTGCGATTTTTTTCGAGATCGGGCTTAAGTTGAGATTAAAGGAATTCTCTCTTTATTCGACAGAGTGTCTACGTGTATAAGGGGGGAGAGAAAGGGGGGAAGAAGAAGAAAGAGGAACTAGGTGTATAAAGGAAAAGAAAGAGCCATATGCCTTGGATATCGATTATCAAGAGTGGGTTATCGATGTTGGGTGTGAGACAAATACCCTTTTACACTAAGGCATAAAGGAAGAAAGTGTGAGAAAGAGAGAGAGAGAGAGAGAGACAGACAGACAGACAGACAGACAGAGACAGAGAGGGGGGATCTAAAAAGAATTTAGAACCATATATCTTAATAGATTTTAAAACCTTTTCAACCATGACTCTAATAAATCCTGAATGTCTGGTTAAAATCCGGTTAAAAATGACGGAACTTTAACTGTTCGGACGGACGGATGAACGGACATTTAGTGAGTAATAATGAGGCTACTTTTATTTTTACCTTCATTTTTACACATAGAAAGAAGTAGACTGGAATTTTCAGAAGCCTTGGCTGAGATCTGTTGGGAGTGGTGAATAAAGTTATGGCCATAAATCCTCGGCCATTTCTTTGTCAAGGTCACAGGGTGTAAATGAAATCGAGGTGAGCATTCTCCCGCCATGCACAACACGCTTGAGATGTCAAGAAACGCCATGGGATACTTTTCGTCTCTGTACTTGAAGCACAAATGAAAAATGGTGCTGGTGTTTAGCCTGTTGTGAAGTTCTTTTTCCGCTTTCTTGGGCAAAAACATTTGTTACACTTACTGGACAGCCCATAATTCTAACTATCTATAATGCTTAGGTGAATATTGGTAAAGGCTTTACAGAGAATAATAAAATAAAAAAATATTCATGTATAAGAAAAGGGGGGGTGTCCTCGTGGTGTAATGGTTAAAGTGCTGGACTGCGGAATCGTAGTCAGCAAGTTCGAACTCCAGTCGCGCTATTAAATTCACTTTCGGACAAATACCTTTGGGAAAGGTATGATCTCCCAGATATGTGTGAAATAGCATCAGTGCTGTTCTTCGAGAAGGATGACTTAGGCATTAAATAGCCCTCGAAGACTGATATGCCATTAAACGAAGAAACCAACTGAAAAAATTATTACGGTGTATCAAATGTATTTTCGTATTTTCCAGATCTTTTCCTCCCCCTGTCAACAATGTTTAAAATACGCTGCCTATATCCCACACCAAATGGTGAGGCTCGACTTCTGCAGCTACTTGGATTGTGGAGTACCAAATTCATTCCCTTTACTCCCAGGTCCACTCAGCCCCCTAATGGTTGTAACTGTTAGGGTCCCATCTTCTGATCAAATAGATCAGTTTGAAAATTTAAGTATTAGATAAGAATATTTGAAACTATATGAAGGTGTAAATTGTTTATTTAAATAACGATTACTTGAGGCAATAGCTGTCTTCTAAGGATTATTATTATCATTAATTACTTGAAACTCTCTCTCTCTCTCTCTCTCTCTCTCTCTCTCTCTCTCAATATATATATATATATATATATATATACAATTTGGTCTTACCTAATAACTCCAGATGGAAGTTTATTTTAGAATACATCTAATTATTTCAATTACTTCCATTAAACATCTTGATATTATCTAAAATGTTAACTCGGGTTTTATTTTGACATTTAAATTGATTGTTTAAAATTTGATAATTTTCTTTAAACCAAATTTAAATTATTGAAGTTAAAACCAAATTTAAATTATTGAAGTTTATGTGATTTGCTTAATATTTCTACACAAAGTATATATATATATATATATATATATATGCATATGCATATGCACTCCGTCTGGGGTTATTAAGCAAGGCACATAAACTTCAAAATTTTAAATTTGGTTTTAAGAAAATTGTCAAATTTTAAACAATCAATTTAGATGTCAAAATAAAACCTGAGTTAACATTTTAGATAGTATCAAGATGTTTGGAGGCGCCCATGGTGTAATGGTTATCGTCGTAGGAAATGGACACGGCGACACGAGTTCAAATTCTGGGCAAGACTGATAGCATTTTACATAGCACTAATACCCTTGGGAAAGGTATTAATCTAATTATTCTCCCTCCAGCTATGGGTAAAGAGTAGGGCAGACTGTTTTCTTCAGCCTTGGTGAGACAACTAGTCTAGGAGAAGAAAAACTTTGAATTCAAACCTGTTAAACTCCGCTTAAAAATTGACCTTGTGTCATATCCTGGCCGAGCGGAGGGGTTGGTAAATAGGATCTAGACGTTTAATAGAAGTGATTGAAATAATTATATGTATTCTAAAATAAACTTTCATCTGGAGTTATTAGGCAAGACCAAATTATTACGTTTTACTGAAAAAAAAGGAAATAAAAACATTAACCAATACCATAACAAAACAAATAACAAACACATATGATAAGACTTTAAATCCTTTAAATAACAAACAGTAATCTATTATCCATTAAACTTATCTTTTACTTCAGCAGGATCAATTTCCAACATGTTAGTTTTAACTACTCCTCCTGCTTTGCTGTTATATTGTTTGCCACCTTCATATATAGATTTTTGATCGGATTCAGATCAGGACTTGATGGTGGCTATTATATTATCTTCTCTCCTGTAAATCTTTTAAGATTAAAGAATTCATGGGTAAACTTAGATAATCGAGAAGGACTCTAAATACACACACTTCCCTTTAAAACTGTGAGGCTGGGACTTATACCACGAAAAGAAAGTCTTCTCCATAAATCGCAATAGTTAGGACTCTTCAGTTTAAATCATTCATCAACTTGGTTCAAAAATGACTTGGTCAACAATACCAACCAATATCATCACATTACCGCCTCCTGACTGATTTCATTTAAATTTGAATTGAATAAAATCCATCCTTTGGCCCATTCATCAAGTCCATCAAATGCCACTCGAGATTCTTCCATAAAATTACTTTAGAAAAGCCAATTTTTGCTTTAAAATATTTGCTTTAGTGAGCGAGGTTAACAAAGAAATTTTTTACAGATCCCAATCCACAAAATTTTCTGCACTTTTTATCCTTCTTGATCCCTTCAATTCCAGGCTTTTCAAAGATTTAAGTGCCGGTCAAAAGTCTTTGAACAGCGCTCAGATTCTTTGTTTCATTATAACTCGCTTTATTTTACGATCTCAAGGAAACAAGTTCTTAAATCTTTTTACTTTGTTTTAAGTTCTCAAATTAGTTATATTTTCAACAGCTTTCTTTATCATTCGATAATTTCTACAAATCACCTTTGATATCTCCAAAATGGAAATTCCCTCACTTAATAATTTTGTTATTTTCAGCAGTTGTTAGATTTTTCCCTTGTTTCAACGCACATGATGCACAAAAGGAAAATTAGTTTTTAATAGAATATCAGACGTCTTCAGCGAATGTTAGTTTAATCTGCATATTAACTTCAACGAGTCCATTTTCATCAATTCCAAATATCTCAAAATCTAACCATTTAAAATAGATTAAATATTTTATCAAAGGTGGAAATTGACAAGTTTACATTTCATAAATGTTGGTTAAGAATTTCTGTTGTTGTTGAGGTTTATTTGCATAATAACTTCAGACGGGTAAACAAATGATTATTTTTAAATAGAAATAGTTATTTTTAACCATATGATAGTGTAAAAATTATTCTTATTCAATAGGAATAATAGGAATACTCAAAAAACAAACGACAATGGGTCACCATCTCGAAGCATGACACCAATGGACTATTTTTCCTTGAGGATAGTCGGGTTACGTAATGACAGTGACAAAAGAGCGGTATTGTTCAGTGATTGAGCAATTCTAAGATGAGCTCAAGGGGCGTGAGAACATTGATGAGGAGAAATACTATTCCTAACAGGATTGTGCTCCTCTTCTCACTGCTAATGTTACCATAGCATAGCTCCGTGAAAAGTTTAAAGAGCGTCTCATCAGCTGCAAAGCTAAAATGGATTAGGCACCTCATTCTCCTTGTCACGTGATGGCTCACGGAGACGGAGAGGTAAGACTGATACTATTCTCCCGTGGTGAATCAGCACTATCAAGCAGTCAAAAAGTGACCGTTAGGAAGGAATGTGGGTCACACAGGAGACCAGATGTTCGCACTTAAGTGACCTCAGGTCGCCGGACATCGGAAGGGGAAAGAGAGAGAAGCCAAATGATTGGCTGGGACCCCAAAACGGAAGTGGGGTTCCCTTCCCCTCAGCAGAAGTAAATAGTAAATAAGTCAGTTTTTGAGCAAGGCTCGTGGCAGACGGACCATAGCCATTTTACTCCGGGCTAAAGACAAAAGATTAACTGAGACACGAGGGACTCCAAAATCCTTCAAGCCAGTACTACAAACAGAACAAAGTCTATTAGCCCGTGAAAGAAGAAAATTCTCCAGTGGAATCCCGTCGAAAATAAGATAAGTAACTTTGGGACATTTTTCCTTTACACCCAAATTTCGTTTACCAATCTCTCTCTCTCAATTTGAAGAAGGATAAAAGCCAAGAAAAGACATTTATATTCATGGACTATCCAATTATATGTTTTGAAACTCCGAACGTATATATATATAACCGTAGTAAAGAACCTATGTATTTTCATTTTACTATGTGGTCTATGTTGTTACTTCATGCTTTCTTTCCAGCTTCTATTCGCCTTATGTTATCTTGCTTAGAGTTGTCTTATTAATTCCTAAAGTATCACACGGGAAACCGGAGTTGCCGACTACTACAATATTAATATTATTACGACTAAAACCTATAGGCTCACTTTCTTCCATTATCTCGGGGAAGGAAGAAAGCTGCCTGGTGGGTGTGTGATAGTGTGAATTTTGGAACCCCTTGCCAGCGGCGGTCAGTCTGGCCCTAAATTATTCCCTCACGTAATATGCCAGTTCTTATCTGCCTGAGAGAAGAACTCTGAATAGGACTTATTCTGTTGGGGATCAAGTGCCAGCCTGCCCCGTCTTCACACGTGCGAATATAAAGTCCCGTTTTGGGATTTTAGTCGATTTGCCGTCACACTCCTGAACTGAACCCCCAAGATTTCTTCCTGTCGGGTTTCTCAATGATAACATCTACCAAGGCAACCCTCGCACAATTGTTGCATTGAAGGCAGCTATCACTGAGAAGATTCAAGCCATCATTCAGGAGGAATGTGGATTCCACATTCAACGGTGCCTTCAACTGAACGGCAGACACCTGTAGCCTATACTCTGGGAATCTTACTGATATTTATGGCTCCTGTTTGAGGCTGAATGATTGCAGATCCTAAAATGGTGTCCATTTATCTTTCAATAAATGTAATATCTATTACTCTATCATTTGTGGTCCTTGATAAAAAAAAAATTTCAACAAACGTACAGCCTCAACCTAGCAACATGGAATATAAGAACAATGCTGGACACAACCAAGTCAAAAGGTCTGAAAGAAGGAACGACATAATATCCAAGGAACTCCAAAAATACAACATTGGCATTGTGATTCTGAGCGAGTTCAGACTCAATGAAAATGACAGCATCAGAGAGGAGACTGAAGCGGAGAAATTTCAACAGACAGAAGTGAATCTGGTGTAGGTTTTGCGGTCAAGAATGGCCTTTTGCCATGTATGTCCGACGACGGTAACCATTAAACCACAAGCACCTCTCTCTCTCTCTCTCTCTCTCTCTCTCTCTCTCTCTCTCTCACACACACTATATATATGTATACTTTTCTTATTGACTTGTGTTAGCCATCAACTGATCACTTATCTCTACCAATTTAATTAGCCGACTTTAACGATAATAGGTTCTGAAAAATCTTACTGATAATTGGATAGACCAGTCCTCGAGATTATATCCTTCTTGTCTTTCAATTTTTGCATTGAAGAGAAATGAAGGAAAAGTGGCCGTCTTTACTTATTTTTCTTTTTCCCCCAAAACAGAGATGATGTAAGCTAATCACGTTATGGAGTTTGTCGCAGTTAAACTAGCAGGTGTCACTTGGTCGGTTTCTCGAAAACTGGTCCTCAAAGTCGATATTTAATCGGCTTGGTTTCGTATGGCACTTGGTCAAAGATAGAACGAGAAAACGGAAAGAGAAAGATTATGTTGCGCCAATCACAGAATGCCTGTCTGACTGCTTTGAAAACAGTAGTGCTGATGAAAAATACGCCTAAACTACAGAGAAAGAGTAAACGGCGTAGAAACATAGACAGACAGACACACATACATACGTATATACACACGCATACGTACATATATAAACAAATACATACATACATACATACATACTCTTACCAATACATACATATACTCATACAATCATACATACATATACATGCATACATATAACACACGCATACATACATACAGACATACATACATATTCATGCATACATATTCACTCATCCATACAGACATGCATATATACATACAAACACATACAAACACATACATATGTATACAGACATACATCATTACATACATACATACATACATGCAAACACATGCATACATTCACTCATACATTAATACACATACATATATATATACACAATTTATCAATGTATATATGCTCACATGCATACATACACCCACATACATTAAGATATACATACATGTAAACACACATATACAAAGACACATATACATATACACACATACATACATACATAGAGGGACTCTTGTTCTGTTGCATCCCCATTAGGGGAGTAAGACTCCACCAAAAAAAGGCCTATCCTGGGTATGACACATCGTGTAGTGAGGCTCCAGTTCTAGTGAACTGAAAATGATGAGTCACGTCTTCTTTGCCATTGCTCCCAGGTTCACTCTGGCCCAGAGCGATTGTATCTGTTAGGTTCCCTTCTATGGATCAAATAGACCTGTGTGAAATCTTGTTGTCCTGTCGTCTCAGATAGAAATATTTGAAATCATATGACTGTGTTCAAATTATTTAATTTGATGCGAATACTTGAACCTTATATTGCCCAGTCAGCTGGGGCTGTAGAATACACTGACTGCACCTCTGCAGAGGGGTAAGACCCCCAACCCCCAAACGAGTGTCCTAGATATGACACTAAACAATCTGATGGTGAGGTTCCAGCAATGCTGGAGCTTTGGGGAATGCGGAGTACCTCCTCATTGCCATTGCTCCCAGGTCCACTCTGGCCCGGAGTGGTAGCACCTGATAAGGGTCCTATCTATGAGTTAAATAGAATTAACAGCATACTTATGCTAAAATGAATTGTTTGAGTAAAACTGAATAGTTTGAAATAGAAATGACTTTTACAATTAAGCCGTACTTACATTTAAACTGCGTGCTTATGCTTAACTGAATTATTTCAAATAGAACTGTTTTTCGACATTAAAACTGTATTTACACTTAACCGAATTGTTACATACAACTGCTTGAATAGTTAGAAATGGAAATGTTTTTGACCATTAAACTGTGTACTTATGCTTAACTGAATTGTTTTAAAAAGAACAGATTATTTACATAAAAATGGATTTGGCGTTAAATAACCTACAAAGGTTGATATGCCATAAAACCCAACAAACCAACCAACCAAACCTTGAACCTTATAACTGTCTGCAAACGAGTGATTATTATTATTGAATTGGAATTGTTTCGTGAAACGATATAATTATTTTCAAATTATCTTTATAAAGAAGAATTACATGAAAATATATTATTGCTTGCACATACGGCTGACTTCGGCACTGAATAACCTAACAAGAATCAACATGCAGTAAAATCAACCAACAACGAATAGAAAGAGAGACAGAGACTGAGAGACAGAGACAGAGAGACAGAGACAGAGAGACAATGAAATAAAGGTACAAAAAAGAATGAATTAATGAGAAAAATGTATCATAAAAGAATGAAAGAACCAACTCAAATATATAATAAGAAATAAAAAGAAGCAAATACGTGACATTAAAAGAAAGAAAGAAAGAAAGAATACATAGGACTACATATAAACTAAAAAGAAAGAAGAATAAATCTTCAAATAATTCAAATCTCCATTAACTATAGTTTTGTAAAGCCTGGCACAAGGCCAAAAACCTTATATTTCTTAGCAGTCACCAGTCAAAGTACAGATCAGGTTCAGGGGCAGGACAAAAACAGCCTCTCGCTCCTCTTCTAAACGTCTTGCACCCTTCAAACAACGGAAAGTTGAAACGAGGAACACCACCCTCACATCCCAACACACATACATACATACATACATACATATGCACACACACACATACGAACGTACACATGTGCATATACACATACGACCATAATTTACGAGAAGAGTCCTAACTCAAACATCGATAGTTGGCAATATGCCAGCCCTGCGTTTATAACATACGTTCTTCTCTGCAATGCAATAGACGTACTTTCTTGGGTAGGACGAAGTGCAGGGGTTTGGGGAAGGGCCCAGTTCCATGAGAGCGAAAGAAATTGCGTCTTTTTTTATTGCACCTGGAGAAATAAAAACGAGAATAAACGCGTGAAAATATAAGTAATTTTGAAGGATATACAAAAGCAGGCATCCCGACCGGCGGGATGCCTCATATTGGCAGTGGATAATGATGACATCATAAATACTCAACTTGGCAGTCACATATTCAAAAGGCAGAAAAAGAAGCCTAATTTACATTAGATGCATGCACGAGGTTTTATATTTATATATATATATATATAAATAAGATATTTGTTGTTGGTCCAAAGAAAGAATAAAAATATTTTTTTAAAATAGGTAGGTCCACGAAGAGATCTGTTGTTTTTTTTTTAATTTATCTATTTTCCTTATTTTTTTATTTAAAATAAATTTTTAAAAGATACAAATCTCTTCGTGGACCGACCTATTTAAAAAAAATATATACCCTCGTGCATGCATCGAATATAAATTAGGGTTATATTTTATATGCATATAAATACATATATATATATATATATATATATATATATAACCCTAATTTACATTCGATACATGCGCGAGGGTTTATATATATATATAGAGAGAGAGACTGTGGAAGCAAAATTAGGATTATTCTTGAATAATAATAAGCGACTCTATTATAAAATAATATCAATCTTAATTTTGAAAAATAAATATCAAACTAAGAAGATAGAGACAAAACAGTAAATTTACTCAGTATGGCCACCATTTTTTAATTTTTGTATCAACAAGCCTTCAAAACAATTTGCATGCCTTCAAAATTAATTTTTCAGATATTTTATTCAGTTCCTCCTCAATAGTAGTCTTAAGCGAACCATTATTTGGATGGGAAGTTGCATTTGTTTTGCTTTCTAAAACGCTCCATATAACGTAATCAAGGAGGTTAAGTTCTGGGTTTAAATCTTGTTTGATTACCTTCCTCACAGTTTTCTCGTTGACTTTCAATTCATTAGCGTAATTTCTTGACGTTGTGAGGGCTTTCTAAATCGCCATTGCGAGAGCAGTTATAAGGCCTTCTTTACGTTTTTTGTTCAATCCTCCACTCTGACTTTTCCTTAAAAAGCTCTTTTCTTGTAAAAAAAAAAAAGAATCTTCCTTTGCTTTGTATACAGTAGACTAAGAAACTTTGGCTTGGTTTCGGCGTTAATCAAATCATAGATTCTTTTTTGTTTCTTTTCTTGCTCAATTCTATTGTGCTGAATTTTAATTCTAAAAAAAAGTGCTGAGAAAATAGAGCTAATCATGGTAATTTAGATTTATCGCGTTTTTTTTTTTTTTTTCGAAAATTGGATTAATCTGATATTAAAACATTTCTTTTTTAATTATTCCATATTTGGCTTCCGCTCCCTATTTATAATTCAAATCCTAGATAGCGCTAAGACCCATGGAAAAGTTATCCTGCAATTATCCCGCCAGATATTGGAAATAGTAATCCAGACTAGGCTCTTTAAACTTTATATGACAACTGGCCTTGGAGAATGAAAATTCTGAATTCAAAGCTGTAAAACTCAGTTAAAATGTAAACATTGTGTCACATCTTGCTCGTGTGATGAGTACCGGCCCATTGGTATAATGGTTAAAGTGTTCTTCAATGGTTCCGGAAACTGGGGTTCAATACCAGGTCGAATCATACCAAAGACTCAAAATGATGGCACTTGAGGCCTCCTTGCTTAACAATCAGCATTATAAGATGTGAATCAAGGGTAAGTGGAGCAATCTAGCCAAAGGAATAGCACCCTCCCTTATGCCTCAGTGTAGCAGCTATTGAAAAGGGAGCCTTCAGGTTACTCACAACAACGGTCACCCAACATATATATATATATATATATAGGTGTTGGACAAAATTATGGAAACACCCAGAATCTTAGTATCATAATTTTGAAATTCCTATAAAACCATCAAACGTTTGTTATTTTTATGTTTTTTGATTTATTACTGATTTTTATCGTCTTATTTTACGAAAAATTCTTACAGATATCATCAGAAGAAATTGATCAAACTTCATTAAAATGGCAGTTCTATCAGACTTTAAAAGAGGTCAAATTGTTGGTGCTCGTAAGGCAGGCGCTAGTTTATCAAAAACCGATGAATTATTTGGTATAGCCAGGAGTACAGTCTCGAAAGTAATGACAGCATTTGAGAAAGAAGGAAAACCCTCGTCACTGAGGCAAAACTCTGGAAGAAAGCGAAAGCAGTCTGATAGGAACCGTTGGACTCTTGCTTGGAAGGATCCCAAAAATACAGCTCCGAAAATTACAGCAGAACTTAATGACCATCTTGAGAACCCAGTTTCCTCTAAAACTCTAAAAAGGGACCTACACAAAGCCTGATTTCTCGAGAGGGATGCAACAATATAAAAATAAATTTGTTTGAAATTTCCTGGTGCTTCCATTATATTGTCCAACCCCTGTATATATATTAAAGAATTGGTGGTAGTCACAAACATTCTTGCAATCATATTTGAAAAAGAGTGCTATATGCTACGAAACTGAAATAAAGCTGGTATAAAATCTAAAATATATCATTTTTAAATACACAATTCAATATCATTACTTTAAACTTGGGCACCATGAGTTATGACAAGAAGTAGACCACGCTTAGATTTATATGAAGAAATACAGTTTTTAAAAAGACAGACGGAGCTTAGAACACACCTACTGTATCCTCTGCACTTGGTTAAGACCACCAACAAGAAAATGAATGTCTTAGGTAGGACATATGATGGTAAGGTTTAACTTCTAGAGATCATGGAAGTGTGGTGCAACCCTTCACTACCATTACTCGTGAGTCCACTCTAATCTGGTGGGGTAGTATCTTTTAGGGTCCCACCTATAGGTCAAATTAATCTGTTTGAAAATTATTAGCATTAGATAGGAATACTTGATGCCATGTAACAGTAAATTATTTGTATTAAGAATAGTTACTTGAAGCAGTAATTGTTTAGTAAGGATAATTATTAGTTACTTGAAACCACATAATTGTAAATTATTTGTATTAAGAATAGTCACTTGAAGCTAGAATTGTTTATTGTGTTACGCCGCCATGTGCCCAGTGGACTTGCTGGGTGCTGTTCGTCCCACCAAGTCCACCAGTTAACGCAGGGCACAGACGTTGGCTATGGTTTGCTGAATGCTATTTAGTGTTACAGATATCACCAACTCCTTAGCGGAACCATATTTTAAAGCCACGAGGCGGGTTATAGGGGAATTATTAAAATTCAACACAGCTAACTGGATAGCTTTCCCCCTCAAATACAAGGTCTTCGACAAATACAATACTTTTACAACAAAAAGGACTCTGAACTGCCGTTCCTGGGTTAACTAGATTAATAACAATATTCTTTTATTGAATAAAAGAAAGAAATAAAGAAAAAAATCAATTCAGGTAAAAGTCAGGAGCGAGAAAGTCTTTCCGTATCTCGGAGGAGCCTCCACTAAAATATCCGTATCCTGGACGAGGTCCCCATTTGATATCTGTTAATGGCGGAAGGTGAGAATGTAGTTCGTTAGTGATAAACGCGTTCTGCTTTCCTTTGGACTTTGGGATTTAATGGTAGAACTCGTGCTCTAAATCTCAAGTTTATCATTGGCGAAATATTCCCTCTTTTCTCCTTAATCTTATAGGAGATATTCTTTCCTCCCATAATTTGTCTTTTGTTCACGTCAGCGTGAATACAGCAAGATAAATTTGAATATACTTAAATTGTATGTTCACTTACTTGGGATTTTGTGGAATTCATTCTCTTCTCTTTTTCCCTTGTTATTGGGTTTCCATAACGCGTTGGTGGAAGGATACACGTCTAATTTCAGATAAGATCAAGATTGATAATTGTCTCTTTCCTCGTGGACAAGTCTTTTCTTTGGGCATTCGTTAAACGAAGCTCACCATAACTCGGAGTGCTGGTTCATTCAAAGGAGAAGTTCTTTCTTTTTTCTCAGGGTTCTCTGCACGGCATTATTTTGGAATTTGGGTTTCTTTCATATCCCAAATTACGTGTCTTCACTCTCCGACGAACAATCAACTCATTATGTGTCTCCACTCTTTCATGAATAAACGGCAACTAACTAGTCTCCGTAGTTTGAAAATTCACCACGTGTTGGCTTTTTTTTTTTGGCGGTTTCTTCCTCAGGACCAATCATGGTCGCAGATTTGCTTCTCCGCTGACGCATACATGGCTAATAGAGAGTGAGGTTCTACCATACCCATATCACCTTGTAATAATAGAGTGGGTGGAGGAGAATCGGCCTCTCCCACTTCCACTATTCTGTAATTCTTGCTTACTACTATCGTCGGCTGACGGCCAGAAATTCGCAGCTTCCTTCCCCACCACCCGGCGAATGTATGTAGGTGTCATAGATAGATAGATATAAAACCACTCCAAATAAATATAATCCACTCCAAATAATTATAAAACTCACTGCAACAAACGATCTTACACAATCCCCGAAGATGATCAACGAAATGATCGAAAGCACTCGGGTTAATATAGGACTATTTCTTTACCAACTTGACCCAGAATTAAGAAGACTGGTGAGAAGACTTGAACGTCTTCACTTGAAGATTTTAATCAAACCTGTATATATATATATATATATATATATATATATATATATATATATTACAACAGTATATGGTTGTCACTATTTCACTTGGTAGGTTAGTGGCAGACCAAATGCGGTATAATTTGGAGAGTGTTCAATATCTATGATAGAGCTATTATATAATACTATAATAAATAAATATATATTGGTTTTTATAAATATTTAATGACATGGATGTTTTTCTGTGACTACTGGTTTCATGCCGTCTTTATACGACAATCATCGGGCAGAAACAAAAAGATATTGGAGAAATCGAAACAATTGAAAAGATATAATCAAAAGAATTTTTACGTTAGAATTTCGTATAAGTCTTTGTTGTGAGAATGGATAATATTTGCGTATTGTTGTATTTAGTCGTATATGTTATTATAAGTGTGTGTGTGTGTGTGTGTGTGATGATATATGCGCTGCGTGGCAAATTTGAGGTTGAATATTTGGTAGCGATGTGGAGCAAAAGGTGGTGGACGTCGAGAGTCGGTTGAGGATTTGGCTGAATAATTTTTTTATTGCGCGTAGTGATGATTTTAGTTAAGGGACAAATTTATCATCATCACTGCATTATGGAGAAAAGGAATTTTGATTTAACATGAAAGTATAATAGACCAGTGGTCGCAGATAAACATCCTTGCTATTAAATATATATAAAAACGAATATGTATTTATTTATTTATTTATTATATATATATATATATGTGTGTGTGTGTGTGTGTGTGCGCGCACGCGTGCGTGCGTGCGTGTGTATGTGTGTGTGTGAACTCAATTATATAAGCAATTGTTGGACTGATACCAATCGCCTTCGTTGTTCCGCGAAGGTCCCTTCTCCATACAATTTCGAAGCCTAGTTTGAACTCTATAAAATAGGGCTTTAGCTTTTCCCATTATATACCTCGCAATAAATATGACATCTATTGTTCCAATGCCTGGTTTGAATACGCTACAGATTCTTCGAACAACAAACCTTGGGCTTTAACTGTTTCTTTCTCTTATATTGGCTGCCCTACAGAGACTTGAGGACTTCTCTGTTGTATTCAATGAACCACTTGACGACGCATAAAACCGTTTACCTATCGCTGAAACAGTTTCTATATTTTTTAGAGATATTGCTGCTTCTATTTAGGATGGGTCAAAGGATTCTAGTTAATATTTCAAAATTTTCTTTGTTGTGAATGATACAGTTGTATAGGTGCCTGTAGTGTAATGGTTATCGTCGTAGGAAATGGACACGGCAACACGAGTTCAAATCCTGGACGAGACTGATTGCATTTCACATAGCACTAATACCCTTAGGAAAGGTATGAATGTAATTATTCTCCCTCCAGCTATGAGTAAATAGTAGGGCAGACTGGTTTCTTCAGCCTTGATGAAGCAACTAGTCTAGGAGAAGGAAAACTCTGAATTCAAACCTGTTAAACTCCGCTTAAAAATTGACCTTATGTCATATCCTGCCGAGCGGAGGGGTTGGGTAAATATGGATACAGTTGTAAAGGTTTATGTAGAGTCGGCCTTACTCTTTATATGAGCTAATATCAGAAGAATAGTGCTCTAGTGTACCACAGATTCTTCGAAAAATACTCCTCAGATTTTGACAGTTTCCCTTTTGATCGAGGGTAGAAAGCCCAGGCTGCTCGCATGTTTTACCATTAGTTTGGGAGAGAAGAGATGGTTTCATGCCTTTCGATTTCTTTGTTTTTAAATGGCATGTCAACCTTCGTTGTTTTTTTAATGCTAAATTCATCCATGATAGTATTCAACCCATAGCTGGGAGAAATAAGGGGGTTCACACCTTTCTCAAGGGCATTAGTCCAAAAGTGAACGTAATAGCGCAACTGGAGATCGAACTCTCTCACTACGATGTCACAGTCCAGCACGTTAGCTACCACGCCACGGAGACTCCTTCTACGAAGTATTGTCAGTCGTTATTTTGAGAGTTTTTTCTTTGTTTCTATCTATCTCTCTGTCTCTATCTATCTTTCTCACACACACACACACACACAGAGGCATGTGTGTGTGTGTGTGTGTGTGTGTGTGTGTGTGTGTGTGTGTGTGATTTATTGTCCATTTCATTGTTAAAACTTATATAGCAGTCTCATGAATATACATATAGATATTGCAGATGTAACTGCAAAATTTTTTATTGTTTTCGCTATAAGTATACAGATGGCAAAGTATCTTTATGTGTCTTTGTTTCCAACAGTCACTCTTACTATTGATAGTTATAGCGTTTTTGTCTGTCCCGGCCTATTTTCAGAGTCTCTCACATAGCCAGCAAGGAAGTAACCCCAACGTCTTCTTCAAGCATATTCTAGTCAGAACCGTCCTATCAATTCACTGGCCACTTTAATATCCTCCTTTCTTACGCCAACTCTATATGCGATGCAACCCTCTTGGCAAGATTTTAAAATACGATTGTATTCACTGCAGTTGCAAGTATTCCAATCAAATTCAAATCATTTGCATACTGTTATATAGTTTAACGTATTCCTATTTAATATAAATTTTTTAAGAAATTCATAATTTGCAAAAAAGATTGTTAATAGAAATTTTAAATGAGTAATAAATATCACTAATTATTTAGTATTAACTCATTTTTTTTAATTTTGAGAATTTTAGTGGTAGTTGTTTTAGAATTTAGTGGTAGTTGTGGTTGTCTGAAAGAGAGAGAGACAGAGAGACAGAGAGAGAGAGAGAGAGAGAGAGATGTAGGGTAATAGAAAGTTGGAAGGTTGTAAGATTAAAAGACACAGAAACAAAAGCGACAATTAAAAGGTAGGGGAGGTGAGAAGAGATATTATATATAGAAAATAAAATAGAAAACTATTCAAAAAGCGGGAGACATATAGATTATACAGAAACATCAGCAGAATCTCATTTTTTTTTTTAAATCCTTTCTCAGAGTAAATTCCCACCCCCAAAAGCTGAAGTGCCTCCAATGAATATATAATACGGGTTTTCATGCTTCAAAAATCCATATTTATTAATTTTTTATACTATAATCTTTATATATATATATATATATATATATATATATATAGTTTGGTATGTTTATGAATAAAACATATATTGATCTAAGGAGAGTGTAGAGACTGCCAACGGCTCTTAGTGACTGTTAGTTTCTCACCAATGAAATCAACAGACCAAAAGTTACAAACCATCCTAACTTACTCACACACACAAATATATATATATATACTGTTTTATATATATATATTGTTTTACATATATATATATATATATTGTTCTATATATCTATATATATATATATTGTTTTACGTAACGGTATATCAAACCTTCTTGTGTTATTTAATGCCACGATTTAATTGATTTGTACATTGAATTACCTTGACCAGAACATCCAGCGAACACCTACGCATGGCAAACGGAAACACTGGATACCTGTTTCCACTGCATTAGGTCTCATCAGCAGTATATACTGTGATCTCCACCACTGGAGATCGAACCAGCGACCACTGATTGCAGAGCCGAAACTCTACAGCTGAGCCAACAATTCATATCGCACACAAGTGATTTGTACATATTTGATTATTTATGAAAGAAATATGCTTGTTTGGTTATAAAAAGACCCTGGGTAACGTCATCTGTTATGTCTTTTAGCTGGGTCTTGATTCATTTGTACATGTTTCATTATAAATATTATGTCAATTCTTTTTGTCGTCTTGTCATTGCTGTCTCTCGCGCCGCCATCTTGTTTTTCTCGCGCCGTTGTCACTTCCCGTCATGTCATTCTCTTCTTTTGTGGCCACGTACTTATGTGGACATAGTTTTGTTTCTTCGACTACTTCTCTTCGCATACATTACCCGGCTGCAAATACCGAAGAGCATTGGTGGGAATTAAATCCACTTGTTATATTATAGCCGAGGGATTTCGGTTTGAGTTTAGTTAGGCTGAGAACCTTTCGGCTCAGCACATGGGTTAGGTGCAACATTAAGGCAGGTGTTAACGTGGGCGCGCGCGGGCGGATGGAGGTGTCACTCAGATGTCATAATAGTTCGAGAAGAAACGCGGTGACAGGGTGCGGGTGACGTCACGCACCGGAAGCGCGCGGAGGTTTTTGTGAGAATCTGAAGAAAGTTAAGAGTCGAGTATTAGACGCCAAACGAGAAGGATCGACTTTTGGAGCTCGCAGACGAGAGGCGAACTTGCGCCCTATGAGGGCCGCACGAGATGGGGGCCAAATGAATAAGACAGCATAGCAAGATTGTGTCTCTCCTCCTTATGTCGAAACCTTTAACTCAAAAGTAATAAAAAGGTTTCGTACCTGAACAAGAAGTCGTTACGTGTTTTCGAATTCCGAGATTCCTATGTTCTTTATAGGTTCTATCGTTATGAACATTATATGTCCATTTCGCTCATAGCCTTAATTGTGAATATGGTACCCACTCGCTTCGGCGATTCTCCGCTGAGTAAATTAAAGTTATAATCTACGTCTTAACTTCTAAAATTCTAGTCACCTGGCTTCATTCAAGTTTTAAACTGATCTTAAACTGAACTTAATCTATAAATAACACCGTGTGGCATCTTAAAGGTTTGCGTATTTTTAAACTATCTACACTAAATGCCAAATGCAATATTTCGTTAATTTATAATTCAAGAATTAGAATTGCTTTCATTTTTTACATCTAATTACATTCATTTCAAGTAACGTCATTTTTATCTATAATAATCATTTGGTTAAACACATTTATACGATATCAAGTATTCCTATCTAATACTAATAATTTCAGCCCAATCGGGTGGGGGCTGTAGAATACACCGACTGCATATTTGCAGAGAGGTAAGACTCTCCCAACGAGTGTCCTGTATATGACATTAAGCAATTTGAGGGTGAGGCTCTAGTAATGCTGGAACTTTGGGGAATACTTTGAGTATCGCTTCGTTGCCATCATTCCCAGGTCCACTCTGGCTCGGAGTGGTAGCATCCGATTGGGTTCTATCTACGGGTCAGAACTGTTTGATATTTAAACTAAATGCAAACAAATGACTTCGGCTAAATTGAATTGTTTGAAATAAAGCTGTTTGATCATTTAATAATGTGTATCTACAAAATGTGTTTACATATCATATATTTAATATATATGCAAGGTGAGGATTTGGTATTAAATAACTAACAATGGTTGATATGAAATGAAATCAAAGCAAACCAATAATTAGTCCTAATTTGTTTGTTTTGTTGTTTAATGTTATATAAACCTTCTTGGGTTATTTAATGTCAAAGCCATCCTTCTAGGAGAACAGTAGTGGTACTATTTAACCCATATCTGGGAGGATATGGGGGTTCAAACCTTTCACAAGGGTACTTGTCCGAAAGTGAATGTAATAGTGCAACTGGAGTTCAAACTTGCTGCGTACAAGCTACTTGTATTAGATAGATTGTATTAAATAGTTTATAAATACAATTGCTAATGTTAAATAGTAGTTCTTGGTAACTATCTAATTCTGTGTAAACAAATGATTAATATTAAATAGAATTATTAGTCTTTGATTGGAATACTTTTAACCATTTAACTGACTGGAAACAAATGAGCTCTATCTAATCATTTAAAAATAAAGTTATTTACAAACTATTCGCTAGCAACTTATATATATATATATAATTTTGTTTATATATATATATGTATATGTATATATACAAACAAGATTTGGCATTTAGTACCGCTTAAGTTCGATATGGCATGAAATACCAAGCATCAAAAATACTAATAATTTACACACTATCATACGATTTCAAGCAACTATTCATATTCAGTACTAATAATCTGTTTGAACACAGTTATATGGTTTCAAATCTTCTTAGCCGGTGCAAATAAATTTAAAACAGATCTCTTTGACCAATGGGTGAGGTCCTAACAGATGCAACCACTCCGGCTCAAAATAACAAACAAATAAAATACACACGCAGACGCACACGTACAAATATTTTTTTTTGTTGTTTTTTGTTTTTTGTTGTAAAGGAGTATTTATTTTTTTTTAGATCATTATATAATCGTATTTTTGGCAACAAAGTTTTTAATTATGCCGTTAATTTTGTTAGTGTATAGGATTTACACACATATATTCTTCAGCCAATCAACGAATATCACATGGAAAGATCGGATCCAAAAACTCACTCGTAGAAAAGTTGTTCCCGAAACAAAAATAGTTTTGCACCAAAATAAAAGACGTGGTTTCTGGGGCCTGATTGGACAGAAAAGTCGGGTGCCGGTGTTTTCAACTACGTCCACGCGATTGAGCTTCGAATGAAGTTGTCCCGCGCAAAAATAAATCTTTCATTTGGAGCGAGTCGCATTATTAGGAAACCTATTTATTTTACACTCTTGATGGCAACATTCTCTCAGATCTCTCAAACACTCGCGGACTCTCTCAGACTTCTCAGACAGCCACGCACTGCTGCAGACGGCCTGACACAGCAGCACACAGCCGAGTATGGGAGAACTCACAGCCGAGTAAAAAACACATTCATAGTCGCAACGAAATTAGCTTTTACCATCGGTCTATTCAATTTCTTATGGATTTCAACGTCTCTTACAACACACACATACACACACACATTCACTGAGCAGGCAAACATATACCCCGCTACGATGTGCTTTTCGTCCCACACGTACATACACACATACATATGTATGTTAGTACAATTTTGCCACTCTCTCCTCCCCCCTCTATGTCTAGACAACTGCGAACACAACATTCACTTTCATTCATCTTATATATTTGTGCTATACACCCTACACATGCACACACACACACACACACATATATATATATATATATATATATATATATATATATATATATATATAACAGACACATAGGAACATTGCTATTTTTCTATTGACATTTCTTTGTTTGTCGAGTCTTATTATCATCTAAAAATATTTGTTTTAACATTCTTGTTGTTGCAAAATTTCTTTTTGTCTGCATTGTTTATTCAAATTGTTGTGTAAATTGTGGAACCGAGTTTTACATCTTATAAAACTTCAAGAACAACTGATCTTCCACAAGTGATAGTACCTAATAATATTCGTTTTCATCGATTAATGTTCCACAAGAAATAATAAACTTCTGTTGTCATTGATTTAGAAGAAATTATACTTTTTATTTTCTAAAAAAAGTTGTAAGTAGTGTACTTATTTATGGACGAAACTATGCACGAAGGACTGCGCATGTGCATGTGTGTGTGCGAGAGAGAGAGAGAGAGAGAATAAAGAGAAAGCGAGAATGGAGTGTAAGGGATTGACATAGTTGAATATAAAATTAAGAAATAGGCATTTCTCGTTTTATACCTTTTGTAATAAATAACGAAAACTCTTCGATGAATTTTATTTCTCTGTTTTATCAGTTTTTCTTTTTTTTTTTTTTCTGGTTTCATATTCGAAACAATCCCATTAATCACTTTCCTATAATTTGTCATATGATGATCGTCTTAAAAATTGTAAAAATTGTTTGTGTATTTCTTTGTTGTTTTTCTCTTTGGGGGGTATTTTGAAGCCTTTTTTATTTTGAATATGCCTCAAAAAAGCCCGTCTATCTTCCCCCACCCCACAAAAAACCGATAATTTTCAACAAACAACAACAAGTATTGCATTTGTGAAAGGCCAACTTTTTTGTATGAAAAAGAAAAAAATGGTATTTTTCTTCTTCCTGTTTCTTTCCCACCTAAAAAACAAAAATTGAAAAATAGAATTAAGAAAAATAAAGAATTTATTGAACACTGATTATCTTTTTAGATGAATGGACATTTTTCTTTGTCACCATAAGAAATTTTTATGAGAATTACTTTCGTATTCACGTTCGTAAATTCAACCCAAAGAAAATATATCTCAAATTCCTAAACATTCTTCATCTCACATGCATGTAATAAGTAATATAAAAAGCTTGATTGTAAAAGATGGGTCGGTTTTTGTCATGTAAACCCTTGTTAGGTTATTTAATGCCGAAGTCAGTCTTCTTTTTTTCCAAGCAACTATATGAATCAATTAACTTCCAATTTAATAATAATCTTTTTTTTTTCATTCACGTATATGATTTGTTCAAAGACACGTTAACATTATTTCTAAAGATTATCTTCTACTTTTGAGTGTTTATTTTGGTTTAATTTATTTAACGGCATATCAACACTTTATGGGTTATTCAATGCTTACATTTGATTCATTTGTAAATGTTTGAATATAATCATAACTATATTTTCAATGTTCCATTACAATAATTTTTATTGAACTTTTTTGGGTATGATATCCACTTGTTTATATACAATAATATAGTTTTAAGTATTTCCTCTAATACAAATAATTTACATACAGTTATATGGTTTCAAGAGTTCTTATACAAGTCTTCAAATGACAAACTATGGAAATTGCCTCACAAGTTGACCAGGTCATGGCAAAGAAGGTTGGTTTGTTGGTTGGTTTTACGGCGTATAAACACTTTTCGGGTCATTTAACGCCGAATTATGTCAGTTTGATAAACGTTTGCATGTTTCAAGATCTTCCAGTTTTCAATCATGCATAAGTATAATTTTTGTTTACATACAATGTCAAAACAGTTCTATTTCAAACAATTCAGTTTAGCATTGGTATGCAGTTTAAATGTGAGAACACCACTTCGGGCTGGAGTAGATCTAGGAGCGATGGCAATAGATAGGTACTCTGCATTCCCCAAAGCTTTATCATTTACTGGAGCCTTACTATCAGATAGTTTAGTGTCATAAGCAGGACACTCGTTGTGAGAGTCTTACCCTTCAGCAGAGGTGCAGTCGGTGTATTCTATATCCCCAGCCGACCGAGACATTCATTGGGAGAGTCTTACCCTTCGACAGAGATGCAGACGGTGTATTCTACATCTCCAGCCGACTGGTCCCGGCAAATAAGGGTAAACCTATAGAGATAAACTGAATCTATTCTAATAGCAGTGCAAAATAACGTCAGAAGAACCAATTATGTCAAAGCCAAATACAAACGAATAGCAAGTATAAATTATGAAGTAATAAGTGAATGGAACAAACTGGCACAAAAGGAAAACAAGAGTAAACATGACTGGGTGGAAAAGGTGATCTACTGGGAAGTGTACAAGAGATTACAATTTGACCAAACTGATAATAATTTATTCACAAACCCAAATCTGTTCTAGAAAATGAGATGGATAAAATTCTCAAAAACTTTAAGATAGAAACAGATAATTTAATACCAATTAAAAAATCAGTCCGAGTTTTAATTCAAAAGAAGAAAAGAACTTGACAACGAGAGGATATTGTTATTCCAGTTGACCACGGAATGAAAATAAAAGAAAGTGAAAATGAACAATTTTTGGATCTTGCTAGAGACAAAAAAAAAGCTATGTCACATGAAGGTGATGATTATGTAATTGGAACGATCCTTAAGGGTTTGTAAAGGAGACTGGAGTAATTAAAAATCAGAGGAAGAATCAAGACCATCCAGACCAAAGCATTGTTAAAATCAGCCAGAATACTTAGAAGAGTTCTGAAGTCCTGAAAGGATTTGCTGTCACTCAGACTTTAGTGAAAAACTACCAGGTAAAACTGGTGTAAAAAAAATTATATTATCATTGACAATATGCAAGGGAAGTGTGTTGATAGAAAGGAAACAAGTGAGGGAAGGCAAGAACATACATGAGTGGGTAAGGAAGGGAATCTAGAGAGAATTATGCAAGAGGCTAAAATTTAATCATATTGACAAATGTTATATCCGCAAACCAGAATCTGTTCTGTAAAATGAAACATGTAAGATTCTCTGAGAATCTGAGATACAAACGAATCACCCAATTCCGTCAAGTAAACAAAACCTAGTTTTAATTAAGAAGAAGAACAGAGTGGGTGTTACCGTGGCAACAAACCACAGAATGAAAGTGAAGAAAGACGAAAAGCTTGACGACTACATGAACCTTGCCAGAGAACAGAAAAAACTTATAGAACATGAAGGTGACGGTGAGCCGAATTGTAGTTGGAGCCCTTGAAATAGTGCCCAAGAACCTGGGAAAGAGACTGATTAAACTGGGGATTAAAGAAAGAATTGGGATCATCAAGATCTTAAGACTGGTAAAATCAGCTAGTATAGTTAGAAGTGTCCTGGAAATCTGAAAAGTCTCCCTGCCACTCAGACGCTAGTTAAAAATCACCTATTAGATTTGGTTTGGTTTGGTTTTATGGCATATCAAACATCGTTGGTTATTTAATGCCGAATATACATTTATACACACAAACAGTTCAATTTCAAACAATTCAGTTTAACATGAGTGCTCAGTTTAAAATGTCAAAAACAGTTCTATTTCAAACAACTCAGTTTAGTATAAGTACAGTTTTTTTGTTTACACACAGTTAAATTGAAAAACAGTTTTATTTCAAACCATTCAGTTTAGCATTAGGACACAGTTTAAATACCAAACCGTTCTATTTGACCCATAGATAGGACCCTATCAGGTGCTACCACTCCTGATCAGAGTATAAATGGGAACGATGGCAATAAAGAGGTACTCCGTATACTCTAAATCTCAAGCACTACTGCAGCCTCATCATCAGATTGTTTAGTCTCATATCAAGGTCATTCACTGGGGGAGTCTTACGCCTGTGCAGAGATGCAGTCAATGTATTCTACAGCCCCATCCATCTGTTGGAGCTGGTGGGAAAAGTTCACAATGAGTAAAATGTAATAATAAAGAAACTGAAATTGGACCTTACCGATTAGTAGTAATGGTACAAATAGTAAAGATACGTAAAGTTGGTGACCTCAGTCGAGGGTGACCCGAAGGCTTCCTTTTCAATAGCTATTACACTGAGGTGAAGGGAGAGCGCTACTCCATTCCCTGGATTAATCCACTTTACCCTTGATCCTTACCTTATAATGCTGAGAGTTAAGCAAGGAGGCATCAAGTACCATTTTTTGACTCTTTGATATGACCCGAACGGGGATTGAACCCCGGTAAAGGTACAAGACAAAATCTGTTCTAAAGATGGAGACATAAAATTCTCTGAAATGTCGAGATATATACTTTTAATATATATACTTACATATATATATATATATATATATATATACTTATCTAATGGCAGGTACCCAATCTGTCAAGGCTGTAGAATATGCCGACTGCACCTCTACAACTAATTTCATAGGTATGACTCTAAACTGCATTTAATGGTGAGACACAAGTCCTTGACCTTTGGAGAATGTGGAGTACCCTCTCATTGCCATTACTCTGGGAGTAATGGCAATGAGAGGGTACTCCACTTTGATCTGGAGTGGTAGTATCTATCTATGGGTCAAATGAATCTATTTAATCTTTCTAAGGATTGTTAGCAGTAGTTATTTGAAACCCTACATCCGTGTGCAAAATATTTATACAGCATAGGAATACTTGATAAATAAAATTACTAATGTTAAATTGCATTAGTTGAAACAATAGAACAAACAAAGGATTCATATTTGCAAACATATAAGTGAAATTAAATAGAATTATTAATGTCAAATAGGAATTTATGAAACCATTTAACCATTTGTACAAACAAATAAGCTCTAACAACTTGTTTAAAAATTAAGTCACTTACAAACTATTCGCTTACAAATAGTGGATATATGTAAACAAAACAAGTGATATATATGCGTTTAAAATCTCTTCGCTGACGCTAGTTTCCTCGTGACAGTGCGGTAGAATCTACGGCTGTCATATGAGTCAGCCGGATTTCGATCCCAGCTTCGAGAATCTCCCGTGTCTAGCCACACTGAAGAGATGTGATACAACAAAACAGTCTGTCTATGGATAATTATATATATATATATGAAAGTAAATAATGGAGTATAATCCAATAATATAGAGAATAAGTAATATCAATGAAATCGAAGTTATGATATGATTGAGTGATGTATCAAAGAAGTGCATTATCAAGGTTACCAACTCTAATTATATTTACCCAACGCCTCCGTTCGGGCAGGATATGACACAAGGTCAATTTTTTAAGCGGAGTTTAACAGGTTTGAATTCAGTTTTCCTTCTCCTAGACTAGTTGCCTCACCAAGGCAGAAGAACCTAGTCTGCCCAACTATTTACCCATAGCTGGAGGGAGAATAATTACATTCATACCTTTCCCAAGGGTATTAGTGCTATGTGAAAATGCAATCAGTATCGTCCAGGATTTGAACTCGTGTCGCCGTGTCCATTCCCTACGACGATAACCATTACAGCACGGGTACCTCCAAAGGTTACCAAATCTCATCATCATCATCATGTCGCGCCGCCGGCGCGGATATCCCTGACCGTCTCTCGCCATTTCTCCCTATCATTCATCGCCTCCGGCAGGTCTTCTGGGTTACATCCCGTGTCCTCACACAGCTGCTGTATGTAGGTTCGTGCCGGTCGTCCCACTCTTGCACATCCATGTGTGGGGGTCCACAGGAGTACATCGCTTATGAGCTCGTCCTTGCTTCTCCTGCAGTGTCCTGCGTGTCTGGTTCGTCGAACTTGTATAGTTTTTGTGATGGGGGGCAAGTGTCCGTATAGTTGGAGTCTCGTGGGGTGTTGTCGCCAGGACTTGTTTAATACTGCTCTCAACATTCTTGTATAATTTCCGTCCAGCCTCCTTTCCAGCCGCTTCGTAAGCGTCCATGTGGTGCATCCATATAGCAGTATCGACACAACCGCTGCCTGGAAGAAACTGCGTTTCATTTTATCAGTTAGGTCCGACTTCCATATGATCGAGAGCCTATCGATAGCTGTCCATGCCTTCGTCAGTCGTGTGTCGATGTCTTTCTCGGTTGATGAGACGCTGCTTCCTAGGTAGGTGAATTTGTTGACTAGTTTCAGAGAGGCCCCGTCTAGTGTGGCAATGTTGCCCGTTTGGTTGTAACACATATATTCGGTTTTGTTTGCATTGACATGGAGGCCAATGCCAGCTGCGGCTCGTTCCAGACTATGCAGTAGTGTCTCTGCTTGATTAGGCGTATTCGCTAGTAACGCCAAGTCATCAGCGTAGTCGGCGTCCGTGATTGTTTTTGCGGGGTACCTTTTGCTTCTTCTCTTAGTCAGCTTGAAGCCATTTTCTCTGATTTTGTCGATCGAAGTCCTAAGCACATAGTCTAGACAGATGATAAAGAGGTACGGGGCTAGTGTGTCTCCTTGTAGTACTCCTGCAACTATGTCGAAGTATTCCGTGTCTCCATCTGGTGAACGTACTTTCACTTTGGTGTTTCTGTAGAGAATCATTATCGCTGCTACGGTTTCTTTTGGTAGGCCAAAATCTAATGTTACTTTTGTGTTCCTTCAAGCGAACAGGAAGGTTCCTAAACGTTTCACCAATATGTTTTAATTTACAATTCCTAAAAGGAATGCTATAAACACCGGCATCTAAGACTATGTTGTGTTGAGGACTAGAGTGTAGTAAATCGCGGACCGTTTTAGAGGGTAAAGAGGCAGTTTTGATATCAAGTTTTAGTTGTTTAATATGATGTTGGTAGAAGAATAGTTCGACAAAGTTATGAATGCGTATGGGTAGACTAGATTTATGAGATGGTGAGATGGCGTTAGTTCGAGGTTGGTTCTCATTGTGGATTTTGAGGGCTTTACATTTAGCAAAGAGTATAAAAGATCTGGAGTATAGAAGGTTAAGAAAGGAGTTAAATTCATCATTTAAATATATATATATATATATATATATATATATATATATATATATGAGAGAGAGAGCGAAAGAAATATATACATATATATATTACATGGTACGGTCTGTGACCATTGGTTTCATGCAGTCTGCAATCGTCGGACAGAGCTAATAAGAACCATAAACTTCTTATATATATATATATATATATATATATTGGCATAAAATAATTAAGACGGGTTGATATGGATATGAAATGTCAACCAACTAACGATTTCAAGCCAGATGACCACATTTAGTTTTAACTTACAAGAAGGGAACACATCAACTAATTAATTTGCCATTCCAGTCGACCATTTCTTATCCTTTTCATTTTCTCTATCTTTTCTTTTCTTCCTTTCCTTCTTTCTAATATCTTCTTTGACTTTTCTCTCCTTTTAAGATTATTTTTCTCTCTTTCTTTATTTAATTTCCCAGTTTTTTTGTGTCCTTTATTTTTCTCTAGTTTTTTTCTTTTTCTTTCAATACTTTTCTTCTACGACCATATTTTTCTTTTCTTCTCTTCCTTCCTCACCCGATTGTCGTCTTCCATTTCCTCCTCCTTTTCTCTTTCTCCTCCATCCCTCTCTTTATTATCTTCTTTTTCTTTTTTTTTTTCGGTTTTTTTCGTCTTTATTTTTCTTCAGCCCAATCGGTTGGATCCGTTAAATACACCGACTGGATCTCTACCGAGGGGTAAGGCCGCTCCACAGTGAGTGTTCTAGATACGACACTAAACAATCTGATGGTGACGTTCCAGTAATGCTGGAGCTTTTGTGAATGTAGAGTACCCCTCCATTGTCATCACTCTCAGGTCCACTCTGGCCCGAAGTGGTAGCACCTGATACGGTCCTATCAATGGGTCAAATAGAACTTTTTGATTATTTAACTATGTGTAAACAAAAGACCGATGCTAAATTGAATTATTTAAAATAGAACTGTTTGATCATTTAACTGTGTGTAAACAAATGGCTGACGTTGAATTGAATTGATAGTGATACATTGTAATACTTGGAACCATCTGTGTGCAAAAGTATGAGGTTAAGCTCGTTTAAAAATTTCATCAACAAAATGTGGTTACAAATCATATATATATATATATATATATATATATATATATATATATATATATATCGTTGTATGAAAAGTATTCGATACCGATCACCCCTTTGTAAAAATGGAATAGTCGTAACAGACGACTATCGTTCAGTATATAGGCAAGAGTGTTATTTGCCATGTGTTTACAAAAT
The DNA here is from genome assembly GCA_963585895.1 of Sepioteuthis lessoniana. Lineage (NCBI taxonomy): Eukaryota > Metazoa > Mollusca > Cephalopoda > Myopsida > Loliginidae > Sepioteuthis > Sepioteuthis lessoniana. The sequence continues at coordinate 23,450,071 of OY757947.1, read as the reverse complement.
GTTACCATAGGACACCTCGGGTAGTGTAATGGTTTGCAAAGTTGACTAACAAACCTGCAAGAGTGAGTTCGAGTCTCAGTGGGTACCCCATTCATTCGTCCTTGTGCAACATCGAAGCAAAGAGCTTCGTAAATTCAAAATGTTACCATAGTTGAATAAAGCTTACCTATAAGTTTATTCTAACCTCTGCTTTGTATTTTATATATATATATATATATATATATATATATATATATATATATATATATATATATGAAGAGGATTTGGCACTAAATAACCTACAATGGTTGATATATCGTAAAACCAAACAAACCATTTATATTTCGTCTGCGACCAGTAGTAGTAGACTTGTCTGAATGTCTCAAATGAAATATTGTCATTATTTTTATTTTTGATTTGTATTTATTTTATTTGATTTCTCTGGATTCTTTACACAAAGTAGAAGTAGCAGTTGTAGTAGTAAAGAAATTGTCTGAATTAAAAAATTGTCATTATTATCAATTTTTGACATGTCTTTCTTCTATTTTAGTGCTCATGCTTCCCTACACTTAGTAGTAGTGTAATGTCTCTTCTTCTACGATCATATTCTCCCCCTTTTTCTCCCCCTCTCTCTCTCTCTCTTATTAATTTATCTTTTCTTTAAGACCAACAATAACGAGACTTTTCTTCAATTCATTTTTATCCGTCGCTTCACGTCTAGGTAACTCAAGCTGACTAACTGGATCAAAAACGTCCGGATAGTGGACAAAAAACGCCCTTGGTAACAGGATCCTAACGAGATGCGAAACTTACGAATATATTTACAGTTGATCAACCGCAGGAGAAGATGAAATCAACTTCAACCGGCCTGATTTGACCAACCGACCAAAAGACAATACTTCTACGAACGGGATAAACCAAGCCAGAGGTTAAGTTGATAAAGAAATCAACATTATGAACAAGACAAATGAGCAGATCAAATTGCCGATGGCTTCGGAGAGTCACAAAGCGAGCTAATTACTTTCGAAGAGAGTCCGGGACTAATTAAAATGATTCCCAACTCTTTCGGTCCGGTCGAATTTTCGGCGAAAAGTCGGTAATTGATCGAATCTGAAAATGGGGATTTTTTTTCAGTTGAAGAATCGTTAACTTGCTGATAGTAACTTTTTTGAAGAACATAAAAGTTATTAATCGTCTTCGAATATACAAGTCAGAAGTCGTACTATTATTGTTGATCTTTGATTTGTATTTCTTTCATTCAATTTCTCATCTTTCTTAGCATTTAGTAGTAGTAGTAGTTGTAATAGTCTTTAAGTTGTCTAAATGTCTAAGATTAAGAATTGTCAATGATTTTCTTACTATTCTTTCTGTAACTTATATCTCTTCCTTCTTTCACCTGGTGGTAGTAGGAGGAGGAGGAAAGGAGGAGGTGTATATATTTACCCCACTCCTCTACCACAGGCTATATGTGACACAAGGTCAATTTTAAGCTGTTTGTTTAAATTAAGAGTTTTCCTTCTCCAAGACCGGTTGCTTAACCTAAGCTAGCGCGCTATGATGAAGATGATGATGATTGCGAAGTGAAACGGAAAGAGCTTCGACCAAGATTTGAACTCAGAATGTCGATTCCATTTCTGGCGACGATAACTGTTACGCTTAGCGCGCTTGCAAGTAGCTGTAGTAGCAATATTAGAAGTAGTAGTAGTTATAGTTTTGGTAACGTTACCTAACTTTCCGAGACGAAGGATTGTTATTCATTTCTATTGGAAGGAAAATTCGGTTGTTAACACGGAATTCTCTCTCTCTCTCTCTCTCTCTCTCTCTCTCTCTCTCTCTCTCTCTCATTCCATCGCTCCTGGTAGGTCTTCTTGGATGCATCTTGTGTCCACACAGAGCTGATGGAAATAAGTCTTTGTGTTGATTACTCTTCTATGCTATTTCTTCCAAGACCACTCAGACTCAGAATCAAATAGATCTGTTTGAAAAATATTTCTTTTGGATCGGAATACTTGAAACCGTATAACTGTGTGAAAACAAATTCTTGAATGAAGAAATTCTTGTTTGAAGCCGTATGAGTGTGTGTAAATAATCAGTGTTAGATGGAAATACTTGATATCATTTAACTGGGTGCAAATTATTTGTATTAGATATAAAATATTTGATACCAAAAAACTGTGTACAAACAAAAGATTATTATAGAGAAAAAAGTGTAACTAAAATGATTGCAATCAAATATAAATAGTTTCGATTATAATCAAAACAATTACTAAAGAATTAAATCCGAACCAAACCAAATCAATGAAAAGAAAGAAAGAACCAAACTGAAAAGAAAGAAAGAAAGAAAGAAAGAAAGAAAGAAAGAAAGAAAGAAAGAAAAGATGAATCGCTGCTTTTCTATTTGGACAGCCTGCATAAACTAGTGGGAGAAGTAATAATATTTATAGCTCTATCTGTCACCTTTGGGTCATCAGCGCATTAACGCTTCGTTGGATTTTCGTGTAATCATTTAACGAACCGGATGCAGAAAGTCAAACAGTGGATTATGGGTAATGTGCAGTCGGCGTATTCTACAGCCCCAGCCGACTGGGCATTATATATATATAAGATATTCTGAAATGTTCTCAACCTAGAAAAAATGACCGAGAACCGTAAAATGACCATGCCATCCTATCAGATATTCAAGACATTTGGCAGATTGTTTTCACAAATTTACAAGTAAAAACACTCATACACACACACACACACACACACACACACACATATATATATATATATATATATGCCTTGTCAGTGGGACCAAGAATAATGATAAGATGAGTTGTGTTTTATGCCTGTTTTTTGGAGCTCTGGGGTGTATGGGATCATCCATTCTTTGCCAATACTCCCATGTCAACTCAAACTAGAGGTGGTAATATTCGTCCGAGTGATATGTATGGGGTAAATAGATGTGTTAGTGATAAGTATTTACCCATTTAAAATGGTTGCAAAAATGCTTTTTTATCATAATAAACGGGCCTCGGTATAAAATAACCCAACATGGGTTGATATGCCGTAAAACCAACCAAAAAACTAACCAATATACATATGAGTAAAAAAGTAAGTTAGCGACCTTAGTCGAGGACGAGGATGACCAGAAGGCTCCCTTTTCAAAAGCTACTACACCGAAGATGTACATATACATATAGAGAGAGAAATGAAATATTCGACAGAATAGAAATAAGATGTGTGAAAAAAATTAGTGTAGTGTTTATATATTTATTATTATGTTTCGATCAATCACTCTTCATCAGATAATAATCGGGAATATTGGATACGTTATAATTGTCAATAAAGTTGTCATAATAACGTAATTAGGAGCGCCAATCATTATAAAACTTTCTCTGATATTTCTACTTTAATTTAAAAATTCATCATCTGATGGAGTTCGTACTGTGGGAAATGTTATAAGCACAAAATCATTAAAGCAGATTTTCCGTCTAATTTGTTTTCCATTTATACATATATATATAATTGAAATATAACCCTTTAATCCGTAAAATTTTTATACTGCTCAGTGATAATATATTTCATGAGCAAAAATTAGTTATAAAACCGGATAGGCTTAGATGAGCAAGTATTCAAAACAAGATGATGGAAAGCATGAAACTTTCAGTCAGGAGTGTTTATGCCGTTTAATATCTTATTTTCTACTATAGATAGATAGATAGATAGATAGATAGATAGATTTGTTTCCCTTCATATGTAGATTAAGAATAAGTTATCAAGGCCTTCGTTTTCATATCTGTGTTTATAGATAGAGAGAGACATAGGTTGATAAACATATTCCTACAAATTAAGTTGCATATATATATATATATATATATATATAGTCATCTTTCCATAATAGTAGCTATACGGCCACTAACCTCCCTTCTTTGAAACCATTAAAATCAGACGAACAAGACATGTGGAACACAGCAGTAGAAGTAAGGGCGAGCCCTTATTCGACGTTCTCTTGTGGACCCTTTCACATGGACGAGCAGGTGTTGGACGTCCGGCTAGAACTTATCTATAACAGCTCTGTACAGACACAGGATATTGTCTAGAGGACCTGCCGAATGCGATGGACGATAGAGAGTCAGGGAAATCCGTACTAGCGGTACAACATGATGGTATATATATATATATATATATATATATATATATATAACTTGTGATATATATACATATGTATATATGAGCTGGGATCAAAAAGTAGTCTATGGTATTTCATAAAACGGCACACAACCTGAATAACGTATACAATGTATTTCGGGTTGTGTACCGAACGATAAAATACGTTTTGGTGAGGAAGGACTCAATCCCAAATGAATGTTCGTGGTAAAAAAATAGAATAAAGTTATTCATCAAGTCTTGAATTCACAAATAATTAAGTAGTCGGACGAGTAGATCGCTGACTCTTGCATCTGTTCTGTTCATACCTCTGAATTCATTGGTTGATTTTTATTTCATGCCTCGAAGTTATGGAATCGCATTCATTGTACGTTCACATTAACAGTTTTTCTGTAGCTGTTTCTCAAGAGGGTTTTTTGTTTGTTTTTGTTAGGTTTTTTTTTTTTTTGCACACAGTCTCATCGAATAAGAATAATTTTCCCACAGATTTATTCGACCCATAGATGGAACCCAAGAAGGTTCTAACATTCCAGGTTCAGAGTGGACCTGGGAGTAATATGAGTACTCTTCACTCGCCCTCAGACGCAGTTTACTGTCATTACTAGGACACGTAACTCTAAAGATTTTGGACCCCAGTCAGTTGGGGCTGTAGAATACATTGACTGAATCTCTGCAGAGGGGGCAAGAGCCCACCAACGATTGTTTTTGATATGACATTGAAAAACCTGATGGTGAGGCTCTAGTAATGCTGAAGCTTTGGGAATACGGAGCTCTCTTCATTGTCATTGCTCCCCAGGTCTACTCTGCCACAGAGTGATCGCACCTGATAGGGTCCCCTCTATGGCTGAAATAGAACAAACTAGGTGCTTTGTGTGCAAAGAAATGACTGATGTTAAATTTTGATTATGTTACAATACTTGAAACCCTTTTACTGTGTGCAAAAAAAGATCTTAGGCTCGTTTAGGAATGTTATTTACAAACTGTGTTTACTAATCCTATATATTGCCCAGTCGGCTGGGGCTGTAGAATACACCGACTGCGCCTTTGGAGAAAGGTAAGACCACCCCCACCAAAGAGTGTCTTGGATAAGACACTAAACAATCTGATGGTGAGGTTCCAGTATTGAAGCTTTGGGGGAATACAGAGTACCCCTTCATTGCCATTGCTCCCAGCTCCACTCTGGCCCAGAGTGGTAGCACCTGATAGGGCCCTATCTATGGCTTAAATAGAACTAACTGCATACTTATGCTAAACTGAATTGTTTGAATTAGAACTGTTTGACTAAATTGAATAGCTTGAAATAGAAATGTTTGTGACAATTAAGCTGTACTTACATTTAAACTGCGTGCTTTTGCGATACTGAATTGTTTGAACTAGAACTGTTTTTGACATCGAAACTGTACTTACACTAAACTGAATTATTTAATATAGAACTGTTTTGACATTTAACTGTGTGTAAACAAAATCTGTACTTATACCAAACTGAATTAGCTGGATTAGAACTGTTTGAATAAACTGAATAGCTTGAAATAGAAATGTTTTTGACAATTAAACTGTGTACTCGTTCTAAACTAAATTGTTTGAAATAGGACTGATTATTTGTATAAAATGGATTTGGCATTGAATAACCTACAAAGGTTGATATGCCATAAAACCCAAACAACCAACCAACCAATCCTGTATATATCTAATATATATGTATAAAGAGGATTTGGCCTTAAATAACCTTCAATGGTTGATATGCCATAAAACCAAACCAAACTACACAATTGTAAAATTTTGGCTGTGTGACAGAGTTCGTTTTCATGGTGGGTTGTCTCTTGAAAAAGGTCTTCTCATTTGCCTTTTAGTGGACAGCAAGAATCGAATGATTTTGGAAGTTTGGATTGGTGATTGATGTGGATGAGTTGTGGTTAACGAGTCGTTGTTAATCATGCCGGGGATTTGTGACTGTCTTTGGCACGGAGGTATGTTAACGAGCACCATCCATAGAGAACTGTGGCATGCGAGGCAGTTTGGGTGGGGCCAGAGGTGTGTGGATGGGGTTTTGAGGGAGGAGTTCAAGAAGATAACGAGACTAACTCAACGCGCCTTCGCAGAAGGAACAGCGTAACCTTTTGCAGAATTTATTTCAGGGCGTGGTACAACCTCTCTCTCTCTCTCTCTCTCTCTCTCTCTCTCTCTCTCTCTCTCTCTCTCTCTCCACTTTTCTCTTTTCCGGTGTCATTTACTCTACCTTTTTCTTCTTTTAATCTTACATCTTACTCTCTTGTGTCCACTTCTCTCTCTCTCTCTCTCTCTCTATATATATATATATATATATATATATGTGTGTATATATATTCAAAGAACCTATAGGATCACGTCAGCTCTTTCAAATTTATCCATCTTTTTATCCAGCATCACCACTCCTCCTCTGCTAACAATTCTCAGTCTCTGGGTGTAAATCTATCTATCTATCTATCTATCTCAGTCTGTTTATATCTATCTCAGTCTGTTTTTATCTATCTATCTATCTATCTGTCTATGTCTTTACTTTTTTCTCTTTCCACTTTTCTCTTTCCCAGTGGCATTTACTCTTTCTATTTCTTCTTTTAATCTTACATCTTACTTTCTTTTGTCCACTTCACCCTCTCTCTCTCTCTCTCTTTCTCTCTCTCTCTCTCCCCCTCTCTCTCTCTCTCTCTCTCTCTCTCTCTCTCTCTCTCTCTCTCTCCTTATCTACTTTTTATTCACCTTCGTCTCGACTCTCTTTTACATATCGCTTTCTGCTTTATCTCTTATCTATTTTTTCTTTTTCTTTCCGCATTTTCTCTCGTTCGCATTTGCTTTCTTCCCATTCTCTTTCTTCTTTTGCTGTGTCTTCCTTTCTCTTTCTCTACTCTAATAACTCTCTCTCTCTCTCTCTCTCTCTCTCTCTCTCTCTCTCTCTCTCTCTCTCTCTCTCTCTCTGTCTTCTTATTTTTCATCTCTTTACTATCAATACTATATCTTTCTTTTTCTTTAACTTTTCTTTTCACCCTTTTTGTTATTCACTTTCTTTCTTTTATTTTGTCTCACTTTCTTTCTCTCTTCATCCCGTGTTCACCTTTTCTTTATTTTTTGCTTATCTTTCACTGCCTTTTTATCTGTTTACTGTTATATATATATATATATATATATATATATATATATAGTGATAAGATCTTTAGAAATATGACTTTTCCCAATTTGATACAAAAACGTAAATAAATGTATGAACGCACATATGGACATAAATTTAAATAAATACACACACACACACATATATATATATATATATATATATATATATATCGAGAGAGAGAGAGAAGAGATATACGTGTATATATATTTGTGGGGGTGTATGTTGAATTTATAGACTGTAGTGAATCTGATAAGATGATAAAAATAAGTGGAAGATGGATAAATGAAAACGCTTTAAAAAGTTTTGTAGTAGTGATATTTCATTCTTTTTTATTCAAAGAATTTCATCAGATTAAACACTTTTTAGCTTTTTTACATTTAAGCAAATGAGGAAATAGATAAGATAACGGAAAAATAAAGAAATAAAAATATACCTCCCTCTTTATATCCCCTCTTACTTGCCTGTTATCTTTAAGATCCTCTCCCTCTCCCTTTTATTCCTTTATTTTTCCGTTATCTTATCTATTTCCTCATTTGCTTAAATGTAGAAAAGCTAAAAATTATTAAATCTGAAATTCTTTGAATAAAAAAGAATGAAATATCACTACTACTAAACTTATGTGCTTTGATTTATCCATTTTCCCACTTATTTTTATCATAGATAGATAGATAGATAATGTTTGTTTTATTTATAGATAAAGAATGCTCGATATTGGTGAGAGAGCAACAGCTCTTTATGACCGTAAGTTACTTGCCTATGCGTTCATCAGAACAAATACATATATATATATATATATATATATATATGTGTGTGTGTGTGTGTGTGTGTGTGTGTGTGTGTGTGTGTGTGTAACTTAAATATATATGCTCTATCGCTGGTATTGGGTCGTCTTTATATATATATATATATATATATATATATATTCGCCTTGTTATCTGTACCAAGAGTACAAGTGAAGTTTCAGCTTAGGAACTCTGCGAGGTGTGGAATCACCCATTTGTTGTCACTACTCCCATGTCCACTATATCTCGGGGCAGTTCTACTGATCAATCTTGTCAATGGGTCAAACAGATCTGGTAAACACTTCATTATCGACAAAGACAATAAAGAGTTTACCAATTTTCTACTAAAAACGTGTGTAACAAAATTCTTACTTATCAAAAGGCCTTGTGAAAATAATCCCTAAATGATAAAGTCTATCAAAATTTGATAGTTACCGGTTTAATATTAAAGAGTACATGAGAGAGACATAGACAGAGTCATAATTGTATGTGAAAGTATCCTCAGTGCATTTGGCTGCCAGCATCTCTTTAGTCTCTTGCTGACATCCGTTTATCAGATGGAAGAGACGTTGGTTGGTTGGTTGGTTGGTTGGTTGTGGGTTGGTTTTTATGGTAAGTCAAACCTTGTTGGATTATTCATACCTGTTAACAATTATATACAGTTTTAAAATATATCTTAAATTTAAACAAGTATATACTCCATATTTAAATGTATTAATAAAGTTCACAATCCTTTTAAACAGATAAACACTTCATACTTAGTTGTGATATCAATGTTTTAAGAATCAATACATGAATAAAGTCGACTGTCATTTTAATCAGATAAACACTTTAATATCAATATTTTAGAAGCCAATATATTAAAAAGTTCACAATCACTTTGAACTGGTAAATTTCTCATACTTAGATACAATATTAATGTTTCAAGGGCCAATCTATATATATATATACCTACTCCTCTGCACAAACAAGACGCGACATAAGATCATTTTTAAGCGGAGTTTAACGGGCTTGAGTTTATAGTTTTCCATCTCATAGACTGGTTGCTATACAAAGGTTGAAGAACCCAGTCTGCCCAACTATCTACCCATACCTGGAGGGGAGTAAAATTGAATCCATACCCTTCCCAAGGGTATTAACGCAATGTGAAATGCAAACAGTCTCGTCCAGGAAATGTTCATTTCCTACATTTTGCCTGCCCCTCAGTCTTTTGGCTGGGTAGAGGCGTGACGGCCATTGACCAGCAAGTATAGCACTGGACCTCGTTGTCCAGTTTAAGCTATAATCAGGCATACGTGCTAGGCTCATCTGGCTAACATTGCACTAAGTGAACCGATGACCAGCAAAGTCCGGTAAGGGTTCGAGCCTCGGCTTGTTCCCGACCTTCCCCTCCCCTAATCCCCACTATAATCGCCCTTCGGGACATTGACCTTGTGTCAAGTCTTGTCTAGTGGGAGGCAGAGACAAATAATGCCCCATGTTCCTTTCCTACGACGCTATCCTTTACCCCATGAACACTTCCAAGAGCCAATGCCTCAATAAAATTAACGATCGTTTTAAACAGATAAACACCTTATACTTAGTTGTAATAACAATGTTTCAATAAATGAAGTTTATGATTGTTTTAAACATCATGAACAGATCTATTTGATATATAGATGGGACCCTAAGAAGTACTACCGCCCCAGGTCAGACTGGACCTGGGAGTAATGGGAAGAAGCGGATTACTTTACACTTCTGAAAGTTTCAGAACTCGAGCCTCACCAGCAGATGCAGTTTAGTGTCCTACCTAGGGACAAGGAAGAGAGGTTTGTCTTATAGGCATACAATCTTTGTAAGTAAAAGCCCATGACATCTTCAGATGCCTAACTGACCTGCGTTTCCTTAAAAAAAGACTGTCAATAAGCAAAATCCCAGTGGGTAGAGTGTTCGCCAATGGTCCAGGAGACCGTGGTCGAGTCATGCCAAAGACTTTTAAAAAATGATACTTGATACCTCCTTGCTTAACACTCAGAATTACAAGGAACGTATCAAGGGTAAAATGGAGCAATCCAGGGTAAGGAGTATCGCCCTCCCGTACACCTCGGTATAGTAGCTATTGAAAAGGGAGCCTTCGGGCCGCCCTCGACGACAGTCGCCAACTTTACTTTTTTACTTACTTATTATTTGGATCTACCAGGTCGTTTTTTTAATCCATCCCGAATGAAAATTCGAATTTGGGTTATTTAGTCTCGAAAACATTGATAATGTTGTGCTTTAATTTCGAAAAGCATTCTTAAAAGTTGTCTTTTCTACATGGCATTGTGCCAGACTAGCTATCTAGCTTTTTTACTTTATGGTCAAGAGTGAGTTAATCCATGGACAGAAACCGTCAAACATCAATGTGTTGTTTGATTCCTGAGCAAATACTCAAAGACGGAAGCAAAACAAATTATTGACAAATGTTTATTCGGTGTCTTTTATGAGTGAAAAAACAGACGATAGAATCGCAGCTTCATATTTTTTTAATACGAAAGTCTGAAAGGAACAAAATACAAAAAAAAAATGATAAGAGAAAATTTTGTTTGTTGAACCAAGTTAAATAGAGATGAAAAAAGAAATAAAAGATTAAAAAAAAAAAAAAAAGAAAAGTGTTAAAGAAATTTAACGTTGGAATTTGTTCTGATATCAGCAGATTCCTCTCTTTTATTTTCAGGGGAATCATTCAAAGAGAAAGTTACAGCAGTAGTTAAGGTTAGTTTATATAAAGTGTACTCAGAGGAAGATGATTACAAAAGAAAGAAAGAAAGAAAGAAAGAAAGCGTTGAAATGTATAGAAAGAAAAAAGAAAGAAAGAAAGAAAGCGTTGAAATAGAAAGAAAGAAAGAAAGAAAGAAAGAAAGAAAGAAAGAAAGAAAGAAAGAAAGAAAGTTTTGAAATGTATAGAAAGAAAAAAGAAAAAAAGAAAGAAAGATGCAAAAAAAAACAAAGACTGATTATGACAGGCAACAACAGTAATATCACAGAAATAACTTAAAAACAAATAAGAAAACAACTATAAAAATCTAGAAAACAAGAATTGAAAGTAAAAACAACTGTACGGATGCTTCAAGCAACAAACAATAGAAATTATTCATGAGATTGCCTGAATATGAGTACACAGAGAAAGAGAGAAACTGAATCTCTATCAATAGCAGCACCAAATAATGCCGTAAGAATAAATTATTTCAAAGCAAATTTTCATAATACATAAAAAAAATCAAGTGTTGGTTATGTGGTGACAAAGAGGGGCCAGCTAATCTCATAATAAGCGAATTCAGTTGTTTTAAAAGAAATACAAGAGTAGCCATGAATGGATATGAAAAGTAATCTATTAAGAAATATGCAAGAGAACAAAATTTGATCATGCTGATAAAGTTGTAATATAATTAAGGATGATAATTACTTATATTAATTAATCATTCTATTTGTATTAATAAATTGTAACTTAGCTAAAAACTTTGAGTTGAAGTTTAAGTGGCGAAGGTTATAAGCATTCACGTGTCATAGGATGTGGGACGACAATCGGTCTGTCATAACAAGGGTTCTAAGTTGAAATTGTAGTGAGAGGTCAGATGTTTAAAGTAAACACATATGGAATTCAATGACAGCTGATTTAACTATCGGGTATGGATAGAAATTTAACGACACGTGTTCTTATAGCATTAGTACACCAGTCGTCTTGGGCTGTAGAATACACCGACTGCATCTATGCAGAGGGGTAAGGCTCTCTCAAACGAGTGTTCTGTATATGACACTAAATAATTTGATGGTGAGACTCCAGTAATGTTGGATCTTTGGGGAATGTGGAGTATCCCTTTATTGCTATCTTTTCCAGATCAACTCTGGCCCAGAGTGGTGGCACCTGATAGGATCCTATCTATGGATTTAATAGAACTAAAGTGAGTGCTTATGCTAAACTAAATTGTTTGAAATAGAACTGCTTTGATATTAAAACTGCGTACTTGAACTTAACTGAATTGTTTGAAATAGAACTGTTTATATGTATAAAATGGATTTGGCATTAAATAACCTGCAAGTGTTGATATGCCATAAAACAAAACTAAGCCAAATTAAACTTATATCATTAGAGGATGAGATATTTTATAATGTAAGCAAGCGACTTTTGGAAGTTAAGTCAATTGGGTTGTTGAGTTCAGAGTTCAGAGGCAGAGACGGTCGGTTGAGTTCAAAGCTCTTTGGGGCGAGGGGATAAGGGGAGTGAAGGAATGCGAGTCGGGTGGTATTTTCGTCAACCACCCGTAAATCTCATGGCATTTCCATGTAACAACAGTATATCTTCCATTCTGTCTTCCTCTCTCGTTTCGTATCTGACTACTAGAAAAATAATAATGGCACCGAACTCTTTTTGATTTGAAGCCATGGCGCCTTCTTGTATTTGAGAAGTGTAACGCCTGTTGATAGTCGAGATGGTTCTATGGTGTTACAAAAGGGTATATTCAAGAAAATGAGACACATAAAATTCTTTGGGATTTTGAGATACAAACGCATCGTGGAATCTCGGCTAGAAACCAGATCTAATGTTGTTTAACAAGAAGAAAAGAATTTGTCAACAAGTGGATTTTGCCGTTCCAGCTGACCATCGGGAGAAAATAAAAGAATTAAAAAAATGCACAAATATTTGAATCTGGCCAAAAAATCTGAAAAAACAGTGGAACATGAGGGTGACGGTGATAGCGATCGTAGTTGGTGTACTTGGAACGGCGCCCAAAGTGGTAACATCTGATAGGGTACTATCTATGAGCTAAATAGAACTAAACAGTGTACGTATGCTAAACTGAATTGTCTGAATTCGAACTGTTTTGATATTTTGTTGTATTTTGACCTTCGGCCCGAGCAAATATGCCATTACAAAGTGATGCACCGGAAGGAAGTGACACATTCCAATGGCCAGTAATCGAAAGAGATTGCGTGGGCGTGCTTAGATGATGAAATGGGACAAGGTAAAAAATCCCATGATACACTCATAGACTGATACACCGGAAGAAAGTGACCTCTGAACTGCATGACAGTTATTTCCGCTTGATGACGACAAACATGCCATTCCAAAGATCGAGTGGGCGATTGAGTGGGCGTTGAACTCTTATATAGCTCAGTCAAGACAGAAGTCAGACAGTTGGAGATAAGTTGCTGATAAGATGTGGTAGGGAAAGCCACGCCAGGTCGAAGGGGCCCTGATGAATTAGAGTTGGAGATCAGACGAGTTATAGACGAGATGTGGTAGGGAAAGCCACACCCAGCCAAAAATGAGTTTGGGTCCAGAGAAGTTGCCGATAAGATGCAGTAAAGAAAGCCATCATCCAACAGAGAGCTGGGCCTCTGGGCCTCCGGTTGAGCAGCCCTAGAGAACGAGAAAGACACAACGCTGACAGCCATAAGAGTGGGGGTCAAAATATTGCAGTTCTGTTCGGTCTCCAACTCACTCTCACAGTAAAACCTTGAATAACCTTTTCGAAGCCTTACAATAAAGTGAGGGGTACATATTTTTTTTAAGGAAGTCTTCACTCGTCCTTTATCCTTGTGTCTTTGTGATCAATTCTACATGTATATGCATGTGTATATGTAGATGTGAATCTACATATGACTATATAACAATTTAACTGTGTGTAAGTAAACAAAAAATTATAATTATGTTAAACTAAATTGTTTGAAATAGAACTGTTTATATGCATAAAAGTGGATTTGGCATTGAATAACCTACAATGTTTGATATGCCATAAACCAAGCCAAACCAATCCAAACCAAACAATATATATATATATATATATATATATGCGCGTGTGTTTGTGTGTGTGTACATAAACAGGATTTGGCGTTTAATAACGAAAAAAGTTTGGTGTGTCATAAAACACAACTAACTAACGTCCTTCTCTTAATAAATAATAAAAATAAAAACAAGGGGAATATAACTTATGTCAATGCAAGTCAGAAAGTCAGAGATATTGTATTTATGTTGAAAACAGGAATATTTCAAAATCATATAAAACCAATATTTTTCAAAACTGTTCAGAAGTAAGTCCTCTTCATGCTAAAAAAAATTTGCGAAATTTTTTTTTAAACGGGACCCATGTGGTTTAAATGTGTCATTCTGAACACTATTATTTCTACATTGCAACTAAATATCATTAACAGTCTAATAGACTTAAATAATAGATTACAACATATTACTTTTTCAGCTATTTTCTCAGCCAGTAGCCCGGAGCGGAGGGTCTCACGGGCATAAGGGTGGGGTTCAGGATTATAAGAGTTTAATAAAAGAATCTCACGTGTAAAAGTTGTGAAATACCCAAATTTGGTATTTCCCGCTTATCGGTGAAATAAAAGTGCATTAACAGACGCCCGAGTTTTTTTGGTGTGATTATTATTATTATTATTACTTAAATCTCTAGAAAGTATACAACACCTAAGAAAAGCTGTTTCGTGTATTTCTCTTATTAAATGTCTTTACACGTTTGTCTTGTACAACTGCATCACTTCAGACAAATCCTTCTCCGTATCACTTTGTTCAGGATGTAATTTATTTTACTATTGCGTGGAGATTCTTCGACAGTTGGTGAGAAATAGACAATAAAACTGGTCACCATCGAAAAGATACTGCAAAGAGAGAAACTAGTAATGAAAGCTTCGTGTAATACGAAGAATATATTATGCCAATGACATATATCGCTATACATTAACCTAACATTGGCATAACGGTTATTGTCAAAGAAATTGAACGCGGTGAGCCGAGTTCAAATTCTTGACTAAGCTGTATGTGTTTCAGTTCATGATAATTCACTTGGGGAAAGGCATAAACTCATCTCTTCTTTGCTGTGGCGTTGTGGTTAACGTCCTGGATGACGACATCGTAGTAAGCGAGTTCGAACGCCAGTCACCTTAGTACGTTCACTATCAGATTAATACCCTTTAAAAGGTACGAAATCCATATTTCCGAAACTATGGGTTAAATAGTACCACTGCTGTTCTTCTACAAGGATATTTTTGGCATAAAATAACAATGAATTTGAATGCGCCATTGAACAAAGAACCCAAACCATTCCCCCTCTCTCTCTTTATATATATATATATATATATATACATATATATATATATATATGTGTGTGTGTGTGTGTGTGTGTGTGTGTTTCTCTCCCTACCTGCAGCTATGGGTCAATAGGAAAGCAGATTGGAATCTTTGTGTCATCATGATGGATGGAGACGTTGGGCAAATACATTGTATGTTATAGAGGCGCTCTTAGTGCAATGGTTATGTCATAGGAAATGGAATAGGTGATAAAATATATTCTTCTATTTTGCCATTGCTGGGTGAGAACAAATGGATTCCTCCAGGGCTCCAGTCGTCAATACCATTTCCTCTGATGATTGTCAATCTTATGGTTTAAAGTATTCCTATCTAATACATATAATTTCATGGTTTCATGTAACATTTCCTTTTTAAATATAATCATTGGTTTTCCTGCAATTATATGGTTTCAAGTATTCCTATCTAATACTAAAAATTACAATGTAATACTCAGAAAAACCCATCAAGAGAGTCTTACCCCACCGCTGTCAGCCGTAGACTACGCCACAAAGAGAGGGTGATCTTAAAATGAAACAAGCGAGTAGGATGGATGAAGAATGACGATTAGATACTCAATATTTCTTGAATATTGCAAAAAATGACTGCATGGCAGAGAAATGGAAGTAGAGATGTGATTCATTTGTTTGTTTGTTTGTTTGTAATTTAATGGCATATCAAACTTCTAAGTTTATTTAATCTCAAATCTGTCTTTTTGGAAGAACAGAAGTGGTCATAGATAGGATTATCTGGGGGTTTATATTTTTCCCAAGGGTGAACGTAATAGCGCGACAGGGGTTCGAACTCACTGCGATACAGTATATATATATATATATATATGTACATATATATATATACATATATATATATACACACATATATATATACATATATATATATATATACATATATATATATATTATTTCTCTTGCGTTGAGAATGACGATGGCTCTGGGGTAAGATATCCGACCGACCTAAAGTTAGCTGGGTTTTGATCCCAACTGGAAGAATCTCGCGTGTCTACCCTCACTGAAGAGTTTTGATACAACAAAATAGTCCCTGTTGATCACAATATATATATATATATATATATATATATATATATATATATATATAATGTGTGTGTGTGTGTGTGTGTGTGCGTGTGTTTATTGGTTTCATTTATGTCTGTGGTATATATGCATGCTTGTAGAGGCTAAAAGGATGGAACTTGGGAATAATTGGAAACAAACAATTTTAAATCAAATTCTTTTCAACTCTCCATGTGATACTAACAAATAAAAAAGAAAAGAAAACAGGAGCGAGAGAGAGAGAGAGAGACCTGTAACGTCAACAACAAAAACGAATCCACTTTCATAAATAAATTGGCCTCTTATAGGCAACACATAAAATTCCAATAAATAAATTGATAAACAAACGAAAAATAAGCAAAAAAAACAAATGACAACTTCGACATTTAAGAGTGCATTAAATATTTGTTACAATACAGAGGATGAAGAACACATCGTTTAAGAAAATGAAAAGTTACTGCTAATGAAGTGAACGATAATCAACAGAACAAGAAAAATGAGGGGAAAATAGAGATGCTGTAAGGACAATGGATGATAGCAAGTTAAGTATAAAGTTAAAATGGCGGAAATCAGAAATCAACTATTTGGTCGCCATTTTATTTTGTTTTCATTTTTTTTTTTTGTTCTCTTTCTTTCAAATCGTATTAGTTTGGGCTCATTGAATTTTAACCCTGACTGCTTTCTTTACGTTTTTGCTTTAGTGATTTTTTTTCAAATTCTTTGTTACATTTTCGATTTATTTTATTTCATTTATTTATTTTCATTTATTTATTTATTTCATTTTATTTTGAGAGGATTTTTTCATATTCCTTCCTTTCTATTAGATTTATTTAAAACTACACTAATTAGACCAGAGAAAATTACACATAATACATGCCACCCTGCCATTTGTGCTTCAAAAGCGTTGACGTTATGCCCCTGCAAAGGAGTAAGAGCTCCACCTAAAAAAGGGGGTGCCCTGGGTATGACACTAAACTGTATCTGATGGTGAAGCTCCAGTTCTAGAGTAACTATTCATTACTACCACTCTGACCCGGAGTGGTAGTATCTGTTAAGGTCTAATCTATGGAGTCTAATAGATCTATTAAAAACGATTCATATTCGATAAGAATATAATTTGACATTTAATACAAGCACCCTTTGAAAATGAAAAAGTATTAACTTGGTTCAATAACATTCTGGAAGGTTCTGAAGAAGATGATATGTGAGTACCATGTACAACGATAACTCATTCGTTTTGCAACCATTCATTTTAATGTTACTCGATCGAAAATAATGCTATGTAACTGTAAAATATTGGAATTAAAATACTTACTTGAAGCTATAATTGTTTACTACTGATTATCAGTGCATAGTTGAAAACATATAACCGTGTGCAAAAAAAAATGACTACAATTATATAGAAATAATTACTTGAAACCATATGATCATTTGTATTAGGAATACTTGAAACCATACAGCTGTGTGCAAATTATTTGTATTAGATAGGATTATTTGAAACTATACAACCGTGAGAAAATTATTTGCATTTTATAAGAATGCTTAATATCATATAACTATGTGTATAAAAAAAAATCTGAGGAGAAAATTACGCAAAAAGTGTGAATATGAATTTATAATGAACTGGAACCTTTTGGCATAAAATAACCCATGACGGTCGACACGCCTTTAAAATCAATCAATTAATCAATCAAAGAATGCATGCATAATTTCACGAATACTTCTTGCTTACAAAGCTGAGATAACTATATCAGGTGCATTGAAAGGAGTGGATGGTTGGTAGACAGCTTGATGCTTGGGGTCAAAATCTTGACCCTGGCTATGCAGCTGTGATCCGCATGTCAGCTTGACAGTGAGATAAAAGCGTGACAGGATCAGATCGATCGGGACACACTTCGGCTGGCCGTGTTCGTCGGTACACAGATCTAGTCGGCTGTGTCTTGGTTTCGGTGGCAGTCGGTTGAGGCCGTCTGAAATGAATTTCTGGGAAGCTGGCATTCACGTCAAGCACGCCAAGACCGGCATCATCGAGCCTCAGGAAGCCATTCCCTTGGCTCTAACCCTCCTTGAAGGGGCTAGGTTTATTGCCTGGTGCCTGAGGGGCCCCATTTTTTAGGGAAATGCTGACGGGGCTGGTGGCATTTTTTGAGCTGCCGGGCGTGTCTGGGCTACAGGTCTGCACCTTTACCCACCTAAAAAAGGCCTTGTGCCACATTCATTTGGTCGGTGGGACGTACGACAAATACCGACAGGATGAGATCGGTGACGTCTCTGAAGACCTCGAAAACCACGTGCGACGAGGCTTGAATCTTTTTGAATGACATTTACCGAGAAGACATCGAACAAACTTATTCAACAAATTTCATTATTTTTTGTATTTGATGGGAAAACATAAATATAAAAATAACAGAATCAGTTGATATTATAAAACTGATTCCGCCAACTTTATTAACTTTACATTGAATTGAAAAATGCAGTCCTGTATAAAGAACTATACTTAAAGTTAACTTATCACCTGATACAATATATATTATCTGTGTATTTAATGGTTCGTTCAACAGATAATCAAATATCTGTACGAAGAACAGAAGGGTCTTCCTAACGTTTACATTCCTAAAGTCTATATTGGTTTTGAAATATCCTTCTTACAATTTGCTAAACAATATATCAATATTTTTTCAACTCTTCACTTTTATTTCTTTCCATCATTTATTTTTTTACAGGTTACTGTCTTGTTTACACCGGGTGTGGCGTTCGGAAAATGTTTTCAGGTTAGTTTTATTTCAGATACCTCCAGGAACCCCTAAAAATAATAAATATTTCAAAAGAAATTTATTATTTTCCAAACTTAAAGGGTTATTATTTACCTATATTTAAAAAAGAAAAAGAAAAAAAGTTTCTTAGCTGTGATGACGGTCGAACACTGAGATTAAGTGAATTCCCTCTAAGCAGCTCGACACCTGACTGAAATAGATATAGTTGGGTACTGGCCCAGTGGGTAGAGTATTCACCAATGGTCCAGGAGACCTGGGTTCAATCCCACATCGAGTCATACAAAAGACTTTTTAAAAATGGTACTTGATACCTCCTTGCTTAACACCCAGCATTATAAGGTACGTATCAAGCGTAAAGAGGAACAATCCAGGGAAAGGAGTAGCGCCCTCATCTACACCTCGGTGTTGTAGCTATTGAAAAGGGAGCCTTAGGGTCGCCCTCAACTACAGCTGCCTTCTTTACTTTTTTTTACATATTACATTACAAATGCTAGAACAATATGGGTACCGCCAAATTTTTAAAAAATCAATGTTTTCGATATTTGATAGAAGAATGTAATATAGAAATGAATGATTCAGAGAAATTTTCGAATCTATTTTCTACAACTACCGGGTGTCTCAAAATAGATGCAACCGATTAATATGATAATCTATGTTGCATCAAGTCATCTTTCATCCTAGTCTTAAAAAGCAATCATATCACACCCAAAAGGTCAAACCAGATGAAAAGGGCAGAAATTGATTGATTTTATCTTACAATGCACGTGAAAGACCAAATTCTTGAGAATGTTATCGAGAGGACTTTATCAGACTCCTTCCGACAGAATATTTCACTGCATCCACATTGTCAAGACAATCAACTTCCTGCCAGATCTGGGATTTTCTACCTTCTTGTTGAGGTTGTTTACTGACCCTGAGGTTAGAAATTCGTGTACCAAACGATAAATTTAGCTTTTCTGTGGAGAAACTTCCTGCGAAGTTTTGCTTGCACAGTTTTGAATGATTTTGTCACCAAATAAACACGACACAAAATGTTTTTCCTCTTTGGCCCAAGCCATTGTAACCGACGATTAATAGTTGTTATAGTATAAGTAAGTAAAGTAAAGTTGTCTCCCCTTAGTCGAGGGTAACCCGAAGGCTCCCTTTTCGAGGGCTACTACACCAAGGTGTAGGGGAGGGCGCTACTACTTCCCTGGATTGCTCCACTTTACCCTTGATCCGTACCTTATATTGCTGAGTGTTAAGCAAGGAGGCATCAAGTACCATTTTTTGAGTCGTTGGTATGACTCGACCTGGGATTGAACCCAGGTCTCCCGGGCCATTGGCGAACACTCTAACCGCTCGGCCAATGTCCGGTACTTGTTATAGTATACTATTTTCAAATCTGAAATAAAAACCAAGATTATTATTAGTAGTAGAGTTATTAGTAGTCACGTATATTGAGACACTCTGTATATTAATTCTAAATCCAACGTAAAAAAATGCAAATTATTCAAAAGAAGATATAATTTGGTTTGCCTTGATAGTTGTTTCGTTGGTTTTATGGCATGTCAACCCTTGTTGCGTTAGTTAATGCCGAAGTTCTGTCCTTTTTCAATCAATTATGCGATTTCAAGCAACTATTTTTATTTAATAACAGTGATCATTTGTTTGCACATATTGTTCCAAGTATTCCTATCTAATACTAATAATTTACAAATAGGTCTATTCAAACTATAGATAAACAGGCAACGCTACTCCGAATTAGTGAACCTGGCAACGCTACTCCGGATTAGAGTGGACCTGGCAACGAAGAGTCAGTCCACTCTCCCCAGAGTTAACCTGGGAGTACTGGAAACGAAAAGTCACTCCACACTCCTCAGAATTTCAGAACTGGGGTTTCATCACCGGATGTGGAATAAAAGAAAAATGAGAAATAGAAAGAAGAAGAAGAAGAAGAAGAAGAAGAAGAAGAAGAAGAAGAAGAAGAAGAAGAAGAAGAAGAAGAAGAAAATGATGCGAAAGAAATGAAAGTGAAAGTAACAGACAGACAAATGAAAATATGACGCATCATGAATATTATGCAGATCATGAAACTTTCAGATTCAAGTCGCGGCAGATAACACCTTTTCATGAGAAGACTTAATGCAAGATCACGTTCGATGCGAGAAAGCACGAGAATAAAATAAAATGCAATGAAACTTGCAGACCCACTGACTTAAGATCATTATGTTTCCCATACGACTTTCGACATCAGAGGTGTTGTGAGTGGTGATGGAAAAAACCGTTGCGCATTCAGTTCGTCCTTCATAAACCTATTTTCCCCTACAGGATAGTATAAGTGGTTTAGTGGTTAAATTATCAGTGAGTGAGGTTGATATATTGGTTTCAAAGCGAAGGGATAATTCGTGAAAAATGTACCAGGAAATGACATACGCTCTCAAACCACCAGCAGAAGCAAGGCAGAGACATGATTTCGTTATTTGTGTGTGTGTATATATATGTGTATATATATATATATATATATATATATATATATATATATATATGTGTGTGTGTGTGTGTGTGTGTGTGCGTGTGTGCGTTTTGAAAAAGTAACGAGACTGAAGCTCTATTCACCTAGAATGAAATGAGCAATGAAATATTAATTTTCATCAAAATAGTCACTTTAGCATTCATTACACTTATTCCAATGAGTTTTCCATCAGTAAAAACACTTCTGATATTCACCCTTTATGAATATTAGAGGAATATATATATATATATATATATATATATATATATATATATATATATATATATATGTCTTATATCGTTAAAAACAAGAAAATTAATATATATTCTCCATTATAGATTTATTTTCCCAGCGTATCAACTCGCTCTCCAGATGGATTTGAACCAATATTTATTTCTTTTTAGTCAGGGAATACATTTCACCCTTACGTAAGGTTTAGGTAGTTATAATTTAAATATACATATCTATTAAGAAAACACTTATCTATATATATGTCTCAGCTTAGAAAATCATCAAGTATATATATATATATATATATGAAGCTAGCTTGATGAATTTTTGAATCGTCTTAAATATTTGCACTCTTTTTTTTGGGAAAGGCATGAATCCATCTGTTTTCTCTTTGACCAATGGATAAATAGCATAACTGGCTGGATTCTTTAGTTGTGATTGGGAATTGGTTTAACAGGAAGTAAACTCTAATTTCAAACCAGCTTTACTCCGCTTTAAAATTGACATTGTTTCAGATCCTGCCCATTGTAGATGGGTTTGATAAATACATACAATGTCCTTAAATCTTAACCGTCCAAAGAATCTGAGATTTCCTGCGCTTTTGACCGTGTCTCCTGCCATTTCAAGAATGGTACCAATTATTCTTCACGAATTTAAACACTGTTAATTTTCATTGTACTCAAGCTATTTTAAAGAATGGTATGAACTGGAGTTTAAAAAGAAATATTTGTTTTTCGAAAATCATTTATAAAATCTAATTCTCGAGCAAGAACTAAGTACTTATCTCTCCTTTTGCTTTCTTTCAACTTTACTCTGTGGTCTGCTGGAACGGCAAAGTCCACTATTCGGCAGGTCTCCTTTTCTTTTCTTTTTTTGTTGACTATTACTAGATCTGATCGTCTTGCCGAGATTAAGTGATTCGTTTGTATTTCAAAATCCCGGAGGAGTTTATGTGTTTTATTCTCCAATACGGAATTGTTTGTATGATCAAACTTGAACTTGCAAAATTCCCAGTGGATCGCATTCCCCACCCAGTCGAATTAAATAATAAGCGAATGCGGCAAATTAGCGCCAAAAGAATATAAGACTAAATCATATATTCTTTTTGTGCTATTGTATAATTATTGTATAATTGATCGTTTCGTCTCCATCATCATCATCATCATCACGTAGCACGGATATCCCTGACCCTCTCTCGCCACCCCTCCCTATCATACATTGCTTCCGGCAGGTCTTCAGGACTACATCCCGTATCGGCACAAAGCTGCCGTATGTAGGTTCGTACTGGTCGTCCTGCCTTTCTTTGTCCATGTGAAGGAGTCCACAGGAGTACATCACTTATAAGCTTGTCCCTACTTCTCCAGCAGTTTCCTCATGTCTGGTTCGTCTAACTTTGATAGTTTTCGTGATGGGTGGTCGGTGGCCGTACAGCTGCTGCTTTTTGAGGTATTGCCTCCATCACCACATAACCAATATTAATCTGTTTTGTTGCGTCTTATCTATTTTTGCCTTGACATTGTTGATCTTTATGGCATCGTTTTGTGCTGCTATGAGAAGAGATTCAGTTTCTCTTTCTTTGCCATATCCAAGTTTTCTCGAATGAGATTTCATACAGTTGTCCATACAGTTGTTTTTCTTCCCATTTTTCTTAACTTGTTATTGTTGTTATGTTTATCCTTGTGTTTATGTCTTTTCTGGTCGCTGTAATCAGTCATTCTCCGCATTTTTTATTTAGTCTTCGCATCATCGTTTCGATGCATCAACATAAACTTGAGACAAAGAGGTCAGCATAGCTGAGCATCTTATATAATGAAAGACGTGTCCGTATCAATTCTTAACATTTTTACATCGGCAGCTTCAATACGCTTTGAATACAAAGACTGAGAAAAACATAGAATTAGGTAAATGCGACACCCTCAATAACCAGCAGACAATATCTGACACGAGGTCAGATTTTAAGCAAGTTTGAATTTAGGGTTTTCTCCTCCTAGACTGGTTACTTAACCAAGGGTAAAGATCAGTCTACCCAACTATTCATCTATAGCTATTGGGGGAACTGATAGATTTATGCTTTTCCTAAGACTATTAGCACGAAGAGAAACGCAAACCGCCTGGTCCAGGATTTGAACTTGCATCGTTAATTCCAATTCTTTCAACGATAGTCGTAATGCTAAGAGCCACTTAAACCCAACCGCTCCGTCACATCATATTAAAAAAAGGAATTTTAAAGGTGCTTCGACCAGATATAAACTTACTGATGTTCAATGCGAAATGGACTCATTTTTTAAATTCCGTAGATAATTTATTATTCATTTCAGCTTCAGTGTCGATATTCTTTTAAAAATAACTCTTTTCATATATATATATATATATATATACGTGTGTGTGTGTGTGTGTGTGTGTGAGGAATCCCTAAAAAAACAGAACCTCTCAACCTTGGTTTCAGCTACCGAATCTTCAGTTTTGCTCTTCTTAGTGTATAGACAATTTTAACGTATTAGCTTAAATAAGTCTGTCGGTGCTTTTTCTTTTGGATAGACATTGCGTCGCTGGTTGATTATTTTCAAGCTGTACGAATGTTTTTAGTTTTTTCTTTTTTATTGAATTTTTTCCAGATATCACTGTGCGAAATATTTTTTATTTACAAATTGCATCACATACACACACACATATATATATATATATATATATATATATAGGGATGATAGGTAGCTCTCTATTTCAAGATGAAGAATGAGAGGCTTTAAAATACCATCTAGCAGGCTTTACAAAACATTGATTTTCCTTTCTGATTTAACTTCGCGATAGAGGTCATCCTATAGAACTTCTGATTGTAAACTCTCTCAACGATTTCAATGTAAAAAGCTTTATTGTTGGTAACAGAGAACTATATTTTTAAAAGTTTAAATGGATTCCATAGCAGAAAAAAGACGAGTGCATAGGCGTGGAGAGGCCCTGCCCCACAAAATAAAAGTTTTAAAAAACTTGATGGACTGAAAAGGAAAATTATGGATAGGAAATTATGAGATTAGAACTGCCTTCCAGCAAAATATGCATTGAGATATTCATCCATTTTGATCTGGAGATAGATAGATAGATAGTTTTAAAAATAACTGAGGTAGATTGATTGAAAAATTGATAGATGTGAAGAAAATTTGATCGATAGGTACATTTGAACTGACTTTGATAGATAGATAGATAGATAGATAGATAGATGCAAATGTCATTGAATGATTTTTCCTATAAAAAAAGAAATTATTTTTACTATTAAATTGCAATGCAAAGGGTTTTATTACTCAAACTCACTGGAAATGTTTTTCCCTTTAAAAATGACAATCAAATGATTTTACTATAAACATTTCAAGGGCTATCACTTTTTCCCTTGGCGAGAATAAGTTGTCAATTATGAGGATTTAAAACGGAAGGTCAAAAGAAAAGCCGATCAACACAACTCGAAAACTTTCAGAACAATGAACATTGCATATATTAACATAATCTTTAAAAAGCAATGAAGCAACTTTTGCGAGGTTTATCATGAATACTCAGGTGCCTGTGGTGTAATGGGCGAGGTGCCCGTGGTGTAATGGTTATCATCGTAGGAAATGGACACGACGACACAAGTTCAAATCCTGGATGAGACTGATTGTATTTCACATAGCACTAATACCCTTGGGAAAGGTATGAATCCAATTATTCTCCCCCCAGCTATGGATAAATAGTAGGACAGACTGAGTTCTTCAGCCTTGGTGAGGCTACTAGTCTAGGAAAAGGAAAACTCTGAATTCAAACCTGTTAAACTCCGCTTAAAATTTGACCTTGGGTCATATCCTGCCGAGCGGAACGGTGTAACACTGTGTCGGTGGCCCGCCAAGCAGACGATTCCTTTGTCTGTTTTGGCGGGAAACCAGACAAAGGGTTTTGGACTGGAGATTTCGCGTGACCGGAAGTGGGAAGGGGACGCGAGAAGAAGGGGGGAAAAGGAGCTCGAAGTAGGCAGTTGGCGAAAGGTGACGAGAGTGACCAGTCGACACCGGACACCGGAGCAGAGAGGCGAGTCGGCATGAGAGAGAGCCCAGACCAGTGAAAGAAGATCGAGTCAAGATGAGTCGGCATTCCAGTTGCTTTGTGGAAGTTTCGCTAGAAATCCATGCTAGCGTTAGTCTACATATGTACACAGGAAATGCAGTGTTGCATATCTCCCTTTCTGCACTTGAGTTAACCCCAAGTGTTTGTTCGTTTGTTCTTTTTTCTCTTGTTCCCTCGATTGTATTTGATGTAGCGGTAAAGAAATGTGCGTTACCCCTATCGGAACAACTAGTTGATTACAGGCCGTAAAGAAGGGAATGGTTAGCAGAGGTTGATGTAACTGGGTCCGAGGGAGTAACGTCACAACGGGTGGTAAATAGGATCATGAATACTCAGATGATCAAAAAAGCAAAAATACTGGGTGTGATAGAAATACCTACCCCATTTTAAACTATCACCTGAGTGGAGCAAGTGAACTAAGGCAAGTGGTAATGGTAGCTTCATCGAGAAAATGTCTTAAAATTTTTCCCTTCATGTTAATTTGTTATGGTCATGTTGGGCCAGTGCACATAGTGCTTTTGCTGTTGAAACATCTTTTCGAAAGACTGGTAAAACTGTAATCGCGATATACAAAGCTTTTCGTGCTCATTTCATGTTATGACTGAATGATGCTATTCTGGATAGAAAATCGATGCTGCTACTGGATAAATATGTGAAAAAAAAATTGTTAATGTTAAATAGAATTATTTCGGATAGTGGGAAAAAAGCTTTTGTTTTGTTTCCAGTTGGCAGTCTGACAGTTTCTCGTCTAAACACTCATATGACCAGTTACCAAGCGCCGTTGACTTTGTGTCTACGCTATACTAACATTGATATATATGCTCTATCACCAATATAGAACATGGTTTATTTATAAATATAGTAAACTATATATATTGTCATCCACAGACAGACTGTTTCGTTATATCACAACTCATCAGTGTGGCTAGATACGCTAGATGCTTCAAGCTGGGATCGAAAACCTGATAACGAAACCTGACAGCCGTCAGCAGTCTCAACGTAAGCGAAGTAATTCAAGGTATTTTCCTTTTGTTTACATTTATACTAACAGAGATCGGAGAGCTCAAATCGTTAGAAGAGCTTTGCATTACTCGAGGGGCAAACGTTAATTCTGTGAGAATAAACTATATATATATATATATATATATATATATATATATATATATATATATATATATATATATATATATAAACAATCTTCATTTTAAAAGCTAAAAGAGACGATTCTAGCTATCATTAGTCTCCTGAAAAGGACCACGAAATCGGAAACCTCTATGGAGCAAAAATATATGAAATTAAATCACACACACACACACACACACACACATATATATATATATATATATATATATAATGATTGGATAGAGAAGTATAAAGTTAATGGATCACACAGAACTCTAAAATGACTCAGGCTTATTACAGACATAACTATCTATCCATGAACTCACACTCAATCACATCTATATGTATATCAGTCACATTCATATCTATCTAGCTATATATATACAATGAATATTCGAAGTTTCTTTCATATGATGTGTATAATTGTAATTATAGTGTGGCGTAGAGTCATATGTCAAGATAGGAGTACACGTGACACTCATACGCGGGAGAAAAAATCTCGTATAATAAATTAGGATATTGTGAAAAAAAGCACCACCTTACAAAAGAGATAACAATAGCTGCAGATTGTGTCTGGAGGAAAATTTATGTATCAGAGAACATATCTGAAAGCAAATTGCTTAACAAATGAAGCGAATTGATATCAAAGCGAGAACATATTCATAAATTTCTCATGTGTCATTTACCGCCTGGCTAATTACATATGTATTCTCTTCTATTTGGACATCCCTTTTGATATATATATATATATATATATATATATATATATATATATATATATATATATATATATATATTGTGTGCATATGTTTCTCCAACATGTGTGCTTAACTTATATTTCCATCTTAACACGCGAGTATACACGACCCTATAATTACGGTCGACTGACCTCTTTTCTCTCTTTTCCGTCAGATGATTGTGCGTACCGCATGAAACTTTAATAACTGACTTTTAGTGTTTATAATTGGATGTTGAAGAGGTGTAGCTTCTCAGTACTACCGTATAGCTGCACCACTTCGACTTTAACGATACACCCTAAAAGAAAAGCCAGATGAGAACTACATAAGAATGCAGTGTGCTGTTTTGAACAAATCCTGAAAGTAGCACTCTTCAAAACGGCAATTGTACGGCCTCTTATCTCCCGTCACACAAACCGTCCGAGTCAGTCGAACAAGACTGGTTTTGGGTTCAGTTTTTCATTTTATGACATGTCAACATTCATGGGTTATTTAATGACAAAGCTATCTTTGTTGAAGAATATTAGTGGTACTATATAATGTTTCTTTATTCAATGGCATATCAACTTTTGTGGTTATTTAATGACAAAGCCATCTTTGTTGAAGGACATTAGTGGTACTATATAAAGTTTCTTTATTCAATGGCATATCAACTTTTGTGGCTATTTAATGACAAAGCCATCTTTGTTGAAGGACATTAGTGGTACTATATAATGTTTCTTTATTCAATGGCATATCAACTTTTGTGGTTATTTAATGACAAAGCCATCTTTGTTGAAGGACATTAGTGGTACTATATAAAGTTTCTTTATTCAATGGCATATCAACTTTTGTGGTTATTTAATGACAAAGCCATCTTTGTTGAAGGACATTAGTGGTACTATATAAAGTTTCTTTGTTCAAAGCCAACCTTATAGAAGAACAAGAGTGATAATATTTAACTCATACCTTTCCGAAAATGAACGTAACAGTACGACTGGAGTTCGAACACGCTTACTTTGTGACCGTGAACCAGCTCTTTAAGCCATTACACCAGGTAGACTCCTCCTCCTCCTAATGCTGGGCATTGCTTAGAAAGTAAGGACAAGCGCATCAGTGACGTTTTTCTCTGGACATGAACATACCAGTGATGGCCGACCAGCAAAAACTTACATTCATTAGCTCTGCGTGGACACTAGGTGCCGTCTAGAAGACTACCAAGAGAGATGTTATATAGGGATGGATGGTGAGAGAAAGTCAAAAGAATCCGTGCCATCGGCATGCCTTGATGGTACCTGGTCTTGCAAACTTGTCTCATTGGCATTCAATCTTTTTATATATATATATATATATATATATACATACATATATATGCATACACACATACACACACACGAACACACACACACGCGCGCACACACACACACACACACACACGAACACACACACACACACACACACATATATATATATATATATATATATATATATATATATAAGTCCGTTATTACAGTAAAAAAAATGTCATTTTTAGGCTTTTTTTTTAACTGCAGAGTACAAAGAGAAGCAACCATGATGAACAAAGTATACAACGCCACCTTGCAGTCCGATCGCCATTACGTCAGCAGATGTAAAGCGTGACGTTTTGCGAATTAAATCTGGCAGAAGCTGGCGAGATCGAACCGAGATGAAGACATTAAAAGCTGTAATCACGGGGAATAATTGGCGGGAATGGGCGTCTTTTTTAAAGCACGTTGGAGGAGGGAAGCAGGGCTGATGGGGTGTTGGAAGGGAGGAATCTTAGAGCGTCGAGTGATGAATGATGAATCAATCACTGAGATAATAGACAACTTGTGAGTTGGATTGGATGTTAACGCAACTAACTGATATTGGCAGGGTTTTCTTGGATATGGAACAGAAGTGCATGTTTGATTGACGGAGTCAAAGAATCATTGCTTCATCGATCGATGTTGGCGATAGATACAGAACCATGCTTTATGATAGATAGATAGATAGATAGAGAGAGAGAGAGAGAGAGAGAGAGAGAGAGAGAGAGAGATTATCAATATAATGTGATAGATAGATAGATATTATCAATAGAATATGATAGATAGAGAGAGAGAGAGAGAGAGAGAGAGAGAGATTATCAATATAATGTGATTGATAGATAGATAGATAGATAGATATTATCAATAGAATATGATAGATAGAGAGAGAGAGAGATTATCAATATAATGTGATAGATAGATAGATATTATCAATAGAATATGATAGATAGAGAGAGAGAGAGAGAGAGATTATCAATATAATGTGATAGATAGATATTATCAATAGAATATGAGAAAGAGAGAGAGAGAGATATTACTAATAGAATGTGATAGATAGATATGAACAGAATTATATATATGTGTATATATCTATATATATATATATATATATATATATATGGGGGTGTGGAATGGAAGTAAATCCAACGGTATAAAAAGGTAAAATATGAAAACTTACAACATCATTAAAGGATGATTTTATTAATAGATGAAATATTTGCCAATATTAACAATATCGCTTTTTTAAACATTAAATGTTCATCAGGGCGTTCGGATATTTCATGGTGCATCTTCTGAATTTTTGAGAAAGAAAGGGAGATAAATGAATGGACATAGATAGATAAATAGATATGAATAGAATTATATATATATATATATATATATATATATATATAGTGTGTGTGTGTGTGTGTGTGTGTGTGTGTGTGTGTGTGTGTGTGTGCGTGCGCGCGCGCGTGCGTGGTGAATTGGAAGTAAATCCAACGGTATGAAAAATTAAAATGTGGAAACTCACATCATCAAAGGATGATTTTATTAATAGATGAAATATTTGCCAATGTTAACAATATCGCTTTTTTAAACATTGAATGTTTATCAGGTCGTTCGGATATTTGATGGTGCATCTTCTGAATTTTTGAGAAAGTAAGGGAGATAAATGAATAACAGAATAAGATAGATAGATAGATCTATGAAGAAAGATAAATAAAAAAGATAGAAAAAACAAACAAGCAACTTATCAATTCTTTATTCTCCCTTTCTTCTTTACTTATAAGGTAACGTATATAGATTTAAGGGGCTTATTATATGTTTAGATACATATATACAAACACACACATATCTATATATACATACTTACCAACAGATGCATGTATATATATATATATATCATCACCATCATCATGTCATGCCATCAGCACAGATATCCCTGACCCTCTCTCGCCACCCTTCCCTATCGTCCATCGCTTCCGGCAGGTCCTCAGGGCTACATCCCGTATCCTCACAGAGCTGCTGTATGTAGGTTCGAGCTGGTCGTCCTGCCTTTCCTTGTCCATGTGAAGGAGTCCACGGGAGTATATCACTTATGAGCTCGTCCCTACTTCTCCAGCAGTGTCCCGCATGTCTGGTTCGTCTAATCTTGATAGTTTTCGTGATGGGTGGTAGGTGGCCGTATAGCTGCTGCTTTGTGGGGTATTGCCTCCAGGACTTGTTCAATGTTGCTCGCAGCATTCTTGTGTAGTTGCCGTCAAGCTATTTAGTTAGTGTCCATGTAGTGCATCCATATAGCAGTATCGACAAAACCGCTGCTTGGAAGAAACTGCGTTTCATTTTATCGGTCAGGTCTGACTTCCATATGACTGATAGCCTTTCGGGAGCTGCCCATGCCCTAGCGAGTCGCGTATTGATGTCTGTCTCGGTTGATCAGACACTGCTTCCTAGGTAGGTGAACTTGTCAACAAGTTTCAGAGGGCAACCGTTTAGTGTGGAGATGTCGCACGTTTTTATATATATATATATATATATATATATGTGTGTGTGTGTGTGTGTGTGTGTGTGTGTGTGTGTGTGTGTGTGTGTGTACATATTCGATTATACCTAATAGATAGCCACGCATATATATGGCATATAGCATATGTACACACATATATATAAATACATCTATATCAACAACTTATAAATAGATCGTTTATGCGTAAACAAACACATATACGTACGCAGAAGCAAAATTAGGAATATTCTAGAATAATAATAAACGATTCTATTATAGAACAAGATTAATTTTAATTTTAAAAAAATAAATAACAAAATAAGAAGATAGACACAAAACAGTAAATTTACTCAATATGGCTACCATTTTTTTTTTTCAATTATTGTATCAACACGCCTTCGAAATGATTTGCATGCCTTCAAAATAAATTCTTTCGGGCGAGGGTCTTACTTCTCTGCAGAGTGTACAGTCGAGGCATAAGCCCCACCAACAAGATGTACTGTCGAACATTTGAATCATTTCTACTCTTCTTCCGATTTCTAGTTCTTGAAAACTTTTTTGCTCGATTTCTCTAGACTGTTTCTAGTTCGCCGCTAATTATGGAAATCACAGTCTCCTTTGTATTCCATAATTCATTACCGTTTTCAGGAATCATTATCAAGAACAAGAATATTATTATTTTGACCTTGAATAAGTCTTCGCTGGTTTTTCATAAAAGTAAAGTTTTATTTTCAAAAATTAGTAAGAGACATGACACTGAAAGTATTGTCCATCGCTGGCCACAACTTTTTCCCATCTTTCTGACAGCATTTGAATTCCATATCAGAAAAATGACACGTCTTTTGAGGCTAATCACGAGTCGACTGATTTTTGGGATCTTCATAAGAATGAAAGTGCTGCTCAGCTAGGCCATGAGCCATCGATCGGAACTAGTAATAACCGGACGGAGCAATGTCTGGTGATAACGGGTAGGACTTCCAATTTATGCAATTCCTGGTAGGTTTTCACCCATTTTGCTTCATGTGGTATAGCGTTGTCATGTCACAAAATCACTTTATCGTGTCAGCTCGTATAGCTGCTGTTTGCATATGCAGGTGGGAGTTTTTGGGGCGTGTGTATCTGTGTATATGTTTGTATGTGCATATGTGTTTATATGTGTGTATATGTGCGTTATATATATATATATATATATATATATATGTGTGTGTGTGTGTGTGTGTGTGTGTGTGTGTGTGCTGAAACCTCAAAAGTCATTCTTAATGGGTCGCTACTGAGCTCAGGTGTTTCAACGTCTTTTATGTTTTATGTTCTGTATTTATTGTAGTAGAATCGAGTTTTCCGCCATGCAGATTGCAAGTAGTGTAGTGTAGAGTTTATTAAATACTAAAATTCGCCTGCCACATCAAAATGGTGGTCAGTAGGGAAGAGATTTCCCGCGTTATGTTGTGGCCAATCATCACAGGCGTTACATTAATCTTTTAAGACTGTTATTTCTGGCTTTTCTTACTTCTTATTCTTCATTTGCATCCTTTAAGATCATCATGACTATTTCTGACTTTTTTCCATTGTTTTCAAAATATTATATTATATGAGTCATTCAATAAGTAAGGTGAATATTACCCAAGGTGCTGTCAGTATTATGACCTTTGTTGTTTGTTAATGATTTTCCTAATTATATAAAATCAGATATAAAACCATTTATAATACCATTATGAAAAGAAATAACACGGATGGATATAAATAAATGGTCACATTGGAAAGAAATTCGGAAATTAAAATTTGATTTAGGAAAATGTAAAGTACTATGTATTATATAAAAAAAAAACAATTAAGTTGAATATGAATTAAGGGAAATCAAAAAAAGTAAATGAGAAATCCTATTTTGGGATTGACTTGGATGATACATTTAGAGTTAAGAATCATATTTGGTCGATTATGGAATGATTTCCTGGATGGTTAAAAAAAATATTTCAAGGGAGGCAACTGTTTTAAAAATATAAAAAACCTTAATAAGATCTCATATTAACTATTGTTCTAGGGCACCTCGGGTGGTGTAATGGTTAGCAAGGTAGACTAGCAAACCTACACGAGTGAGTTCGATTCTCATTGGGTGCCCCATTCATGCGGCCTTGTGCTACATCTAAGCAAAAAGCTTAGTAAATTAACATTAACTATTGTTCTGGGTGTCTGGACATGGGAATTGCTGTGTAAATTAAGATTGGAACCCTCACAAAGAAGAGTGACAAAAATAATGAAAAAAGTAAAAGATTACGATCATCAGGGAAGATTAGAGGAATTAGGATTAATAAAAATCTAGTGGATAGAGTGTTCGCCAATGGTTCAAAGACCAGGGTTCAGTACCAGGTCGAGTCATATCAAAGATTCAAAAAATGGTACTTGATACCTCCTTGCTTAACACTCAGCATTATAACGTAGGTATCAAGGGTAAAGTCGAGCAATCCAGGGAAAGTAGTAGCGCCTTCCTCAACACCTCGCTGTAGTAACTAATAAAACTTTACTTTACTCGAAAGAAGAATGAGAGGTGATCTAATTAAAACTTTCAAAATGATTAATGGATTTTAAAGTATGGCAGACATTTTTTTTTCAATATTCCTCCTTGAACTGGAAATTTACTGTCAAGACAGATGTCAAAAACAAAGTCTACTAACCAATTTTATTCATTTTTTTTATTGAACATATTGCATCAACAGATTAAAATTGCCTCATCAGATCTAAAACAACAATTGTATAAAAACTTATCAAATGTAATTCGATGGTTTCAAAAAACAATTTAGGCGAGCATTTTTAACAACTATCAAATGAACTACAAAACAGAACTTGATCTGTACATAAATATTGTGCTGATATAGTATATGTTCTCATCAAAGACTCTTTTTAAGGTTGTTGTGAGAAAATAGTTCAAGGAGTCGTAGAAAATGAATAATATCGATCGAATGCCCGTCATATATTATATATCAGTACCATTTTTTCAGGACAAAAAAAATCAGTCTCACTACTTTTTAGAATCCTATGCGCTCGAGGATTTCCTCCAAAAGAATTTTTAAACGACAAAGTTTCTTTGATCCCTTTTTCTGATTCATTGAGCTTCTTTCCTGTCTCTTAAAAAACAATACCCAGTTCCATGCTCCTCATTTCGAAACTATTGAGAATATGCATCACGTAGTGACGTACAAAGCGAACGCAGTGTCAGTTGAAGACTTCCAGTATTGATTGTTTCCAAGATTTAAAACAGCATCTCTGTCGGTGTGTGGTTTCTCAAGAAAACTATTTCGAAAGAGATAAAATTGATTTTTTTTTTATTAAATTGATGACAAAAGTTGTTGCTCAACCGCTCACATTATTTAACAGATTGACACTGCTTTAATAATATATTAATACACTCCTTATTTTTGAACCTGTATCGTTGATACACCTCTTATTTTGGAACTTGTTCATGTATTGATCTGTATATATGATCATTTACTGTAATTCAGCTAGATTACCTTTATTGTTGATACACCCCTTACTTTGGAACCTGTTCACGTTTTGATCTGTATTTGTTATCATTTACTTTAATCCAGCAACACTCTTGAGTAAATTGAATCGTATACTGAGGGTGTGTGCAATTTTATTTTCCGACGGTGTATATAAAAGTATGTATTTTAATTATGTTGTCATATTTGAAGTGATTGTATTGCTGATAGTAATTTGATATTCAAATAACTGCTTCTAAAATTACAGACTCTCCACTGGTGCTAATAAAAAGAAAATGGCCGTAAACATCGCGAAACATCATATCAGTAATTTAGCCTTCTAAAACAAGACGCGATCTTCTCCTACAATAGAGTCAGAATTACCAATAATAGGAAAACGTCATCACTTCGCGATAATAACAAATTCGGGGCGAGAAAGTGAATGGCGATGTGATGGTATGGGATGGGGAGATCCGAATAAAAACAAAATTGAGCCTATTAATCAGTCTTTACGTCAGTAAGAGAAATGCGGGAAGCCATTGGCTGTAATCAATCGCCGAATGAAACAGGGTACGACTCTAGCGTATTATTAACTGTCATCTGGATTAATCGTTGTTTTCAGGCATGCCTTCAAGATGTACTGCACATAGATAGATAGATAGATAGATAGATAGATAGATAGATATAAACAGACTGAGATAGATAGAAACAGACTGAGATAGATAGATAGATAGATAGATAGATAGATAGATAGATAGATAGATAGATAGATAGATATAAACAGACTGAGATAGATAGATAGATAGATAGATAGATAGATAGATAGATATAAACAGACTGAGATAGATAGATAGATAGATAGATAGATAGATAGATAGATAGATAGATAGATAGATAGATATAAACAGACTGAGATAGATAGATATAAACAGACTGAGATAGATAGATAGATAGATAGATAGATAGATAGATAGATAGATAGAAACAGACTGAGATAGATAGATAGATAGATAGATAGATAGATAGATAGATAGATAGATAGATAGATAGATAGATAGATAGATATAAACAGACTGAGATAGATAGATAGATAGATATAAACAGACTGAGATAGATAGAAAGAAACAGACTGAGATAGATAGATAGATAGATATGGACAGGCCAAGATAGATAGATTGATAAATAGATAATAAACTAGAAAGAGTGTGTAATAGAAAGAGATAAAGAAAAATCTGACAAGATAGAGATATGAATAGACTGAGAAATACATCGATACCATCTTCTCGCTAATCAATAATTATTGATTCATCCCCACACACAAACGTCATTCCCGCCAATAATTAAAGCAAGTAATAAATCTATTGATCTGGTCGCTTTTTCTAAATGGTACATCGGTGACGCCTTTTATTATGTTGGCCAATGGCATATAACAATGAAGCCTTTTAGACAAGCCAATATTTCTCTTATGACCGCTTCAGAACAAAATCAAAAAAGGGGTGGATGCAATCTACCTACCTTCCTGTTTACCGAGGTGTGCTTAGCGTAACGGTTATCGCCGAAGGTAGTGGGACTGGTGAACCCGAGTTCAAATCACCTACAAGGCTGTTTATGTTTCACGTCGCTGCTAATGCCGTTAGGAAAAGTATGAATCTATCTCTTCTTTCTCCACTCATAGGTAAATAGTAGGGCAAACTAGGTTCTTTAGTCTTCATTTAACAACCAGTTTTTCGTTTAGCTCATTCTGTCAGTTCCCTCTTACTGCGACACAAATCAAATCCCAAAGAATGAGGTATATTTGTATTTACCAACCCCTCCACACAGGCAAGATATGACACAAGGTTAATTTTTAAGCGGAGTTTAACAAGTCTGAATTCAAAGTTTGCCTTCTCCTAAACAGGTTTCTTAACCAAGGCTAAAGAAATCAGTCTGTCCTACTATTTACCCATAGCTGGAGGGAGAATAATTGGATTTATACCTTTCCCAAGTGAAATGCATTCAGTCTCATCCGGGATTTGAACTCTTGTCGCCATGTCCATTTACAACAATGGCAACCATTACACCACGGGTACCTCCATAACCAGCCCGCACTGAAGTAATGACGTTTCTAAAACACGTGTCCCACTCCTTGCCATACTCTCACCATACTCTCTTCCTTTCACTGAAATACTACAACCGTATTGAAACTAACAATTGCTTTATTTTTCATTTAAAAAATGTAATTATAGTTTAAAAACGAACATTCATACATTAAATTTACATGGTCAGATATCCGATTGATGCAGTTAAAGATGATGGAATGCACTCAGAAGGAATGAATAGCAACAATTATTAATTGATAATATCTTAAGATATTCCATTGCTAATTAATTTTTTTTATAGCAGACTTTTTGTCCTCATCTTGGTAGGATTTTTTTTGTTTTTCTCACTACGTTTCGGCCAAATTTCACCTCTGGCCTTCTTCAGGTGATTTACCGCGACCTCGGATAGGAATGCTGAGTATTGTAACCGTATCCCCAGTAATTACTGCCTTCCATTGTTGCTGTCTATCGCACCACGTTTTTGACCAAGTAAACCTCTGGCCAGCTTGGGTAGGAATTGAAACAGCTATCTTCTAACAATGCTCACTTGGAACCGTAGAGACTCAACACCTCTATCCGCAGTGCCACGGGCCCCGAAGAGCGATCAAGGCTGGATCTTTTGGTCTTATAAATCCAATTATTTGTTCTTATCTGGTCTTCCATAGACGGGTCCTTACCGAATTTGTAATTGTCTTTATTGGGAACCCTTTTGAGATGAGGCTTCTTAATTTGAGAATTAATTTTTTTTAATTAATTCTCAAATTAAGAAGCCTCATCTCAAAAGGATTCCCAATAAAGACAATTCTAATTTCTTTTCTCTTACATTTTTAATGTTAAAGAGAAATTTTGACAAAGAAAGTCCAAAAATAATGATTTTAACGAAAAATAGTGTTTAACCTTGATTTTTAAATGAATGAAAATATTATTTTCAGCGGCTTTGTTTTTCTGTTTAATTTATTCAATTGCTTTTTTAATTATTGTACATATTAACAACACATTCAAGGAGGGGCGATGAGCGTAATAGTTATTGTCGTAGGAAATGAAATCGGCGGCCCGATTTCAAATCCTGGACGAGGCTATTACGTTTCACTTTACGTTGACGCCCTTGATAAAGACATGAATTCATCTCTTCTCACCACCCACCCCCAGATTTGTATAAATAGTAGAAGAAACTGGGTTCTTTGGCCTTGTTTAGGTAAAGGATAAGCCAGTTGTAAGTAAGTAAAATTGGCGATCTTTGTCGAGAGTGACCCGAAGGCCTCCTTTTCAATATATACCACACCGAGATGTAGGGGAGGGCGCAACCCCATTCCCTGGATTGCTTCACTTTACCCTTGATCCTTACCTTATAATGCTGAGTCTTGAACAAGGCGACATCAAGTACTATTTTTGAGTCTTTAGCATGAATCGACCTGGGATTGAACCCTGGTCTCCGGTACTTTTAAGCCAGTTGTACTACGATTAAAGATTACCTTTGTGTCACATCTCATTATTATTATTATTATTATTATTTTTTATATAACTTTTGCTACATGAACACTTAGTAGAGAAATATTTTTCATAGCATTTGATATTAATAATATTGCTCCTTCCATAATGGAAGTTTAGCTTTTGTGAAAAGTATTTATAGTCTGAACAAATAGCTACCAGTACCATTTACCCGACTGACGAGCACCTTGAACAAAATTCAGAGTCACCTGAATGCAGCTTGTAGTCAATTTGTAACAGATTTTTTTAAATCACCGGGGCCATTTTTGCACGGAGCAAGCCTTGTTCCTTGCAGCTTGTTAGTGAGAGGAACGAATTGTGTACAGCTATATATATATATATATATATATATATATATATATACTTTATCGTTGATATTGAGCACTATTTGACAATACTCCAACATTTAGTCCTCCATAAACTCATCAAGTGAGCTTGTAATAACCACAAATCTCTTATATATATATATATATATATATATATATATATATAGTCAGACAGAATTAAATCTTGCGGTTGGAAAATAAATTTACAAAACAACCTAAATCCTATTCAAAATTTTATTTCTCAATAAAAAAGAATAATATTTCTTATTTTCTTTTCTTATCATCTCTTTCTTTTAAAGATTATATCATAGTAATGTTTAGCCTCACCAACTCGACATTCCTGGTGCTTCACTCTGAAATTCAGCAGTGTACACTTAGTCATTGTATGACTGCAATCTAATGACTGATAAATTCTTTTAGGGCCTCATTTGTCTGCGTTTAAAGACTTAATCCTTCAGGTATCAACAAAGGAACTAATTACAAAGACATTGACTGACTCCGAAATACGAAATAACCACTGCGTATTAAGTTTGTTTTAATCAAGTTCAATCAGAAAGGTAAAATGTTCACATTCCACGGCTTGATAACAGCTTTATCATATAAATAGTGCACGACATCTCGACGGCTATCTCATCATATTATTATACAAGGCGTCTCAATATACACGGGACCCATGTGACTGTTAACTCTACTAATAATCATGTTATGTTCTTTTTTGCTTTCGATTTGAAAATAGTATACTATAACAACTATTAATCCTCGATCACAATGCCTTGTACAAGATAGGAAAAATATTTTGCACAATGACTAATTTGGAGACAAAATCATTCAAAACTGTGCCAGCAAAATTTCGCAGAAAGTTTAAATTCAACAATTATCCCCAGAAAAACAAAATGTAGAGATGTGTACACAAATTTCAAGCCATAGAGCCAGTAACAACTTCAACAAGAAGGCAAAAAATCCCAAATCGGGCAGGAAATTGACTGCAAGGTGTCCTGACAATGTGGATGCGATGGGATGTTCCGTCGGAAGGAACTCCAAAAAGTCCTGCCAAAGACATTCCCAAGAACTTGGTCTTTCACGTTCATCACTGCAAAGAATCTTAAAGAAGGATCTTCAGCTGTACCCCTAGAGAATCCGGATCAAATATAAACTCACGCCAGCTGACATGAAGTTTTTTGTCCCAGTAATTAATCGTTATCATATAAATGAGTTGCATCTATTTTGAGACACCCTGTATAAGTGGATTAGTAGTGCAAAACAACTCGACATTAGTCTCACCACTTTATTATATAAGTTAATTTGTAGTCTTTCAACACCGAATTACGGTGGCTGGATGTACAAAATAGATAGAGGCCACCTGTCATTCGTGCCAGTTGGCTGATATCGACAATACTTTGGCTTCAAGGTTGCCGTTCCCTTATGTTTTACCTGCTTTATAAGTTTGATTTAATTGTTCGGCGTGTGAAGTGCCCCTTTAGAGGAATACCAACGGAGCCAAGAATTTTTGTCCTAGCCTCGCTTGGATTTTAACTTATGTACAGCCCCACTATAAAATGGCCTTGTGTCCCATTCAGGCTTGGTAGGAAGTCTATTCAATATCACTTCTAGACAGTAGTCTCATCATTATATTATATATGTTAATTAGTGGGGCACACCTCTGGACAGCAGTCTAGACAACAGTCTAGATGTGTAGACATCGTCAATTTATTCCAGAATTACTTGACTACCCACACTTCTTCATTTACATTTTTAATTTAAGCAGTGCAGAAATGACAAGATTCGATCATAATACTTTTTATAAATCTATTTGTTCACACATTCTGTAAGATTGGTTGAAAAACACAAGAAGTCACTAGAAACTTTAAGAATGATTTTTCCGACATAATCTCATACGTCGAAATTGGTTTTTTTTTTAAATTTTAACGATGCTGTCCTATTTACTATATTCAATTATTTTACCTCCCCACCGAGAATTTCGTCAGGTCGTCTTCATTATTTGAGGAAAAAAGGATGAACTGCAACGGAATTATGTCACTAGACTTTTTCTCCAACTGTTTTCTGTGTTATGTCACGAATACAATAATGAGAGATATGCTCCCGGTAAAACTCAAAGTCGTATCCTCTTTGCCTCAGAGAGAGTTTGTTAAACAATTCAACCTGAAACATCATCAGGGAAGACTGATTAATTACACCAGCCGCTCAAATGTTTCAGCTACGAACAATGATTGGTCAGTAAAAGTTTATATTGTAGTGATTACCCGATCCAGTGTTACCCAACCTGTGACCATCGAAGCCTGTGGCCCTATATCCATTTCTAAAAATGTTCTCTTCGTCTTTTAAAGTTGACTCGTAAAGTGGTAATATATCAACAGTAGATGAAATTCATTCATCTTCAGTGCTCAGAAAATTTGAAGTCTAAGTTTCTTGCTTGCCACATCCTCGATTTCGATAAGAACCACGTACTTCCGTCAGAAAGATTCCTCTAAATTTATCACACACCCTCACAACGAGCGAGTAGCGACCATGTTTGACATTGAATATCACTGTGGACTGTTGTTCTCCAAAATGAAGCATACCAAGTGTACACTGTATTTGGACCTGTCAAATCACCATTTGTTTATTGTAGTGCTTTTGTCAATCTCGACATTTAACCCTGATATTATATCTTTTGTCATTACAAACATCAGATGTCTCATGAATAAATTATGAATTTTACTATGTGAATTTTGGTGGATTTTTTTCTGTCTTTTTAATTTCGTGACCCCCCAGACCGTTCTTAAGTAAGCTTTGTGGCCCTCAGGCTACCCTAATGTATCTCTTGATTCGTTTTTGCTTAACGCAAATAGTATTAATAGTGAAGATACGTGTTATGTAATATTTCGTTGTGTAATGTTTCGACGATCCCAAATCCTGAATACGATTGTTTGCGTTTATCCTCATTTTAATGCCCCTTAGAAAGGCTAAAGATAAAAACTTGGCCAACCAGTCAGAAGAAATAAAGCTCTGATTTCAACCTATCGATGTTTCAGCGTGACAAAGTAACTTGCTACGTTAAGTAAGGTCAGGTATCGAAAATCGCTTTAGTTAGATCTGGGACTATTCTTTTCAACTGATAACATGTAATCCAGTTGAATTTGTTTTAAGCTACTTGGCGGAAGAGAGGGGTATTGTTACTATTAGTTACTTCCTTACATTGTTATAATTGGTTATTTTCTTAATATTTTTTTATCTTTGGTTATTTCCTTACATTAATATAATTGATTAGTTACTTACATTGATTTTAAAAGTTACTTCGTAATTTTGTTATGGTTCATTTCGTCCTTAAGTTGTTATTACTAATTATTTGCATACTTTTTATAATAGGTTATTTCCTTAAATTCTTATAATTGGTTATTTCCTTACATTCTTATAATTGGTTATTTCCTTACATTGTTATTATTGGTTATTTATATATTGTTATTACTGGTAACGTCCTTATATTATTATTTCTGATTGCTTCTTTACATTCTTAAATTGTCATTCACCAATGGGCCAGGAGACCGGGCTTCAATCCCAGGTCATGTCATACCAAAGACTATAAAATGTTCCTTGATGCCGCCTTGCTTAACACTCAGCATTATAAGGTAAGAATCAAGGGTAAAGTGTGGCAATCCAGGGAAAGGAATAGTGCCCTCCCCTACACCTCGGTGTAATAGCTATTGAAAAGGGAGCCTTCGGGTAACTCTCGACTAAGGTCACCAACTTTACATAGACCGGGCCATTGTACTTGATGCTGCTTTGCTTAGCACACTGTTAGAGTTACTTCCTTTCATTGTTATTATTACATTATTTACTGTTTGGAGGTGCCCATTGTGTAATGGCTACCGTCGTAGGAAATGGACAGGGCGACCCGAGTTCGATTCAAAGGTATCAATCTAACTATTCTCCATTCAGCTATAGATAAGTAGTAGGACATACTGAATTATTTAGCCTTGGTATGGCAACCAGTCTAGGAGAAGGAAAACTCTGGATTCCTAACAAGTTAAACTACGCATAAAAATTGACGAGTCGCATCCTGATGGTGCAGAGGGGTTGGGTCAATACGTACATTATTTTTACCGATTACTTCCTTATAGTGTCATCACAGATTATTTCCGTACATTTTTATAACTGGTTACGTCCTTACATTGTTATTCGATGTCATTTCCTTACATTGTTATGATTAGTTACTTCCTCACATTGTTACAACTGGTTACGTCCTTAGACTGTTTTGCTTATTGCTTCATTACATTAATATTACTGGACCTTTTCTTTCAACGATAATACTGGTTATTTCCTTATATTAAAATTACTGGTTACGTCCTGATATTGTCACCTCGACTTGCATCAAATGTGCTGTCCATTATATTTGTGAATGTCTACGTAACAGACAAATCCAAGGATTAATATCTTCGGATTTAATAACTGTGATCAACCCAACCCATTCGGCTGGAGCGCCTCCAGCGAATGGGCGGGGTTGATCACAGTTGAATATCACTGTGGACTGTTATTCTCCAAAATGAAGCATACCAAGTGTACACTGTATTTGGACCTGTCAAATCACCATTTGTCTATTGTAGTACTTTTTTCAATCTCGACATTTAACACTGATATTATATCTTTTGTCATCACAAACATCAGATGTCTCATGAATAAATTATGAATTTTACTTTGTGAATTTTGGTGGATTTTTTTCTGTCTTTTTAATTTCGTGACCCCCCAGACCGTTCTTAAGTAAGCTTTG
This sequence comes from Sepioteuthis lessoniana, assembly GCA_963585895.1. Classification (NCBI taxonomy): domain Eukaryota; kingdom Metazoa; phylum Mollusca; class Cephalopoda; order Myopsida; family Loliginidae; genus Sepioteuthis; species Sepioteuthis lessoniana. The sequence goes on along the minus strand of OY757947.1, from coordinate 23,406,478 downwards.
TGGCCCTCAGGCTACCCTAATGTATCTCTTGATTCGCTTAACGCGAATAGTATTAATAGTGAAGATACGCGTTATGTAATATTTCGTTGTGTAATGTTTCGACGATCCCTTTGAATACGCTGACTGCATCTCTGTAGAGGAGTAAGGTTTCCCTCCCAACAAAAGCTCTAGATATGATACTAAACCATCTGATGGTGAGGCTTCAGTCCTGGAGCTTTAGAGGATATGGAGTACTCCTTTAGTGCCATTACACACAGGTCCACGCTGAGCCGGAGTTGTAATATCTGCTTGGTTCCCCTGTATGGATCAATACAAATGTACGAATGCTGATAACAAACTTACTGGAGTGAAAAGAAATACATGCATGTAGAAGGGGTGCTTGACGTAACGGTTATCGTAAAAGGAAATGGACTCTCCGAGATTAGGAAATGGACTCACCTAGATAAAGAAATGGACTCTCTTAGATAAAGAAATGAACTCGCCTAGATAAAGAAAAGGACTCACTTAGATAAGGAAATGAACTCGCCAAGATAAAGAAAAGGACTCATTTAGATAAGGAAATGAACTCGCCTCGATAAAGAAATGGACTCACTTAGATAAAGAAATGAACTCGCCTAGATAAAGAAATGGACTCACTTAGATAAAGAAATGAACTCGCCTAGATAAAGAAATGGACTCACTTAGATAAAGAAATGAACTCGCCTAGATAAAGAAATGGACTCGCTTAAATGAGGAAATGAACTGACCTAAATAAAGATATGAACTCGCCTAGATAAAGAAATGGACTCTCTTAGAGAAAGAAATGAACTCGCCTAGATAAAGAAATGGACTCACTTAGAGAAGAAATGAACTCGCCTAGATAAAGAAATGAACTCGCCTAGATAAAGAAATGGACTCACTTAGATAAAGAAATGGACTCATTTAGATAAAGAAGTGAACTCGCCTAGATAAAGAAATGAACTCGCCTAGATAAAGAAATGGATTCACTTAGATAAAGAATGAACTCGCCTCGATAAAGAAATGGATTCACTTAGATAAGGAAATGAACTCGCTTAAATAAAGAATAGGACTCACTTAGATAAGGAAATGAACTCGCCTAGATAAAGAAAAGGACTCACTTAGATAAAGAATGAACTCGCCTAGATAAAGAAAAGGGCTCGCTTAGATGAGGAAATGAACTGACCTAAATAAAGAAATGGACTCGCCTAGATAAAGAAATGGACTCTCTTAGAGAAAGAAATGAACTCGCCTAGATAAAGAAATGGACTCACTTAAATAAAGAATGAACTCGCCTAGATAAAGAAATGAACTCGCCTAGATAAAGAAATAGACTCACTTAGATAAAGAAATGGACTCACTTAGATAAAGAAATGAACTCGCCTAGATAAAGAAATAAACTCGCCTAGATAAAGAAATGGATTCACTTAGATAAGGAAATGAACTCGCCTAAATAAAGAAAAGGACTCACTTAGATAAGGAAATGAACTCGCCTAGATAAAGAAATGGACTCTCTTAGATAAGGAAATGAACTTGGCTAGATAAAGAAAAGGACTTACTTACATAAGGAAATGAACTCGCCTAGATAAAGAAAAGGACTCACTTAGATAAGGAAATGAACTCGCCTAGATAAAGAAATGGACTCTCTTAAAGAAAGAAATGAACTCGCCTAGATAAAGAAAATGACTCACTCAGATAAGGGAATGAACTCGCCTAGATAAAGAAAAGGACTTACTTAGATAAGGAAATGAACTCGCCTAGATAAAGAAATGGACTCTCTTAGAGAAAGAAATGAACTCGCCTAGATAAAGAAATGAACTCTCTTAGAGAAAGAAATGAACTCGCCTAGATAAAGAAATGAACTCGGCTAGATAAAGAAAAGGACTCACTTAGATAAGGAAATGAACTCGCCTCGATAAAGAAAAGGACTCACTTAGATAAAGAAATGAACTCGCCTAGATAAAGAAATGGACTCTCTTAGAGAAAGAAATGAACTCCCCTAGATAAAGAAAAGGACTTATTTAGATAAGGAAATGAACTCGCTTAAATAAAGAAAAGGACTCACTTAGATAAGGAAATGAACTCGCCTAGATAAAGAAATGGACTCACTTAGATAAGGAAATGAACTCGCTTAAATAAAGAAAAGGACTCACTTAGATAAGGAAATGAACTCGCCTAGATAAAGAAATGGACTCACTTAGATAAAGAATGAACTCGCCTAGATAAAAAAAAGGGCTCGCTTAGATAAAGAAATGAACTCGCCTAGATAAAGATAAGGGCTCACTTAGATAAGGAAATGAACTGGCCTAAATAAAGAAATGGACTCACTTAGATAAAGAAATGAACTCGCCTAGATAAAGAAAAGGACTCACTTAGATAATGAACTCGCCTAGATAAAGAAATGAACTCACTTAGATAAAGAAATGAACTCGCCTAGATAAAGAAATGGACTCTCTTAGAGAAAGAAATGAACTCGCCTAGATAAAGAAAATGACTCACTTAGATAAAGAATAAACTCGCCTCGATAAAGAAATGGACTCACTTAGATAAGGAAATGAACTCGCCTCGATAAAGAAAAGGGCTCGCTTAGATAAAGAAATGAACTCGCCTAGATAAAGAAATGGACTCACTTAGATAAGGAAATGAACTTGGCTAGATAAAGAAATGGACTCACTTAGATAAGGAAATGAACTCGCCTAGATAAAGAAATGGACTCACTTAGATAAGGAAATGAACTCGCTTAAATAAAGAAAAGGACTCACTTAGATAAGGAAATGAACTCGCCTCGATAAAGAAATGGACTCACTTAGATAAGGAAATGAACTCGCCTAAATAAAGAAAAGGACTCACTTAGATAAGGAAATGAACTCGCCTAGATAAAGAAATGGACTCACTTAGATAAGGAAATGAACTTGGCTAGATAAAGAAATGGACTCACTTAGATAAGGAAATGAACTCGCCTGGATAAAGAAAAGGGCCCGCTTAGATAAAGAAATGAACTCGCCTAGATAAAGAAATGGACTCTCTTAGAGAAAGAAATGAACTCGCCAAGATAAAGAAATGGACTCACTTAGAAAAAGAAATGAACTCGCCTAGATAAAGAAAAGGACTCACTTAGATAAGGAAATGAACTCGCCTAAATAAAGAAAAGGACTCACTTAGAGAAGGAAATGAACTCGCCTGGATAAAGAAAAGGACTCACTTAGAGAAAGAAATGAACTCGCCTAGATAAAGAAATGGACTCACTTAGATAAGGAAATGAACTCGCCTGGATAAAGAAAAGGGCTCGCTTAGATAAGGAAATGAACTCGCCTAGATAAAGAAACGGACTCTCTAAGAGAAAGAAATGAACTCGCCTGGATAAAGAAAAGGACTCACTTAGATAAAGAATAAACTCGCCTCGATAAAGAAATGGACTCACTTAGATAAGGAAATGAACTCGCCTAAATAAAGAAAAGGACTCACTTAGATAAGGAAATGAACTCGCCTAGATAAAGAAAAGGACTCACTTAGATAAAGAATGAACTCGCCTAGATAAAGAAAAGGTCTCGCTGAGATAAAGAAATGAACTCGCCTAGATAAAGAAAAGGACTCACTTAGATAAGGAAATAAATTTGCCTAGATAAAGAAATGGACTCACTTAGATAAGGAAATGAACTCGCCTGGATAAAGAAAAGGGCTCGCTTAGATAAAGAAATGAACTCGCCTAGATAAAGAAATGAACTCACTTAGAGAAAGAAATGAACTCGCCTAGATAAAGAAATGGACTCTCTTAGAGAAAGAAATGAACTCGCCTAGATAAAGAAAAGGACTCACTTAGATAAAGAAATGAACTCGCCTAGATAAAGAAATGGACTCACTTAGATAAGGAAATGAACTCGCTTAAATAAAGAAAAGGACTCACTTAGATAAGGAAATGAACTCGCCTATATAAAGAAATGGACTCACTTAGATAAGGAAATAAACTCGCCAAGATAAAGAAAAGGACTTACTTAGATAAGGAAATGAACTCGCCTAGATAAAGAAATGGACTCACTTAGATAAGGAAATGAACTCGCTTAAATAAAGAAAAGGACTCACTTAGATAAGGAAATGAACTCGCCTTGATAAAGAAAAGGACTCACTTAGATAAGGAAATGAACTCGCCTAGATAAAGAAATGGACTCACTTAGATAAGGAAATGAACTCGCTTAAATAAAGAAAAGGACTCACTTAGATAAGGAAATGAACTCGCTTAGATAAAGAAATGGACTCACTTAGATAAGGAAATGAACTCGCCTAGATAAAGAAATGGACTCACTTAGATAAGGAAATGAACTCGCTTAAATAAAGAAAAGGACTCACTTAGATAAGGAAATGAACTCGCCTAGATAAAGAAAAGGACTCACTTAGATAAGGAAATGAGCTCGCCTAGATAAAGAAAAGGGCTCGCTTAGATAAGGAAATGAACTCGCCTGGATAAAGAAAAGGGCTCGCTTAGATAAAGAAATGAACTCGCCTAGATAAAGAAAAGGACTCACTTAGATAAGGAAATGAACTCGCCTAGATAAAGAAATGGACTCGCTTAGATAAGGAAATGAACTCGCCTAGATAAAGAAATGGGCTTGCTTAGATAAGGAAATGAACTCGCCTATATATGACTTTGCGTTTTCCTTCGTGCTAATCCCCTTTCGAAGAGTAAGAATTCGAATCTTTTCCACCACCCTCGTCCAAATAAATTGTAAGGCTGACAGTTTTCTTTAGCTTAGGTCAAGCAACCGGTCTTGAAGAATGAAAAATCTTTATTCAAACAATATGTACTCCGTTTTAAAAAAAATTACCAGTCGAAATCTGCTCGTAGTGCAGGGGTAAGGTAACTACAACTCATACATTCTGTTTAGAACCATTTTTTAAGTTCTTTTGCCAGGAGAATTTCAAATGTTCACAGCATGTTAAGCAGTGGTGACTACTAGCTGCTGCTGCTGCTGCTGCTGGAGCCATGATTTTTACTTAAATAAAATAGGTCGGAGATATTACGTATTTACCCACTCCCTCCACCATAGGTATGATGTAAAACAATCAATTTTAAGCGAAGTACAGCTGATTTAAATACAGAGATTCCATTCTCCTAGAATAGTTGCGTAACCAAGGCTAAACAGCCCAGTATGCCCTACTATTTACTCATTGTAGAAAAGGGTAGGACCGAGGATTCAACCTTTTCCTCAGTGTATTAGAACGAAGTGAAAGGCAAACAATTCCAATTCCTACTGCGATGACCGTTCCACTAAGTTCGTCTCCATATTGGACACAGGTTTAAGTAAAATGGCTACCATTTAATTTTTGTTGATAGCGTCTTTATTTTAAAGGTTAGATTGGATTGATTGATTTTAATTGCATGTCAACCCGTCTAGAATTATTTTATGCCTCAAAGTTAAGAAATTACATTCATTACCAAGGAGTAATGGCAATGAAGGGGTATTCTACATTTCCCAAAGCCCTGGGCCAAGAGCCACACCATCAGGTGTAGTTTAGTGTTGTATTTACGACACCCCTTTTTGAAGGGTCCTACCCCTCAGAAAGGGATGCAATTAACTGTCAAGAGAACACTTTATTTTAAAGTTAGTACGTTATGAGAGCATGTCTTCGTGTTTAAAAACTGTGATCAACCCAACCGATTCGGCTGGAGGCGGAGTCCGTAGAATACGCCGACTGCATCTCTGCAGATGTTCTAGATATGATACTACATCTCTATAAATTTTCTAGATAAGATACTAAACTATCTATCTGATGGGGAGGCTTCAGTCCTGGAGCTTTAGGGAATGTGGAGTCCCCCTTTATTGCTATTACTTCCAGGTCCACTTTAACCCGGAGTTGTAGCATCTGTTTAGTTCCTATTTATTGGTCAAATAGAATTGTTTAATCATTTACTATACATAAGTAAGTTGGCCGAGCGAACTGAAGGCTCCCTTTTCAATAGCTACTACACTGAGGTATAGGGGAGATAGTTACTCCTTTACCTGGATTGTTCCACTTACCCTTGATCCGTACCTTATAGTGCTGAGTGTTAAGCAAGTAGGCATCAAGTATCATTTTTTGAGTCTTTGGTAAGACTCGACCTGAGATTGAACCACGATCTCCTGGATCATATATCAATGGGCTGGTTTATGCATAAAACCAATTGATGGGGTGAAAATAAATTAGCTTTGGCTCGTTTAAAAATTGTTACGTATAAACAATTCGTTTACAAATCTTGTACATTTAATACGTATGTATAAGCAGGATTTAACTTTAAATAACTCACAAAGGTTTAATATGCCATAATACACAACCAACCAACCAACTGTGTTTAATCTTGTATAGTAAGACAGCTAAAATCATGATTTAGATGGTCAGAAATAGTGTTTTAAAAAAAGGATTGAAGTTGCAGTTAATCGTTACAGCTTCATGAAAAAGTTGGTTTCGTCCTACAATTATCAGCTGCGTTTCGAATACGGGCAATGCCATTACCCAGTGTATAAAAAAAGGAGAAAGAAAATTCGAAATAGAAAAAAAGCCGTTCAATTGCCTCGCTTTGATAAACAGCCAACAAAAACCGTATCAGCGTTTAATCAGGACTTTGATTTTTTTGTTTTTTTGTTTTTATTTTTTGTTTTTGTTTTTTTTTCAAAAAAGTTTCTTTATCACTCTATCTTTTTATCACTGAAATAAATCTTCCATTTACGCGAACGTTTTACAGCCTTTGCACACACACACACACACACACACCGAGAGAGAGAGAGAGAGGAGAGAGAGAGAGAGAGAGCAACAACAAAAATTGTTGCATCTCTCACTGGACATAAACAAAATGGCGGCCCAGTAATTTTTTTTTATCTGTCAAGCATCATTTTTCTCACCCTCTCTCTCTCTCTCTCTCTCTCTCTCTCTCTCTCTCTCTCTCTCTCTCTTCTTTCTTTCTTTTTTTCTTTGCTTATCGGTTTTCTTTTTTCTAATAGACAGATAGAAAATGAATAGAATGTGATAGATAGATAGATAGATAGATATTACCATTCTTAATATGAAGAATTTTAGAAAGTGGTTGCTGAAAATGAATCAAGCATCATTTCTCTCATCCTCTCTTTCTTTCTTCCTCCCCCCATCTCTCTCTCTCTCTCTCTCTCTCTCTCTCTCTCTTCATCAAATAGATGAATTGATCATCACAATCATTATTTCTCTTTCTATCCATCCCTATCGTTCATCACTCCTGAAAGGTCCTCTAGACAGCATTCGGTGTCCGTACAGAGCTGATGTATGTAATTTTTTGCTGATCGTCCTACACTGGTATGTCCATTCTAGAACGTCGCTTAGGAGTTCCTCCTTACTTCGCCAGTTGCCCAAAATGAGTTAAGCATCATTTCTGTCTGTCTTTCTCTCTCTCTCTATATATATATATATATATATATATACATATCTTCTTGTTTTTTTTTCTTTTTCATATACAATATTAATGTTCTTTTAAAAATAGCGCTATCATGGTTTTCTCGCAATCTTTCCTGAAACAGTGGTCAATATCCATGATAGAGCGAACGTACATATACTTGAGAATCACTGTTTCTACATCAACTTCCCCTTTTAGGTTTGTTTTGATTTCGACGAAATGTTAATGTTTAGAGTTAAATTAGTTATTGAGAACAGCAGAAAATTCTTTAAATTTTGATTAGTCAACTGAGATGCTGTTTTGTTTTTAATCAATTTTCTAGCTGAGAACACTTGTTCACATCTGTGTACTCAGATAAAACCTTTTGCAAATTCTTCTCGGTTCTGAAAAATGTTCACAGGCTGAAATTTATATCGTCAAAATTATTTGCATTAATGAATTTGTAATTAAGTCAACAAGTTCCGTTTGTATTTTACTAGGCATCTTCAGGATTTCTTTCCTACTAGGGTTAATATGTCTTAAAAATTCCAATTAACCAACCATCAGAATGTTACCGAACACCACCAAAAACAAGATGAGACACAAGGTCAATTATTTAAGCGAAGTGCAGCCAGTTTGAATTCAGTCATCCTTCTCTTAGACTGGTTGACATAGTGGAATAATAGAAACGCACGAAGATGAATTGATAAAACGTCCCCAAACACAGAACGAAAAAGGTTTTAATATCAAACTAATTGAGCCATCCTCAAAGCGCCGCCAGCCCGATCGACTGGAGCAGTAGAATACACCGACTATATCTCTACAGATGAGTAAGACACCCTCCATGAGCGCCCTAGATATAACGCAAAACAATGCCACTGCACCCAGATTCACTCTGACTCGGAGTGGTAGCACGTGATAGGGTCCTATCTAAGAGTCATGGAACCGTTTGACAGTTAAACTAAGTGCAAATAAATGAGATGCTAAACTGAATTCTTAGAAATATAACTGTTTGATCCTTTAACTGTGTGTAAACAAATGACTAATGTAATTTGGATTGTTTGTGATACATAGCAATACTTGGAACCATTCAACTTTGTTGAGTCATACTAAATTGAATTGTTAGACATAGAATCGTTTGATCAATTAACTGAGTGCAAACCAATGACTAATGTTTAATTGAATTGTTGGTGTTACATGGTGTCATTGCTTGGAACTATTTAACTGTATCCGATTGAATCAGTCATGTTGAATAGAATGATTACTGTTAAAAAGCAATAGTTGTAACAATCCCACTGTGTATAAACGATTAATATTCGGTTTCGGTTTCCTTGTAGGTTATTTAATGCCAAATCTATTCTCCTAGAAGAACAGTACTGGTACTATTTAACCCATAGCTGGGAGGATAAAAGGGTCCATACCTTTCCCAAGGGTATTTGCCCGAAAGTGAACGTAATAGCGCGACTGAAGTACGAACTCGCGTACTACGATTCCGCAGTCCATCGCTTTAACCATTACACCACGAGGACACCCCACGATTAATATTGAATAGAATTATAAATGATAGATAGAAATAAATAAAACCATTTAACTGTGTAGAAACAATAGCAATACTAGTGTGTAAACAAATTAGTTCTAACTCATTTAAAAATGGAATTACAAACTATTCACTTACTAGTCTTATATATCTATTCAAATGTGTACTAACAAATGACTTTCTTGAATTTTTTGTTACATGGCAATACTTTAAACCCTTTGACTGGGTGCAAAAAAAAACTTTTTAAAATGTTATCAACAAAATGTGTTTATTAATCATATATATCTAATACATATAAATAAATAACCTAAAATAGTTGATATGCCATAAAACCAAATTAAAATCATATATATTTAATATATGTGTATAATGAGGATTTGGCATTAAATAGCCTACAATGGTTGATGAACCATAAAACCCAATCAAACCAAATCATATATATTTAATATATATGTATAAAGAGGATTTGGCATTAAGTAACCTACAATGGTTACTTAATGCCATAAAACCCAACCAAACCGCCGCTTTAAAATAGGATAGACAGATATATATTGACAGATAAATACCTAAATAAACAAATGCCAAATTTAAATATATGACTCAAACAGTGAGAAAAAATGTGAAATACACCCCCACCCATGCATGGAGGGAGTCTCCATGGCGTAATGGCTAACGTACTGGCCTGTAGTCGTGACGGAATGTTAGTTCGAGTCCCAGTCGCTTTATTACTTTTGTACAAATATCATTAAGAAAGATATTCAACCATTACCTCCCCACCCCGCTGTTTTGGGTTAAATAGCATCACAGCTGTTCTTCAATAAGGATGGATTTGTCATTGAATGATCCCCCAAGACTGATATGCTATTAAACAAAGAAACCAAATTTTCCAAATTTAAATCTCAATGCCAGGTTTTTACGATGATCAGTTAAAGACATTTTGATCGCAAAAAATTAATTTCGTTCGAAGAACAGATATGCTGCATTTTACATTGCTTCTTTAGTGGAATATTAAGTCTCTAAAAACTATTTTAGAAATTTATTTAAAAAAAAAAAACTTTTCTTTAGAAAAACCTTAATCCTGACCAGTTGAGGACATTTAAAAACTAAGCTTGTTGAATTTTATCATTAAGGTTATTCGGACTATTGTCTTCCTCCTTTTTTATTATTTCCACAACGTTTCGGTCGATATGTCTTCCGGCTTTTTCAAGTGTTTGTCGAACTCGGGAACCTTCACGGAACTTCGTCCTTTATTGAAACCACGGGGGTCACCTGTCCTGATTCCGTTAAGTATTCCTATATATCACTCGCCTGTAGTGAGGATTGAACCTGCAACATTCAGATGATTGTCTCCTTTGACGCCCAGGGAACCAACACCTATAACCGTTACGCCATGTGTCCTGCTGGACAATTCAGAGTGAATTTTTGGGTATTATAAACTTGTTCTTACTTTTAGCTAGAATTACTACTATTATGTATGATTTTTTACCTGTGCTCATATTCAGATTTTTTTTTTTTTTTTTTTTTTTTTGCAGGTTCAATCGGCCGAAACGTTGTGAAAATAACAATAAAGATGAAGACAATAGTCCGAAAAACCTTAATGATAAAAATTTAAAAACAACTGCAAAGAAATATTTCAATTTGTCTTATCACTTTTATTCATCTCTCTCTCTCTCTCTCTCTCTGTATATATATATATATATATATACGTACATATTAACTAACCCCTACGCATGAGCAGGACGCAACACAAGGTCAATTTTTAAGCGATGTTTAACAGATAAGATATCAGAGTTTTCCTTCTCCTACAATAGTTACCGTGCCAAGGTTGAAGAGCCCAGCTTGCCCTACTATTCCCTCATATCTGGATGAAGAATAATTGGATTCATACTTTTCCCAAGGGTATTAATGCCATGTGAAATGCAAATAGTCTCATCGAGGATTTGAACTCGTGTCACCATGAACATTGCCTCCAACAATAACCATCACACCATGAACATCTCCACACATACACACACACGCATACATACACACACATACACATACATATCTATAGCATTAAACAAGCTAATTCCAACGAGTTTTCCTTTGGTCGAAGCTTGATATAGTGGCTAGCTGCGCCATCGTATTTCTTTCCATGTCCTCCACGGCTTTAAATCTAACCCCTGGGATGGATTTTCAGTTTGAGACGAATTAGTTCCTTGGTGCTCTGTCTGGTGTTACAAACCGGCTTTCACTGTGACTGCGAAAACAGGCACGTAACGAGAATAATAAAAAAAAATATATAAAATTGCGAGAATGCCCCAAGGTTCGATAAAAAAAAAGGGTGAACTATAGGAAGGGAATTTCTCCAATTGAAGACTCACGGTAAATCACAGCGGAATAAGCGACAAGCACTCACAAAACCAACACAACACAATTTGAAGATTTAACAACAAAATTTATTATAACATTAACAACTTAATTAGGGAAAAAATAAGAATAAAAAAAGGCTTTAAGAACAAAAGGGGATGGAAAACTAACGTTACTATATATATATGAAGTCCGACACGAATCTCAACTCAGATTTGCAAGGTAGACACATGGAGGCAAAAGAAATATGAAACTCACTGGGGGTTTAGGACTTGTTAATAATCTTTTTTCTTTCGTTCTTTTTTTCTTTCTTTCGTTCTTTTTTTTTTTTTTTTTTTTTTCTTGAAGAAGCTTGCCACGAGGAGTTAGGTTTCTGCTGTCTTTTTCTTAGTCACATTTCGGGTGTATTGAAACAGAGCTCTTGGATGGATGTTGACGCCTCGAAGTCAGGACCGCTACTACAATTGTCACTTTTCCAGTGCCGAAAAGGGGTCTCTCTACTGAGCTGGACACGTGGCTGGTAAGGTCATCCAAAGTTCACTCTAAGAGTTCAAGGCTAGCTGAGATGGATAAATAGTGGAAAGGGGTTGACCTGCAATTCCATTTCTTGCCATCGTCTTTTTTTCTTTTCTCTTCCTCCTTTAGCCTCGTGAACCACCGAGCAAATCATACGTGATTAGAAAGGGTATGCTTGGCGCCTCTCCTTCCCAACTTTATTCTTCGTCTCGGAATAATAAGGACAAATAAAACACATTTGTAATGTACATAAAAAATATATTTCTCCTATTTTCTACCCCACGTAACACTGGTGAATATAGACTAAGATGCGATTGAACTAATCTGTGTTTCTCCTAAACCTGTTAATTTAAAAGGAATCGAAAGCTGTTATTTTATCTTCAAATTGATGTCATTTCTTTATAAATTGTTCAGTTATGCGCACGGCTTCATTCAAATCTTAAATTTTAGACTTTAGATTTTTTCTTTTTCTAGTTTGTCTCGATGTCTTTTCATTAAGCCTCGTATATTTAAATAGGTATCTGTTGAACGTCTTCTAACTCAACTGTTTCTTTGCTTCTCCGTAAAAAGCGATACGCCGCACTGTCTGCCACAATATAATCCCTAACCCTTGATAATCATCACCTCCTTCCTCAATTCAAATGTACGTATTTACCCAACCCCGCCACCACGAGCAGGATATGACACAATGTTAATTTTTAAGCGGAGTACAGCTGATTTTAATTCAGAATTTCCTTTTTCTTAGACTGGATGCCTAACCAAGGCAAAAGAACTCTGTCTTCCCAACTAATTACCCATAACAGGGGGGGAGATGAATTCCAGACTTTCCCAAGAGCATTAGCGCGAAATGAAAGGCAAACATTCTCGTTTAGGATTTTTAATTCGGATCATCGTTTTAATGATAACCGTGACTCTAAGTGTGCCTTTACTCAAATGTAACACGTTCGTTTTGGTACCACGCAGTCCTGTACGTTCTTGTGAACTACTTATCACTAGATTCGAGCTCTGGACCGCAGACATCGAAACAAAAGTACTCTATGTTTGCTTTCCAAAAACTCCACCCACGCAAATGTAATTATAACGTGAATGACTAAGAACGTTTCTACTCGTGCGAACGGCCTTCCTGAAAATCTCGATATCACTATAGCAACCCAAACGAAGCCAATTTTAAACTGAGGTGTTAATCACGTGACCAACAGATCAGTACAGAGACGCGTGTCAATAATGATAGTGCCGTCAAAATGGCGCTTGTCAGACGACGGAAATTAAGGTCCAAGCGGTAATTAAAACTTCGATCCAAACGTCAAACAAAGACAATGCATAAAAGGTCAGGATGCAGGTGAACTGGCCGTGTAAAAAGCCGGGCGTAGACAATTGAACGTGTCGAATTATTAAATAATTATTGTTATTATGATGAATGAATTTGGATTTTCGCACCGGATGTAACCGGTAGCTTCCGCTGGGGATTGTCAAACGACATCAACTCTCCTCCAATCACAAGCTCTTCTTACTCTCGACACCGTACAGCTAGAATCTAGAAAGTCTCAAGTCATTCCATCGTAGTTTTTTCAAATATTATTTATCTCTTTAAAAGCCATTATTCTTATATTCTTTGTGTTTTTCACACGATTTGTAACATGGTTTTTACCTAAATCTAAGTGACAGCAAGTTTTTTCTACGTATTCTTATTAATCTCAACAATGGTGTGATCTGGGCGGTTATAATTCATCATTTTTTTTTCATTGTATATGAGTTTTTCGCACCAGTTTTAATTTGCGTTTTTTCACGTGTCTTTTAAGTATTTAGTATTCAATTCAGACATTTTTAAGTATTCTGATTTTAAAGGCTACGGATTTCCCAGACCCTTTTCCTGACCTTTGGGGACCGTTCCAGAGGATCCATCTACAATTGGCATCACCGTCACCGTTCCACAGTTTTTTCAGTTCCCTAGCAAGACCCAACTATGTGTTTATCTTTTCGTTTTCTTTCATTTTTACTGGTCTGCTGAAACGACAAAAAATATTAGACGTCAAGTTCTTTTCTGCTTCTTAATTAAAACTTTATATTCAATGCATTAAAAAGAGAAAAATTTCATTAAAATCAACTGTATATATATATATATATATATATATATATATATATATAATTTTGATGCAATTTTCCTCTCTTTAATGAACGTAAAGATTATAATGTATCAACGAGATAACAACTAAATACTAATTTGAATCAATCCCCTAATTTTTTCAATATGAAATTAATAATATATATGTATATGTATATATGAACGTTTATTCATCTCTTCATAATAATCTTATTATTACTAACTTTATGATTTTTTACAGATGAAACTTTGAGAAAATGACAATTGGTACTTTAAACTAGTAGCCATAAGACTGTCGTGGGAAAATGAGTAAACATTCATTTATTTCCCGTTTTATCCTGTTCTGCTGGTCAAAGTTTGAGAATTTTCCATGTTTATAGGAATACGCTTCTATAATGATTTGTCTATTCCATTATATTGACTAAAAACGCAAGATTACTGATAATTTCATCAATATATGACAAACAGTCGGAGATAAAAGGCACATACAATACATTTGTCAGTGAACAAAACAATTTTTTTATATCTATTTGAGATTTTTCCCGCTTTAGAATCTAATCATCGAGACTTTAATGACTGTGAGGACATTTTAAATTGATTATTTTTATGGCTTCAGATTAAGAAACCACAAAATAGATAAAATCTTCCTCAATTGAGGATTTGAGAGTTTAAATAGGTTTAACGATTGATAGGCACATTCAGCCAAATGAAGAATTTCATTTGTATGTCACTTGTATATACGAGTTATCATCATATTCCACAAATGACAAACACTATCAAAGGGAAACTGGGTTTGTTTTTTGTTTGTATTTACAAATTAATAACATCTAGAGTTTTTCTTTGATCTTGATAATGATCAGAAGAATTAACAAAATGTTTGATCTGAAATATTTACATTTACTCTATCCAAACACAGCTAAGTCGGCCGGGGTTGTAGAATACTTCAACTGATTTCTCTGCATAGTGGTAAGACCCATCCAACGACTGTCCTGGATATGACATTAAACCATCTGATGGCGTGACTGCAGCCTTAGAGATGTGGGGAATGCGGAGTAGCCTTTCATCACAATTATTTTCAGATCCACTCTGGTCCAGAGTGGTAGCACCTGATAAGGTTCTATCTATGGGTCAAATAGAACTTTGACACTTAAACTGAGTGCAAACAAATTACATGCTAAATTAGATTGCTAGTGATTCATAGCAATACTTGGAACTTTTTAACTTTCTTGACTCATGCTAAATTGAATTGTTAGAAAAAGACCTGTTTGATCATTTAACTGTGTATAAACAAATAACAGATGTTTAATTGAAGAGTTAATGATCCATAGCAATATTTGGAACCATTTAACTATATGCAAAAAAAAAAAATGAGCTCAGACTCGTTTTAAAATGTTCTCAACAAAATATGTTTAGAAATCATACATATTTGATATATATGTATAAAGAGGATTTGGCATTAAATAAATCACAATGGTTGATATGCCATAAAACCCAACCAAACGAAACCATATATATTTGATATATATGTATAAAGAGAATTTAGCATTAAATAACCTAGAATGGTTGATATGCCATAAAACCCAACCAAACCAAATCATATATATTTAATATATATGTATAAAGAAGATTGGTTTTAAATTACCTAC
This sequence comes from Sepioteuthis lessoniana, assembly GCA_963585895.1. NCBI lineage: Eukaryota > Metazoa > Mollusca > Cephalopoda > Myopsida > Loliginidae > Sepioteuthis > Sepioteuthis lessoniana. The sequence goes on along the minus strand of OY757947.1, from coordinate 23,390,960 downwards.
AATGGTTGATATGCAATAAAACCCAACCAAACCAAATCATATATATTTAATATATATGTATAAAGAAGATTGGATTTAAATTACCTACAATGGTTGATATGCCATAAAACGATACGCATTCTCTCATTAATAAGCGAGACAACTTCACTCGAAGATATAATATTAATTCAAATATTGCACTCATTAAATCAACTCTTCGTTGTTAGAATGTTTTTACTACACAAAGGATTGTACGAAGTGACTGCATCTTTATCTGGCATTCCCATAAAGAGACTGACTGCCAACAAAATTTAATGATTTGGCAAAATATATTTGGAGCGTTCTGGATCATTGATGATGATACTTTGACCCCGAAACCCAGTCATCATCTGATGAAGGTCTTGTTAGACGCACACCCGTTAGGTTTGTTGGTTGGTTGGTTAGTTGGGTTTTTCAGCGTGTCTCTATTAAATTACATAATACAACATTGGAGGTGCTCATGGCGTAACGGTTATCGTCATTGGAAATGAATCCGGTGACCCGAATTCAAATCATAGATGAGGCTATTTGGCTTTCAAATGGTACTAATACACGTGGAAAAGACGTAAATTCAACGATACTTTCTCCAGCTATAGGTAAATAGTCCAGACACCAAATGGAGCTGGGAGTAATAGCAATGAAGAAGAAATCCATTCTCCCAAAATCCTCAGAACTGAAGCCTCGCCATCCGATGCAGTTATGTGTCATACTCTGAATTCAAACCAATTGTATTCCGCTAAAAAATTAACTTTGTGTCGCATCCTGCATATGGGAGAGAGGTTCTGTAAATTCATAAACGATCAAGCTATTTTTTGATCTATCATTCCGACTATATGACGGAGGACCAACAAAGTCTCGTGGTATTGTAAGATACTGCCGGGATGGTCAAGGCTCGTGGTAATAAGGCTTTGGCCCGAAAACCATATCCAGGTTCAGAGTCGTTATTTGATTATTTGTTTGTTTGATTTGGTTCGGTTTGGTTTCTTTGTTTAATGGCATATCAACCTTTTTGGGTTATTTCATGGCAGAGCCATTCTTATTCACTAGTACCAGGGGAAATATGGGGTTAATATCTTTTCCAAGGGAATTAGTGAACGTTAAAGCGTGACTGAAGTTCGAACTCGCTTATTATGTTGTCATAGTTCAGCTCGTTAGCTACGACCCCACGGAAGACTGCTCCTTGTATTTGTTGAAGGCAAAGTTTTTATTGTTTTCATTCTTGTGTGTGTGTGTGTGTGTGTGTGTGTGTGTGTGTGTGTGTGTGTGTGTGTGTGTGTGTGTGTGTGTGAGCAGCATTTGGGTAAAAAAATGCTTGGATAATAGCAAGCAAAGCAGAATGAAAACTAAAATAATTCTTTGCATTCCTTTGCAAAACTATAATGGGTTGTTTCATGAGTTTTATATTTTTTAATAAAATTATTTAAAATCAATTATCAGTCAGGAGTTTTTGAGCATCTCACATTTCCCAATCTTATTTTCAAAAATTCCTGTCTGATGGTTGTGTCTTTACTTTTTATATAATAAGTCTATTTACTTAGAATAATAAACATCCAAGCGCAAAATTCAAAAAAATTTTGCTGAATCGAAAAAGTTCATATTTAATTATAATTATTGTTATCTGTATTATTAAATCATTTAATTTAATATCACCATGTAAGAACTATGATAAGAAATTAATTCTCTGATAAGAAATGAATTAACTGAAACAATTTTTCGATAGAATATTTACTGCAAGCAAAAAATAAGAAGTATCAGTTGTCTCTCTCTTTGACAAAAATCAGCAGAAGATGAATGCTTGGCGTACTGGCTCACTGTAGTCTTTACACAAATTTACTCTATATTTCGTCTTAAAGTCTCTTATCATTTTATTATGGACATATTTTAATGCTGATTGAATTTTTGACTCCAGAGGTACAAATTTTCAAAGGTGAATGTCGGCTTACAGGTTTTTAGTGTTGATTACAGTAAGAAAAAATTCGTCGAATTCCCTTAAAACGTTCTATGATAGAACTGAAACTAATAATACACTAAGGTTAAATAGATATATCTTTGATTTTTTACGGAATGGTTATTATTGGGTAATCAATGCGTACTTCTTTGGAATATAAGTCACCATATATATATTTGTCATTATATATATATGGTCATGCACAGACAGACTATTTCGTTGTATCACATCTCAGCAGTGTGGCTAGACGCGTTATACGCTTGAAGCTCGGATCGAAACCCGCCCAACTTTACGTTAGACTTAGTATCAGACCGCACGGCCAACAAGCGTACCACGTTCGCTAAGGAATTATAAGGTTTTATGTAGCAACAGCAACAGCAGCAGCAGCGGCGTTCGTTTGTTTACATGTTATACCTTACTGGATACCAGAGTGGTCAATTCGTTCGAAGAGCTTAGTCTTATACGAGCGGCAGCCGAAAGTTCCTTCGCTAGAGTGCTCAACCCCCATGGGGCAGCGTATATATTGTCACACACATATATATATATAGATATATCAAAGAGTGTATATTTAGGCTGCAAGTTATAATTCAAGCAAGTTTTATTAAAGACGATGTAACACTGTTTATTATTATTAATTGTAATTTTTCAAGTCTTCTTGTTGAAAGGATCCCAACACAAAAAATAACAAGAAGACTTGAAAAATTTCAATCAAAAATAATAAACAGTGTTACATCCTGTTAAATAAAACTTGCTTGAATATATATATATATATATATATATATATATATATATATATATATATATATATGTTACTTTGGTGGTTGTACTTTCGCTTTGTAACTAACAACAGGAAAATAGTCCAAAGGGAAAATCCATCACTGTCATTTCTCGACCACGCCCTGAACTACTTCTTCCGTGGACGTTTTCTTTTTTCTTTTTTCTTTTTTTTTTTTTTTGTGATTCTCACTCACAGTCATATATGACTCAGCTCTAACAAAAGCATTGAGAGTTGAATTGTGGGGAGAGGGGGGGAAACTATTAGCATTATTTTGTTCTGAATTCTCCCATTAACCCACGTATTTCCATCCATCCCACCTCAGGCGGGGACACTGCATGGTCAGATTCATCATTTGAAAAACGAAAAAAAACTTTGAAAGATCAGAATAAAACTTGAAAAAGGCCTTTTCTCAAATGACAATAGCAATTACAGTTCAATGAGATAAGCTAAGCATTGATACTTGATGTTGCGGTATCATCCCGATTTTCGATACACAATGGACTCTTCCAATAAAGATATATCATTTGACAATCCGCTCAGGGAGTTGGTAGCAAATAGCTGTTACTGTTTTGCCCAATTGTACCAATCCAGTAGATAAGATACACTTCGGCCAGTTGTGGTATCAGCAGCACGGATCTGGTCGGGTGTGTCATGTCTCTGGACACGGTAGTCAGCCGAGGCTGCCGGGCGCAAGTGACGGAGAGGCCTATCATTCGCGTCACGCAGGAAAGACTGACATTCCTAGAGCCTCAGGGAGGCCGACCCCAGACTCTAACCCTTCTCGGAGGGGCTAGGTTTATTGCCTGGGCCTGAGGCGCCCCTTTTTAAGGGAATGCCAACTAAGCCCAAGACATGTTGGGGAATGTCGGGCGTGTCTGGGCCACGGGCCTGCACCTGGACCCACCTTTAAAAAAGCCTTGTGCCACACTCGTCTGTTTGGTGAGGCGTGCGACTAACATCGCTGGCAGCAAAAGCTACACTGGCGACATTGTTAAATGTAATATATAACTTTATTTCTTCTCTAGAAGTATGTGTTTGTCTTATTTATTTTGTGCCTTTCCCCGAGGACATTACACCTAATAACTTGGGTACAAGGCTACAAGTGCTGTGTATGTCTAATTTGTAACGAGGTGATGGTTGATTGGTTTTGCGGTATGTCAACCAACGTTGAGTTATTTAATGCCGAAGTCAGTCTTTTTTGTTTTGGCCAGCAGTGTAGTTTCAAGTAATTAATGATAATTACGTTTTTCAAGTAGACATTTGATTGATTGCTTTTAACAGCATGTCATGCTTTCTAAGGATATTTTATGGCAAGGGGTTAGGGAATCACGTTAATTGTACATTCATATTTAAAATTTTCTGTAATTGCTTCTTCAGAGTTTTATATTTTGCATGCAGTCCTATCAAATACAAATAATCTATTAAATCTATTTGACCTATAGATGGGACCTTGACTGGTACAATCACCCCGAGTCAGAGTGGACCAGGGAGTAATGTCAAGGAAGGAATATGTCACATTTCCCAGATCTCCAAAAGTGGGACCACATCATCAGATGCAGTTTAGGGTCATGTCCCTTTTGAAAATGATGTCTTACATATTTCTAGATGATAAGGTTAGCGTATTCTAAGCCAATAGTAATAACAGATCTTTGAGGGTTTGCAGTATTTAATGTTACTAATTGGTTGGGGTTTTTATGGCATGTCAACAAGGGTAGGTTATGAAATGCCAAATCCTCTTTATACTAATATATCAAATATAAATGATTTGGTTGGGTTGAGTTTTATGGCATATCAACAAGGGTAGGTTGTTTAATGCCAAATCCGCTTTGTACATATATATCAAATATACATGATTTGGTTTGTTTGGTTTTTATGGCATATCAACCATTGTTGGTTATTTAATGCCAAATCCTTTTAATACATTTATATCGAATATATATGATTTGGTTTGGTTGAGTTTGAGGGCATATTAACCATTGTAGGTTATTTAATGCCAAGTCCTCTTTATACATGTATATTAAATATATATATGATTTATAAATACATTTTGTAGATAACATTCTTAAACGGTCCTGATCCCTTTTTTTCCACAGAGGTAAAAGGTTTCAAGTAGTTCAATCTAATACAAATAATTCTATTTACAATTAATCATTTGCCAGCAGAAAGTTAAATGTTTTCAAGTATGGCTATATAACAGTCACAATTTAACATCAACTATTTGTTTGCACACTTGATTTGTTATTCTTGGCCCATAGATTGGACCCTATCAAGTACAACCACTCCGGGTCTGAGTCAACCTGGGAGCAATGGCAATGAGAGGGTACTCTATATTCCCCAAATAATGTTTCTAATTAGTTACTTATCTAAGAACAGAAAAAATTCAGTGCTACAGTAATTGCTGCTTCATATAAATCTGATATTGATGCCTTATATAAATCTGTTAAGAATTCAGAGGTTTCCTTCTCCTACATCGGTTAGCATACCAAGGTTAAAGGGCCCAGTCTACTCTACCATATCTAGAGGCAGAAAAGTTGGTTTCATACCTTTTTCAAAGGTATTAGTGTTATGGGAAATTTAAATAGCTTCCTCCAGGATATGAACTCTGATCACTGTGGCCGCTTCCTATGACAGTAACTATTACACCACTTGCACCTCCGTAAATTGATGTCTTATAAACCTGACAAAAAAAGCTATAAGGGTTGTACTATGATCGACCGCACTACAATTGTAAATGTCTGCTTGACTCGCTTTTTAACTACACCCACAATTAGGGATACACTATCTAGCACATCCAGGGCTCATTTGGCTTTCGCAAGTTGATCGTCTGGACGCAGGAGCCTTCTCTACAGGCAGAATCTGCTTGGAAGTTTATCGCTTTGCGCTTGAGGCGCATCTAATGGGAAATGCCGTTTTTTTTTGTGACGGTCACGCATAAGTCTGAATTTGGGTTTGGCCCCTCCCCTATGTCAAATCTGACTTGATGGGAAGTCGGATAAACCTATACACTAAAATAAACTTAAGCCAGGCGTAAAGCTACAAATTTGAAAAACCCAGTGAGAATTGACTTCATTTACACCATGAATTTGCTTGTCATTTCTACAGTGAGGCATATACTTTATAAGCTTAGCTTAATTTAGTACAAAGCCACAATTGTAAATCACCCAGCTTCAACATAAGTTTAGCTTAATTAATTACAAGAATCCTATCTAATGCTAATAATTTGCAAGCAATTAAATGTAGTTCACAATCATTTTATATAAGTAAGCAGTTCATGCTTTGTTACAATATTATTCTCCCTCCAGCTATGGGTAAAATAGTAAGGCAGACTAGGTTCTTCAGCCTTGGAGAGGCAACTAGTCTAGGAGAAGGAAAACTCTGAATTCAAACCTGTTAAACTCCGTTTAAAAATTGACCTTGTGCCATATCCTGTCCGAGCGGAGGGGTTGGTAAAAAAAAGAGGTGCCCATGGTGTAATGGTTATCGTCGTAGGGAATGGACACGACGACACGAGCTCAAACCCAGGACGAGACTGATTGCATTTCACATAGCACTAATACCCTTGGGAAAGGTATGAATCAAATAATAATTCCCTCCAGCTATGGGCAAATAGTAGGGCAGACTAGTTTCTTCAGCCTTGGTGAGGCAACTAGTCTAGAAGGAAAACTCTGAATTCAAACTCCGCTTAAAAATTGACCTAGGGTCATATCCTGCCCGAGCGGAGGGGTTGGGTAAATATGGTTACAATATTATTTTATTAAAAGGTAAAGTATAAATATTGTTCAAAATCAATCTAAATACTTTAAACATATCGATACCATCTATCAACGATATACCAGTGTTTTAATTTTGAATGCATTCACATAATTTTGAGGCTCTTGCATAGGCTGAACTTTGTACTTACCCAACTTCACTACCACGTCAAGACACAAGGTCAATTTTTAAGCTGAGTACAGCTGTTTTTAAATCATTTTCTTTCTCCTTTACTGGTTGACTAACCAAGTCTAAATAACCCAGTTTTCCCGACTATTTACCAGCCCAGTCGGATGGGGCTGAAGAAAACACTGACTGCATCTCTGCAGAGCGGTAAGACCCTACCAATGAGTGTCATCGGTATGACGCTAAACACGCTGATGGTGAGGCTTCAGTAATGCTGGACCATTGGGAAAGGTGAGGTAGCCCTTCATTACCATCACTCCCAGGTCCGCTCTGACCTGGAGTGGGAGCACCTGATAGGTCAAATAGACTGTTTGACCATTTAAACTTAGCGGAAACAAATGACACATTAATTGTAAGAAATAGTGCAGCTTGATCATTAAACTGTGTGTAAACAAATAACTGGTGTTTAATTGAATTGTTAGTCATACATAGCGATACTTGGAACTATTTAACTAGGCGCAAAAGAAAGAGCTTAGGCTCGTCTAAAAACGTTATCAACAATATGTGTTTACAAATAGCATATTTGATATATATGTATAAAAGGGATTTGGCATTAAATAACCTACAATGGTTGATATGCTACAAAACTAAACCAAACCAAATCATATATAGTTAATATATATGTATAAAGAGTATTTGGCATTAAATAACCTGCATTGGTTGATATGCCATAAAACCCAACCAAACCAAATCATATATATTTAAAGTATATATATAAAGAGGAGTTGGCTTTGAATAACCTACAATGGTTGATATGCCATAAACCCAGCCAAACCAAATCATATATATTTAATGTATATGTATAAAGAGGATTTGGCTTTAAATAACCTACAATGGTTGATATACCATGAAACCAAACCGACTATTTACCTATATCTAGAGGGCATTAGCGAGAAGTGAAACACAAACAGCTTCGTCTAGGATTTGAACTTGGTAAGAGACGGCCATTTCCGTTGAAGTTTCTAGTACCCTCCCTTTCGAGCAGTTCAGGTCGGAGTTGATAACCGTGCGTCACGCGAGCGTTGAAATATGCCATCAGCAAAAGTCTGTCTTTCTTCAGTATATTGGAGAGTATTACCTCAAGTTGGCGGTAAAAGTCACGCTAGGCTTTTTCTGATGATGTCACGGTTGAAAACGTAAGCTACAATCAGAGTCAAGAAATTATCTCTGTGTAGGGGAACACACAGAAATATCCCGGGTTAACTCCTGGATATTGGTGTGAGTGTGAACTTCTCCAACTGGTGGTTTTGTTTCCTTTTGATTTGGAAGCAATCATATGGTAGCAAAATACTACTAATGATAATATTTAGTAAACAATTTTAGCGTCAAGTAACTATTCTTTAAACAATTAATTTGCATACAGTTAAATGGTTTCAAGAATTTCTAACATTCATTATTCTATTTAATAATAATGATAATCACTTCTTTGCAAACAGTTATATCATTTCATATATTCCAATCAAACACTAATAATTTTAAAAAGGTTTGTTTGATTCATAAATAAGACCTTAATATGTACTCGGTCTCTCGCTGACAATATCCTCTGCAGAAGAACCCGGAAAAATAAAGTACGACTTGGATATGACCTTAAACTGTATTTGATGTTGTATCTCTAGTACTAGAGATCGGGGGATATAATACTCCTAAATTGCCATTACTTCCAGGTCCACTCAGTAATAGTACCTGTAAGGGCCCCATATATGAGTGGAATGCCTCATGTCGTAGTGGCTAACGCATTGGATTGCAACATCGTAACAAGCGAGTTCGAACGCTATTACGTTCACTTTCAGACTAATACATCAGGAAAAACTATTAACCTCTCACCCTGCCCAGCTATGGATTAAATTGTACTGCTTCTGTTTTTCAACAAGGATGACTTTGACATTAAATAATCCAGAAAGGTTGATAAGCCATTAAACATAGAAACCAAACCAAACCAAACCAAACCAAATCCAGCAGTGGGTCTAATAGATCTCTTTAAAAATTATTCGTACGCGATAAGAGCATGTGAAAAAAATCTCGCTAGAATTAACTTGACGAAAACCTACAATGAACCTATATTGCTTTACCTCGAGACAGAAAATAACCCTAGACAGGTTGACGTGACGTTAAAATCAATCAATCAAGCCAAACAGACCACACATCGGGTCAGAGACAACCAAGGAGCAATGATGATGAAAAGGTACTCCACACTCTACATGACTCTGGAAGTAGAGCCTCATCACCAACTTAATTATACCTTGGGCTGAAAACTCGTAACCCTAGAATTACCAGTAATACGCACACACACACACACACACACATATATATATATATATATATATATATATATAAAGAAAAAATTTACTTCTTTGGTATCATTATTAATTTCGCCGGAAGCTATATAACAACACCCAAATAATTTTTTCGTTTAACATCTGATGATGGTCATCACGACCTGAAATAAATTTATAACACCAAAGAAGTGATTTTTTTTCTTTTTCTTTTTATATAAAATATTTTTGGCTCTTCACGTGAGTTTTGATGTATATTTAATCACAAATTAATTATACGTCGATAGCCGTTGGCATTAAGCACTCAATTTGGATGCTCCTACTCTCTGGATTTACTCCTCAGAATATATATATATATATATACAGATACGATGAGTTTGGAATTATTCAAATCGAGAATCTCTGATAGGATTCATATAAATCCCCAAAAGTGCTCGATGTATGACTATTAATATATAAAAATATATATAAATATATGAAAATATATAAAAATCTCATCCAGAGCTCGGAGCTGCATAACTTATGTCCTCGTGCCTTACACTATAAACTTATCAATCACACCTCGTAGAAGTAAAACGAGATTATTTCTTCATACCATCATGGTTTAACAAATAAATTTCCCCATCAAATCGTCCTTCTTCGACCATTCCCTTTTCTCGATCAAGAGATTCGAAAAAGCACCAAATTTATTGCTCATCCCTCGTACAGATATCTCCCTTCTCAAATTTCAGAGTTTCATCGATCTTTGAAGATCGATCGGCCGAGGGTAATCTGAGATTAACTTGAAAAATTATCGAAGAACAAGTAATTGTTTAATGTGTATAGGATTTTACAGTAAACTGGGCTTGATTGTCAGTGACGGAACGCATCAAAGAAAGAAAGAAAGAAAGAAAGAAAGAAAGAAAATGAGGTACAAGAAAGAAAGAAAGAAAGTGGGGTACTAGAAAGAAAGAAAGAAAGAAAGAAAGAAAGAAAGAAAGAAAAAAAGAAAAAAAGAAAAAAAGAAAGAAAGAAACTGATAAAAAGTAAAAAAGAAAATATTAAATTTAGAATGAATGATTTGATGTGAATAGAAGAAAGAAAGAAAGAAAAAAAGAAAGAAAGAAAGAAAGAAAGAAAGAAAGAAAGAAAGAAAGAAAGAAAGAGTTCGTATAAGAATGAAGAAAACAAAGAGACCAAAAGAAAGAAAGAAAAAAAAGACATTTATTGCGTGAAAGAAAGAAAGAAAGAAAGAAAACGAAAAAAGACAGTAAGGAATAAGCGAAAATTTCGCGCTAAAGAAACATTTAATTTCCGGTCTCTAATGAGTGCCAAAGCCTTTGTATTGGCGTGCGCATGCGTGCGTGATTCTTCCGGACCTGCCTTGCCTCGTGTATCCAATCATTTATACCAGGGGCAACGATCTCAAGATGGGCCTTACAGCAATCAAGTGCACACTGACCGCACGATGAGGATGTTCAACCATCGTGATTGAGCGAAGCATAACCAATGGCAACGTGCCGGTCCGAACAATCAATTATAAAAGGTGAGGGTGCGGGGAGCAAACTCTTTGGACAAGTTAAGCTCTCTCTCTCTCTCTCTCTCTCTCTCTCTCTCTCTCTCTCTCACACACACACACACACACACACACACACACACACTCACACATACACACACGCTCGTGCGCGCGCACACTTACGCACATACACATACACAAACACACACAAAGTCACCCCATAACTCTCTAGTTTTTGTTTACACTTCTCTCACTATCTCTTTCCCGTCCTTTCCGCCTTCCTCTCTGTCTCTATCTCTCTCCTTCTTTCTCTCTCTCTCTCTCTCTCACACACACACACGCACACACACACAGTCACACATACATACACCCCATGACTCTCTCATTTTCTTTACTCTTCTCTCACGATGTCTTTCTCTTCATTTCCACCTCTCTCTCTCTCTCTCTCTCTCTCTCTCTCTCTCTCTCTCTCTCAATCTATCTATCTATCTCTCTCTCTCATACATACACACTCACACACATACATACACCCCCATAACTCTCTAGTTTTTCTTTACTCTTCTCTCACTATCTCTTTCCCTTCCTTCCCGCCTCTCTCTCTCTCTCTCTCTCTCTCTCTCTCTCTCTCACACACACACACACACACACTCAGAGACATACGCACACATACACATATACTTACACCCAACAACTGATAATTGTGATGTTAAGTCAACGATGAATGTTTGAAAAAATTTTAAACATCCATCAGTGATTTAACATCACTAATATCCTCCTTCCCAAATCCTGATGATGGTTCATTCGAACCGAAACGCTATAGTGTCGACTTTGTTTCTCAATAAATCTCTTCTTCTGCTTGGATTACCTTGTTATCAATTTTTCTCTCTATTGTCGGATTTTACTCCATTATTTACTTCCAGTGAGCATATATATATATGTATATATTTACAGCAAACATTGAAATGTTTTTCTAAGTTCATAAAAAGGGCTAATTTTGCATGTTTGGATGAATAAATTCACCTGTTGCGTACATGTAAACCCTAATATAAAATTCAAAGAAATTTTTCTACGAGCACAATAAATTTATTTGCAAAATCTTTAGAAATTTTGTTACAACCTGAAACCTTTTTTCCAATTGTAGAGAAGAAATTTACAAATATTTCAACTCCACTGATTCCAGTCAATCTAGATTAATGTGTGATTGAAATTAATTTCCAGAAACTGTTAAAATGCCAAGAACTAACTAGATTAGGATTGAAAAATGAAGCCAAGCGGAAATTCTTTCCACAGAAGGATATTCCAAGCATCAGATTATCAGAATATTACAGATATAAAAAAGTAGAGAGCATTATTGCCAGCAGCTACATGCAGAAACCGGTGCAAAACGTTGACAGAAAAAGATCTGGGAGACCCAGAGTAACATCAATTGCATTTGATCGTGTCAAAGGCCCAGTCGACTTGGGCTGTTGAATACACCGACTGCATCTCTGCAGATGGGTAAGATTCCCCCCCCCCCAACGCGTGTCCTGTTATAACACTAAACTATCTGATGGTGAGGCTCCAGTGATGCTGGAGCTTTGGGGAATGCGTAGCACCCCATAATTGCCATCGTTCATAGGTCCACTCTGACGCGGAGTGGTAGCACCTGACAGAGTCCTATCTATGGGTCAAATAGAGCTGAATTATGTACTTATTCTAAACTGAACTGTTTGAAATAGAACTCTCTATATTTATAAAAATGTATTTGGCATTAAATAACCTATAATGGTCGATATGCCATAAAACCAAACCAAACCTTGATCGTGTCAAAAAAAGAATATAAAGAAACAAAAGAAAAACAGCTCACAAACTAGCTGCTGAATTTAATTCTACACATAAACTTCCTATATTTTTATGACTGCTAAGAGAAAATTTATTTCAGTTGGGCTTAAAGGATGTTCATTTAAGAAACCTCTCTTAAAAAAGAAAAATAAGTTGAAAAGGCAACAGTGATCATCATCATCATCATCAACATGTCGCACTATCAGCACGGATATCCCTGACCCTTTCTCGCCACCCCTCCCTATCGTCCATTGCTTCTGGCAGGTCCTCAGGGCTACATTCCGTATTGACAGAGAGCTGCTGTATGTAGGTTCGAGCTGGTCGTCCTGCCTTTGCTCGTCCTTGTGAAGGGGTCCACAGAAGCTTGGAAGCTCATTTATTGGACTTTAGAAGATTGGAAAAAGCTACTGAGTCCAAATTTGAGCTTTTGGGGAGTAAAGGAGGAGTGTTTGTCTGACAAACTCCTTCCAAATTAATTGCACAGTGCCAACTGTTTAGCATGATGGTGGTGCTGTAATGGTTTGGAGATGTTTTGGAGGTGAGAATCCAGGAGATTTTCTCCTAATTAAAGTCATTATGCGAAAGGAAAAGTATTATTCAATACTGCAGACGCTGCAGAATTATTGGACAAAATTTGTGTTTACAACAAGATAATGATTCACTGCTCAAACCTATGTTCAAATTATTTAAAATCAAAAGTAGTTAAGGGAATTTTTCAAATCATGACTTGGATTCTTCTGTCTTCAGATCTTTCAACAATTGAACAGTTCTAGGATGAAATTGATCGTTAACTTCGAAGTGAACTGCTTAAGAATAAGCAAAAGTTGTTAACCCATTTACATATGGTATGAGAATCACTTCCACTTGCAGACTTTTACCAGTTACTTGAAAGAATGCCAAGAATTCGCTCCGCAGTAATAAATTCTCATGGTTGATTCTTTGATTAAAAGAAAATAGAAATTTGCTTAAATTAAAATTATCAATATTTTATCTTCATTTTGATTCAAATTGTTTCATAATTGTATGAAAATATAGAAAAGATAAATTTATTTCTTTAAAATCATGAAAATTTATTGATTTTAAAAAATGAATAAGGTTTCATGCCTTTGAAGAAATAGATTGCAGAAAAAAGTCAGAGTATTCCCAAACTTTTGATCGGTAGTGAATATATGAATTAAAAATCAAAAAGAAATTACAAAGAAATATTATTCCTGTTTGTCCAATTACTTTTATTCATCTTACATATTCAGATAGATAGATAGATAGATATGAGACAAACATAGATAGATAGATAGATAGATCTAAGTTTGAATCTCGTACATCTCTTGATCTAATGATCACATAGACGAGAAACTGACTGTCTCTCGGCGCCGTTGACACTTTCAGTGGACGAGCGTCAAATTAATATTCTTAATACAAATAATGTGCACGTAGTTATGTGGGATCAAGTATTCCTATCTATTACAAATAATTTCGAAACAGATCTATTTGACTCATAGATGGAGATCTAACCATTTAAAGTCAGAATCGACCTTAGAAATAATACTTCATTCACATCTGATTAATTTTAATGGCATGTCAACCGTTCTAGGGTTATCACTGCATACAAAATACGTTTATACTTATATTTTTTGAGAAGGTTCTCAAGTATTTGTTTTGTTTTGACTTGGTTTTTTTTTCGAAAATGTTTATATGACATCAAGTAGTCCTATTTTATACGAATAAAATTCAAATAGATTTATTTGAGCCATAGAAGGGACCCTAACAGGTACTCCAGGTCAGAGTGGAGATGGTAGTAATCGAAATAAAGAGGTACTCCACATTCCTGCAAAATTGAAGTCCCACCACCAGATGCTGGTTAGTATCACATTTAAAACAGCCCTTTTAGTAAGGAAGTATAAACCAGCATCCCTGAAGAGGGTCCAGTCGGCAAATTCTTTGCCCCATCGACAGTGCTAGAAAGAAAGCACGCTACTTTTGAATACGTCGACCCTTGATTGATCGGGATTAAATTATTGATTTATGGAATGAATTTTGAAACCTTACAAACTGATTTCTAATGTATAAGGTGGACACACCCAAACAAATATTGAAAGAGATACCGTATGTACTCGTGTATAGGTCGATATTTGATATTCTTATTCGTGCTAACGAAATCCTTAAATCATTTCTTTTAGACGAGGGTTCCTTTTAGCTCTTCTCTGTTATGTTTGATTTTAAACTAACAAAATCATTATTCAATTCGAAATCGACACCATTTTTCTGCGTTTAAGATATAGATATTCAAAAATCGATCTATGCACCAATACATACGGGATTTTGTTTTCATACTGATTGTTATATTGAATAAATCAAGCCTTTTTCATGAATAAATCTGATAAATTGTACCTCACAGTAAATATGCCCAAGATTATTAAACAATACTGACATATCAGCAAGAAGACTTGACACATTTTATCGCATAGCATGTGTATTGGTCGTGTATTGGTCGACGTTTTATAAATGATCATGAAATTATACTAGCCAACTTATAAACTTTGGAGGGCTAAAAATTACGTCCTCAAAATTTTACTCATATTCAAGTATTTTTGGATTTGTGCTACAAGAGAAATCATAATTGGTCAATGTCTTTGTGGTCTAATTTGATTCTAATATAGAATACCATACGCATTCCTGTATCAGTCAATCTCATGTGTGTATGTGTGTAAACTTTCTATGCTTTTTTGCTTGAGTCCAAGCTATACATAAGTTTTTGTCGCCAAAGTAGCATTTCCGAAAATGCCTGAAACGGTGTTTCATAACTCCGTCGGCATTCCCTATGATGATGGGGTGATTCAAGTATCATTGACCGTCTCATTATAGTTGAACTTCAATCTTCCAAATGTGTAGGTTAACAATTATTTTTTGCTTAAAAACTGAATTTTCAGAATTTCACTTATAGATGAATACGGTATTTGCTGAGCTAATGCGTTTACCCAACCCCTCCGCCACTAGCATATGGTCAACTTTTGAATCGGAATAATATCGGTTTAAATTCAGAGTTCTTCTCTTTGACTGGTTTCCTCAGCAGGGGTAAAAAGCTCAATCCGCTCGACTATTTACCCTTAGCTTAGAAGAGAAGAGATTGATTCCCAAGGGTATTTGCATGAAGTGAAATGCAAATAACCTTCTCAAGGATTTAAACTCTGGTCGCCGATTCCATTTTTCACATTGATAACCGATAGGACAATAGCACTTCCCGTATTTTTTTAGTGTAGTACCATTGGCATAATGGTTAGAGGGTTCGCCAATGGCCCGGGAGATCTGGGTTCAATCCCAGGTCGAGTCATACCAAAAACTCAAAAAATGGTACTTGATGCTATCTTGCTTAACACTCAGCATTATAAGGTACGTATCAAGTGGAGTAATCCAGGGAAAGGAGTAGTGCCCTCCCCTACACCTCGGTGTAGTAGCTATCGAAAAGGGAGCCTTCGGGTTACCCTCGACTACGGTCGCCAACTTTACTTTACTTACATACAAATGCAAAATGAAATCGAGCGAGGACGTTTGATGTTTTTTTGGTGGGTGGGGGTATACCTTGGTCGGAAGAAACTTGTGGCACCAGTGGCCGAGACGTAACTGTCTCAGCCAGAAGGAAAGACGCTGTATATTCATTCATGAATAAACACTAAAACAATGATGGAAAAATAGCCGCTGAACAGAATTTGAAATGAAAACTAGGCGTATCTGCCTCAATTCACGATGTTTGATTTCGATTCTTCGCGTTCGATCTCCATATGCGATGAGAGTCACATGAAGACCCAGGAGACCGGGAGAAAGAAACGGCGACTGAGACGCAGGAATCTCGGTGTTTTTTCACGCATCATTGATTGGCGTTTGCGAATTCCTTTACGCATGCGCACAAGTGCTTTAATACGCTTGGCGGGGTTGAATGCTGGTATTGGTCATTTAGCTGTATTTCTTCGGCCGTTCTTCCGGAAGGAAAATCTTTTTCAGCTTTGCTGAATACGATGGCTGTCATCTGGTGGGGATGGAATCAGGGCTTCTTTTCATTTTTATTTTATTTTCAATTATTCATTTATTTATTTTTACACTTTGTTGGTGAGTACTGACGGTAGGGTTTTAAAAGAAAGAAAGAAAGAAAGTCGGGAGTATATCAGCTAGATAGAATAAAGAGAAAAGAAAACATTAAAACACGAAATGAAGAATAAAAAAGACAACAGAAAGAAAGAAAGAAAGAAAGAAAGAAGCTAACAAACAAACAAACAAGATGCTAATCTTTAATGTAAAATAACTCTAGCATCACTTGTTGCTACACAGTCTTGATAATTTGATAGTATAAAAAAGACAACAGAAAGAAAGAAGCAAATAAACAAACAAGATGCCAATTTTTAATGTAAACAAACTCTAGCATCACTTGTTGCTACACAGTCTTTACTGAGGATTTTGCAAATAATTAGATATTTGAATGTAATTCTTCCTAGACTAAATCATTTGAGCAATTTATTTATATCAGAGCTTATTAATTAATAATTGTTTTGAATAAAGCAAAGTCAGAATAGAAAAAATAAATGTCGAAACTGAACCAATAATTTTTTTTTTCAACATTAAATGGATACGTGATCACAGTTGAGTAATTCATATAATAAAAGGATGTCTAGACGATAATTTATTGATCGTTTCGTTGGTTGCGTTTTATGGCACATCAACCCATGTAAGTTATTCATTGCCAAATCCTGTTGTATGATTTATAAACTAATAGTTTGTTGATAGCATTTTAAATAAGCCAGAGCTCATTTGTCTGCAAACAGTTAAATGGTTTTCAGTATTGCTATCTAACACTTATAATTCTATTTGCATGCATTTAAATGGTTTCGCGTATTTCTATTTAACACTAGTAGTAGTATTTGTACACAGTTAAAGTGTTTCAAGTATTGCAATCGTATACCAATAATTGAATTTAATATTTATCATTTGGTTTCACACAGTTAAATTGTTTTAAGTATAGTAAACTATTTAACGGTTCTGTTTGACCCATAGATGGAACCCTAACAGGTACTCCCACTCCGGTTCAAAGTTGATCTGGGGGTAACGGCAATGAAGGAGTACTCCGTATATCTCAAAGCTCCAGGACTGGAGTCTCACCATCAAATGGTTTAGTGTCATATCCAGAACATACGCTTAAGGGGGTTTTACCCCCTGCAAAGTTTATGCAAATGCAACAACCCCTATACTCAACAACCCCCATGCATTGTGAGACCCAGGACTAAGATTTGATGATATGGGGGACATTAAAAGGAATATAACCCCACAGCTTCAAACTCAAAAAAGGCGTTTAAGGGATTCTTTGACCAATGGAAAATATAAAGGAATAAATATAATGAATGCCAAAAAGTGGGCATAGGAGTACTTCACGTTTTCAAGAGTTCCAGAACTAGAGCCTCGCTATTATATGCAGTTTACTTTCATATCCTTGACACCCCGGTGTGGATCTTACTCCTCTGCAAGAGATAGAGTTAGCCCCGTAGACTGACTGATATAAATTAAGCAAAGTTACCCATCGAATTCATTAGAGATGAGTCGAGATGCACATTTTTGGTCTTTCGACAAAGCTGTGGAAGGATGCTGTTGATGGTTTTAGAAGGTTGATCGAATCCTGAGGCGTGAGTTTGTTTGTTGTATTAAGTCGGAACTTTCTTCAGTTCAAATGAATTACGTCGTATCACTGAAGTATTCTAGATGCTACCTATTTCTGATTTTAATTACGAAACTATGGGCTTAATTCAATTTTTTTTGTTCGTTTTTTTTTTCTGCATATCACGTCAGGCACTTCAGTGTGAGAAAAGTATCTCGTCGTGTGGCTTCGAAAGTAATTGTATTACTTTCGGGTTTTTCTCAAAATAATTTATTACTTGAAAACACATCCCGAAATCTTTAAATTAATTATTTTAATTAAGATTTTAAAAAATAAACAAACGGTTAAAAGAAGTAATTATCTTAAACGAGTTGTTAATGTTTGACAGAGAAACATCCATTTCAAGTGATTGAATAACCAATGAGTAAGTCACAGGGCTGAACTAAAACAAGAATTTCTTGAAAAAGTCAATTAAAAAAACAAAAAGGAGTAATAGAATAAATGAGAATTTAAATTTTTAAAAAAAGTTGCTGTCATTTTTTACAGAAACTCTTATAATAAATAGCAAATAAAAGAATGTGACATTTGACATCGACGCTAAAAACGACTCACAAAAGGATATATAAAGCCGAGATGCACTTAGTATAAAGGTTATCGTTTATGGAAATGGAAATGGTGATCAATGTTCAAACCCTGAACAAGGCTGTTTGCGTTTCGTTTTCGCACTTATACTCTTAAGAAAAGCATGAATCCATCGATTGATTCCCCATCCACCAGCTATGAGTAAACAGTAGGGTAGGTTGAATACTATAGCCTTGGTTTGACAACTAGTCCGGGGAGAAGGAAAATTCAGATTTCAAACTAGCTTTAATCGCTTAAAAATGACTGTGTGTCAGTTCCGGGCCGTAGTGGAGGGGTTGGATAAAAACATAAACTTTCCGTAATAATTGTATTCATTCTTGAACATTAACAACTTTCAGTGCATCTATCCCATGAAATAATTTGTTATACATTTGCATTATACATATACCATCCCTGGCAAGAATAATAAAATTAGCTCACTTTAGAGATGTCCACCTTACATCCATAGTGGCCAAGATATACAATGCTCTACTACGCAACCGCATACAACCCAAAATTGAGAAGAGACTTAGGAAGAACCAAAATGGCTTTCGGAGAAATCGATCCACGACATTTTGACTAGCAATCGAATTCTTGAAGATGTACGCGCAAAAACCCTAGAGGCAATAATATTATTTGTCGACTTCTCCAAGGGCTTTGACTCTATACACAGAGAGAAGATGGAGCAAAGACCACTCGCCTATGGCCTACCCAAAGAAACCGTTGCAACCATAATGATGCTATATAAAAACACAAAAGTAAAAGTCCGCTTCCTGGATGGAGACACAGACCACTTCGACATTGTAGCAGGTGTGCTGCAGGCGTTTCGTAAGCGTATAGGTAGTGCATCCATATAGTAGTGCTGACAAGGCCACAATTTGGAAGAAATCCCTCTTAATTCAGTCAGAAAGATCAGGTTTTTATATGATCGACAGCATATGAACAGTTGTCCACGTCTTCACTAGACGTATGTTGACATTGCTTAAAGTAGATGAGATATTGCTGCCGATGTATGTGTACTAGTCACTAATTTAAAACACAATTAAATTCTGCTTTAATTGTGATCGGGCTTGGGCGGGTGTATTTGCAAGAAGTGCTAGATCATCGGCGTAGTGTACCTCTGTTATAATTTCGATGGGATCTCGTCTGCATTCATAACATCACAGATTGTGACAATCCATCGAATCATCGAACGAGTACATGCTAAAAATCTTGAAGTAACACTGTAGTTCGTAGATTTCTCCAAAATATTTGATTCCATACACAGAGTAAACACTACTAGCATATATATATATATATATATATGTGTGTGTGTGTGTGTGTGTGTTATTTCTAACATATATACACACATACTCACATACAGGCTCATACACATACACACACACACACACACACACACACATATATATATATATATATATTGGATTGAGTTATAGATAATTTCCGTTGTAATAAAATATAATCTATTCATGAATAATTTGACAATGAATTAATTTCAATCAATAGTATATTTGCCATTATTTTGAATCATCTCTTGCCAATTATCAAGTTGCGTGTTGATTCTTATCAAGTAAAATTTAGCTAGTTTTGAACTCAAGGATTTTCCCTGCAAACATTTTCACCCGATCTTAAGAAAAGGTTTTGTAATTCAGAGCATTTTGAAGAGAATGAAAAAAGAAGTAGATCACTTAATGCAAGGTCTGGTCAATAAAGTGAATGGGGTATAATGTTGTATATTGACCTTCGACCCGGCCAAACATGCCATTCCAAAGACGGCGGAAGTGACACATTCCGATGGCAGTTATGCGAAGAAATCGCGTAGGCGGGCCGGGCTGACAATATGGGACAAGGTAAAATCCCGCGGTACAGTCATAGACTGATGCACCGGAAGAGAGTGACCTGTGAACTGCATGACAGTTATTTCCGCTCGATGACAATCAAACATGCCATTCGAAAGACAGAGGAAGTGACACATTCCGATGGCCAGTTATGGGAAGATATTGAGTGGGCGATTGAACTATTATATAACTCGGTGAAGACAGGAAGTCAGTTAGTTTTAGAGACCAAACCCGTTGGTGACAAGATGCGGTAGAGGAAGCCAGCACCCAGCAGAGTGGGCCCCCGGGCCTCCGGTTGAGCAACCCTGGAGAACGAGAAAGATACAACGGCCATAAGAGTGGGGGTCAATATGTTGCAGTTCTGTTCGGTCTCCAACTCCCTCTCACACGCAACCCTTTCAAATAAAGTGAGCGGTATATTTTTCAAAAAGACTGTATCGTCGTTATTATTGTGTCGTCTTCTTTATAGTGTTGTCGTTATGATTCTTTATGCATACCTGCATATGAGTATACAACAATAACAGACCAACTTAAATCCAATGTGTTTCTTTTTTATTCTTGCTTAATGTCGATTTGGATTACTAATGAGAACAAGGTTTCTCCAATTGACGAGTGCGAAGCGTTTGCTTCAAGAGATTTTCATGTACACGTTGCCGTTATTGAGAGTATAAGTCTGTATTGTGTGTCTGATTGTTGCTTAAAACCTCAAAATAAACAATACCGTGGTGATCCCACTACACACACAGCATAAGTTTTCTAGCATGAAGCTTTTCCTTTGGGGTAGGCGGCGAATCTTCATCCACTGCCTTTTGCGTTGAACATAAAAGATCCATTTTTCGTCACCTGTAACGAAATTCTTGGGAAACGGGTAATATCTCTACCTTGGAAGAAGACTTGTCATTATGGATTTACCATCTTCTTTCTTCTTTTCTCTCTGAATGCCCAGTGTACACACTTTCCCTATCTTTTTCAAGTGACGGCAGATTGTGGATTTGGGCGTGTGGAGGTCAAGTACTAATTCTCAAGTACTTTTGCACGGATTGCATTCCATCAATACTTTTAAGATATCTTGATCGACGTCTGATGAGTGTCTTGGTCTGGGTTTATTTCTCAGTGACGAATCGCCAGAAAGAAACATTGAAAACCAGATTTGAACTTAGCAGCCACTAATGACATCTTGGCCATAATAAGAAGAATTTTTCTTTGCAGTTTCGGTATCGTTTTGGTTATTCTTAAACTCCCACAACATTACATGTCGGATGTGTACTTTCAGTTCTTCCGGTTTAGGGACGTGAGATCATTGATCAAATTATGATGTACAGTTGTACAGTGATTCACTACTGAAATAAAAATAACCAATGAAAACACTTTAATCAGGTAATTTCCAGTTGAATTTCAAACGGAAAATTTGAAATGCGTAGTTAGAACTTGCTTTTAAGAAACGCAAATCATTCATGACTCAATCCAATATATATATATATGAATATATATATATATATATATATATATATATATATATATACCGACCAAAAGTTCGGGAACACCCTAAATTGTTTCTCTAAAGAAAGGCTAATTTTGCAATTGATCGTAAACTTCGAAATGAACTAAGAATAAGCAAAAATTGTTTACCCATTTACACACTGCTTGGAAATCACTTCAACGAACATACTTTTACATGTAACTGAGAGAGAGAGACAGAGAGTGACAGAAACAGAGAGAGAGAGAGAGAGAGAGAGGAGATAGAAGGAGATGGTTTCAACATCAAATTAAACTATCCTTAAACTTCTGCTTTAAAACAGAATTAATGGATGGATTGCGACATAAGTATCTGAATAAATAAATGATTAAGTAAAAGTTTGATTTAAAGCATTTAGGATTAATTGAAGAAATCTTTGTTGCATGTATATATATATATATATATATTACCGACCAAAAGTTTGGTATCAATCCGAATTGTTTCTCGAAGTTTTAATAAAGTCTAATTTTGCAATTGATCGTAAAGTACGAAATGAACTGCCTAAGAATGGCCAAGAATTGATTACACATTTACTCCCTGGTTGGGAATCACTTCCGCGAACAGACATTTACAAGTCTCTAAAAAGGAAGCCAAGAATTGGCTCTGCGATAGCAAATGCGACTGGTGGATTTTTTGATTACAAGAAAATATAAATTTGCTTGAATCAAAATTATGATTATTTTATGTTCATTTCCATTTAAATTATTGCATAATTACATGCAAACATAGAAAAAATAAATTCATTTCTTTAAAGACCTGAATCTTAATTTTTTTTAAGTTTAAAGAAAAAAATCAATGTGGTCCCAAACTTTTGTTCAGTAGTATATATATATATATATACGTATATATATAGGCATACCGATGAAGATATACTTATATATACGTATATATATACATATCAATGCATATATATATATATATATATATATATATATATATCAGCAAAAATCAATATAGTTGCTGACTTTTGGCCGGTAGTATATATATATATATATATATATATATATGTGTGTGTGTGTGTGTGTGTATATATACGTATATATATAGGCATACCGATGAAGATATACTTATATATACGTATATATATACATATCAATGCATATATATATATATATATATATATATATATATATATATATATATATATATATCAGCAAAAATCAATATAGTTGCAGACTTTTGGCCGGTAGTATATATATATATATATATATATATATATATATATATATATATATATATGTGTGTGTGTGTGTGTGTGTGTGTGTGTGTGTGTGTGAGTGTGTACAAGTAAAAATAACTTTGAAACTGAATTTGAATAACAGCTAATGGCGGTTTCTCTTTTTCGCGATGAGGTAATGCCTTATCTCTACTATCCTTATCACTTGATGATCGTGAAAAACAGAAATCTGCCTGCAGTGATATATATGCTTGTATTTTAAATTTGGTTTTGTACTCATTTTACTACATGAGCATTATATTAAAAAAGATAACTGGACGACCGTAATTCGTCAGATTTTATATTTTTCATAATATATATATACATGTATATATATATATACAATACAGTCCTGTTGAATAAAAAGACGACCAATTAATAACTATAATTAATTAACCTGCAATTCGAAAGCTAAAACTCCTCAACATTCAAGATATAGAGCTATTCAATTAGCAGACATATTCTTTTTTACCTACAACTCAAAGTTTCACGCTGTTAAAACAATTATAAATGGAGATTAAAAATGGCTCCATTTTTAATTCAAGTATGGACCCATTTTTAATTTGAAAAGTGTTTACATTTGTCTATGTATTTATCTAAGGCTTCTGCCATTGGCAGGGTGTGATAGAAGGTCAATTTCTAAGAGGAGTGAAGCTGGTTCGAATTTAGCTGTTTTCCTTCTCCTAGATTGATTGTCAAGGTTAAAGAATTGTCTGTTTATCCAAAAGTGGAGGAGAATAGATTGATACATATCTTTCCCAAGGAGATTAGTTCGAAGTGAAATCTAAACAGATTCGTCGGGAATTCGAACTCGTACCGCTGATTTTTAGGACGATAACTGTTACGTAAAAGACGCCTCCATTGGAAGTAAAAATGTTATTTCAGACAGATAAACAGCTTGATATATATGTATATATTCTTTTTCGTTTAATTTATATACGTATATATATATATATATATAGTCATCTACAGGCAAACTGTTTCGTTGTATCAAAACTCTTCAGTGGAGCAAGACACGCAGGACGCTTCAAACTGAGATGAAAACCCGGCGAATTTTACGTTAGACCGATAACATACTTCTCAGCCATTAAGCGAACAAACGCCAGCTCATAAATTTAAAGCATATGCATAACTTTTCGTTTAGTTCCATTTTGCACTTTCGGATACTGGAGAGCTCAATTTGTTAAAAGATATATATATATATATATATGTTTGGTTTCTTGGTTTCTTTGTTTTAATGGCATATCAACGTTTGTAGGTTATTTAATGCCAAATCCATTCTCCTAAAAGAACAGTAGTGGTACTATTTAACCCATAGCTGGGAGGATAAGGGGGTTCATACCTTTCCCAAGGGTATTTGCCCGAAAGTGAATGTAATAGCGCGACTGGAGTACGAACTCGCTTACTACGATTCCGCACTCCATCGCTTTAACCATTACACCACGAGGACACCCTCTATATGTCTCTGTGTGTGTGTGTGTGTGTGTGTGTGTGTGTGTGTGTGAAGAAAATACAAAAAAAAAAAGAATCCAGAAGTGATGTATTTATTTTGATGGAAAGTCAGCGTTAAACGCTTCGGTTTTAGTAAACCTTCATCAGGACTTTAAGATGGTGAAAGAAAAGTGTAGCAAAACAAGCGATAAATGTATTAGTAACATTTATCATCATCTTAATGTCTTGATGAAGGTTTACTAAAACCGAAACATTTCAACGTTGACTTTCCTTTATAATAAATACATCACTTTTGGATTTCTTTGTTTTTCTATTTTCTCCATACGTTGTGCATTCAATAGGTTTCCAGACTTTTTTTTGTTCAGGCATTTAAAATTGTCGTAGACACTTTAAAATTCACTATGTTATTGCTATTCATCTAATGAGATGACTGACCAAGTTTTTCCTACAGCAGGAATTGGAATACACCCTGCTAAAGCCTGATTGTCACAGCTGGGAAATTTCAAAAATACAATCTGAACGTGAGGAAGAACGATATGCAAGAAAATTCTGTTTTAAACTTGGGAAAAATCCCACAGAAACGTATGGAATGCTTCAGACTGCTTTTCGACCATCTTGCATGAATTGATCATCAGTTTTGGAGTGGCATAAGAGATTCAAGAAAGGCAGGGAGTCTTTGAGGGATGGGGAGAGGTGTGGGAGAAGTAAGGAAGTCAATAGACCAGAGTTGATTGGCCAAAGAGTTAGGGTTAGAGTTAGGGTCACTATTTTGAGGTTTTAAGGGAGTTCAGGAAGAGATTCCGTCGGAAGAGGCCAGCACTCTTCAAATCGGCTCAGTGGCATTTCCACCGGGACAATATACCAGTCCACAACTCTATCCTTGTCACAGACTATTTGATCAAGATGGGCATCAACACAGTTCCTCAGCCTCCCTACAGTCCAGACCTTGCTCCCTGTGATATTTGGTTATTCCCTAAGCTCAGAGTCTGTCGTTATGAGAGAATTGAGGAAATGAAAGAGGCTGTGACGAAGGTCCTTGACACGCTCATACAAGAGGACTTCCATGGAGCCTTCCAGAACTTGTTGGAATTGTACAACAGGTGTATTGCAGCCGGAGGAGATTACTTCGAAGGGGACTAGACTTTCATGTGTGTACTATCAATAAAAGTGCCCATACGAAAAAAGTCTGGAAACTTATCTAATGATCCTCGTACTGCCGGATTTTTCTCCATTATATACATATATATATATATATATATATATATATATATATATATGATGTGATAGAGCGTTGAATTGAGTGCGACTGTGGGGAATGCCTTCAAATAGAGTTGAATCTTGTACATGCACGCGAAGGAAATTACCTCAATATATTATGAATCGAAGACAGATAAGTATGAACAGACTGACTAAATGATAGATAGATAGATAGATAGATAGATAGATAGATAGATAGATAGATAGATAAGAATAGAATTTTGATGATATAGTGGTTGTTTGCATATCTAACATATCTGACATGCTAATATAATTCTAGCTATGAATTTGAAATCAGTCTTCTCTAAATATTCCACTTGGGTGAGTCAAAAGTTTTTCAATGTCTATATTGTAGTTTGAGGCGCGTATATCACGTGATCGAAGAATTTCAAACCATTGAAGATAGCCACCGTGGTCGGTAGTATCGAGGTAGTTGGTGCGCTTGCATGTAATGCATTGCTTTATCCCGTGTGTGATCCAAGAAAAATTCTCAAACTGATGTGCAAGGCTTTCTAATTCACGAGTTCGAATGGCATAAACAAACAAGAAGATTTGTTGTGTGAAAGGAGAAGGTGCAGTTGAACACAATGCAGTAATCATATTGTTCTAGAAATTTCGTTCACATTGCAAGGACTACGACGATCTGGTCAGGTCAGGTAGGCCTAAAACAGTGGATTCCGAGGCTGTAATCCATGCCATGGAGAGAAATCTTCCAAGTTGCACTCGGAGAGTATCAGACGGGCTGGGCGTCTCACAGTTCAGAGTAATTCGTCACTTTCACGACCTCAAGCATCTGGAGCTAGCGATTTGTGACTCAGTTACTAAAATAATGCAGTAAGTTTAAGTCATCCGAGTAGTTGGGCATCTGAGTAGCAGACAAAAGAAGTTTGGATGAGGTTACTTTGTGTTATGAATATCTAATCAAATAATTAGATTCAAATTTCTTGTTCCATTCTTGGAAAGACTTGCTCTACATGAGAGCAGAATAAAACTACATTCAGTGACCTTATGGGAGTTCTTAGCCTGACTGGTTATTATTTCCTGAAACGGCGTAGGCAGGAATTTGTGGACAAATCAACAACAGAAACAGTTCAGAGGGAATATATCTGGATGCGTCATAATTACTTTAAGGGAAGAGAAACCACTAAAAGAATCCCAACAATTGAAAAGTGCTCGGACAAATCAACTTGTCAAACGCTCTAAGATTAGGAAACATATAGAAAGGTAGAAAGGTAATTGAATTATATATATATATATATATATATATATATATATATATATATATATATATATATATATATAACACGCATAACGTGATAGAGCGTTGAATAGAGTGTGTAGATAATTATGAAGCGACTGTGAGAAATGCCTTCAAATAGAGGTGAATCTTGTACATGCACGCGAAGAAAATTATCTCAAGATATAATGAATTGAATACAGATAAATATGAACTGATAGATAGATAGATAGATAGATAGATTTAAATATGAAGCTGAATATTCACCCACTTATATCTGGTACAAAAATGTATCTACACAATCACTTTAAACCAAAAAACCGTTGACATGCCGAAATCCTCCCCACCAAAGCACCCTCGTAGAAGCTTTTGGGGTGCAGCTGGTTATAATACCGTAAAGTAGTGGGGGGGGCAAATTTTTGGTGGGAGGGCTGTATTACTGGCTTATGAATTATCAAAGGGCCACATTTTTTTTAAATCAAAAGAACTTAATCTCGATTTTTTTAGAGTCTCCTGGGGTCCACACAGAACAGTGCAGCAGGTGGCATGTGGCCCCCGGGCTGCAGTTTGTCATAAAGCAATCCCTAATACGGACTCTGTGAGACTAAATGTTGTTGTTTAACTCTAATTACGTGAAATTAAACACCATGAATGAATACACCGCTAAAAGTAAAGTTGGCCGACCGAAGTTGAGGGTGACCCGAATGCTACCTTTTCATTAACTACTATATCTCGATGAGAGCTCATTTTCGTTGGAACACTATATTTGGTAGCTCAAAACGTTTAACCTTCTTTAAAACACAAGTGCATTTCAATTATCAATAAGAACGTAAATATACTATCGCCCTTGAATAAGTATACCCCAAGAATATTTTGCAAGAGGCTAATTTACTTCTTAATATCAGTATTTTATTATTCCTAGTGAATCGTTATAGAATCAAAATATATATCATTAGGCACTATTTGATACCAAACTCTACAGCCTTGAAACATACAAAGAAAAAATATGTATATGTATCACTTCAAAATAAGTACACCTTACTGGGGATGAAACAGGATGGTACAGGATTTGAAATCAGTTCGTCCGAGCCAATTTCTAGGACAATAATCGGGACTCCACATGTTTCCTTTTTATTTGGGATTAAAAGAAAGAAAGAAAGAAAGAAAGAAAGAAAGAAAGAAAGAAAGTATGACTAAATAAAGGAAAAATATAGATAAAGAATAGAAGAAACAAGGAAAGTATGACGATAGATAGATAGATAGATAGATAGATAGATAGATAGATAGATAGATAGATAGATAGATAGAAAAAGAAAATATAACAAAAAATTGAAAGAAAGAAAGAAAAAATGCTAACGTAAGAAAAATATGAAAAACGAAAAGAAATAGAGACCAAGTAAAAAAGACAGATAGACAGAGATGAAGACAGAAAGAGAAACAATGATGAAAAAGAAAAAAGAGAATAAGAAAAAATAAGAAAAGACTCAAGAAAGAGAAGCAGAGCTGCAACAAGAAAATAGAGAAAAGGAAAGAGTTAGATAAAGAGAAAAGAAAAAAAAGAACCGGTTGCCGCTTACGTGCTTTTCACTTTTCGAAATATTCGCGAGAATGGTTAGCTCCTAGGCACGGAATTTGTAATTTGCATGCACGATCACGTAGGCACATAAACATCCCAACGGCAGATAACTCTTTCTATATTCCACTTAATGACACGTGTACGATGCGAACACTGCATACCAGAAAGGTGGACAATCGTTGCAAGTGGGGGGCGTATTCTTTCGGGTGTGCCGGTGATAGTGCATTTAAAGCAAGCCAGCTTATTGATTTCCACCAAATAGTATCAGAAATGTTCTGTGGAAAGCTAGATTGGGCGACAGTCACAGAACTTAGCCGTTGGTCGATTGGTCAGCTGGTTAGTAGGTTGGTTGGTTGGTTGGTTGGTTTCAGATATGTCTTCTAGGGTGGTTATTTTATACCGATCTCACAATCTTAATCTTTTTCTTTTTTTTTTTTTCAAATTACATATATATTTTTTTAAATAATGATTTCCTTGATAACAATTATAGTTTGCAGTTATATAGTTTCAAGTATTCCTATCTAATACAAATAATTTTCAAACAGACCTATTTGACCCATAGACAGAACCCTAATATATGATACAACTCATAATAATACAGCAAGAAGGAGCTCGTGGTGTAATGATTATCGTCGTAGGAAATGGACAGGACAACACGTGTTCAGATCTTGGACGAGGCTGATTGTATTTCATATAGCACTGATTGGGAATCTAATTATTCTCCCTCTAACGATGGATGAATAGTTGGTCAGACTGATTTTTTCTTAGCCTTGGTCCGGCAACCATTCTAGGAGAAAGAAAACTGAATTCAAACCTGTTAAACTCCGCTTAAAAATTGACCATATGTCACATTCTGCCCGTTGGGATTAGTAAATATATATAATATAACCCATCATCATACAACAACTACTACTGTTACTATCTAATACTATTACTATTTTTATTAACTAATACTAAAACTATTATTACTAATAATACTTCTATATTTACAAACCAATACTACAACTATTTTTACTAACTAATACTATTTTTACTAACTAATATTATTACTATTTTTATTAACTAATACTAAAATTATTCTTACTAACTAATACTACTATTATTGTTTACTAATACTACGACTAATACTACTATCTAATACTAATACTATTTTTATTAATACTTTTACTATTTTACAAGTACTACAACTATTTTACTATCTAATATTAATACTAATACTAATTTACAAACAAATACTACTACTAGTTATACTGTCTAATAGTTTGTACAAAATTGTTTTCAAGTTTTATTGCTGTTTAGTTTTGATTTCTTAGTTTTATCGCATATCGATATTTACCAACCCCTCCGCTCGGGCAGGATATGACACAAGGTCAATTTTTAAGCAGAGTTTAACAGGTTTCAATTCAGAGTTTTCCTTCTCCTAGACTAGTTGCTTCACCAAGGCTGAAGAACATAGTCCGCCCTACTATTTACCCATAGCTGGAGGGAGAATAATTGGATTCATACCTTTCCCAAGGGTATTAGTGCTATGTGAAATGCAATCAGTCTCGTCCAGGATTTGAACTCGTGTCACCGTGTTCATTTCCTACGACGATAACCATTACACCACGGGCACATTGATCTTTGTGGATTATTTAATGCCCAATTCATCCTTCTAGAAGAACAACAGTGATACTATTTAACCCATAGCTGGGAGGATAAGGTGATTCATTCCTTTCCTAAGGGTATTAGTCTGAAAGTAAACATAATAGCGTGACTGGAGTTCGAACTCACTTACTTCGAGGCCGCAGTTCAACCACAACATCACAGTAACACCTCTATCTTGATGTTATAATAATCATTTGTTTAAAAACACTTAGTTTCACTTATTATCTAATACTAATAAATTTGCAAACTCTTATATAGTTTCAGGCCTTTCAAGCAATTACATGGTTTCAAGTATTCCTATCTAATTCTAATAATTTAAAACCGATCTATTTGACTCATACATGGCACCCTAAAAGGCACTATGGCTCCTATTACAACCTTTTCTACCGCTATTGTTGCTAATATTAATAATTTATTGACAATTATATGGTTTCAAGTATTCCTATCAAATACTATTAATTTCAAACCAATCTATTTGACTCATAGATGGGACCCTAACAGGTGCTATAGATCCTATTAATGTTGGCGACCTTAGTTGAGGGTGACCCAAAGGATCCCTTTTCAATAGCTACTACACCGAGGTGTATGGGAGGACGCAACTCCATTCCCTGGTATTGCTTGATTTTACCCTTGATCCTTACCTTAAGATGCTAAGTGTTCAGCAGGGAGATATCAAGTACCATTTTTTGAGTCTTTGGTATGAGTCGACCTGGGATTAAACTCCAGTCACCCGGACCGAACATTGGCCCGGTTTTTTGTACACGATTCTATGATTTTAAGTAATTCATTACGTAAACAAATACAACTTCAAATAATTATTCTTGTGACAAATAATTTGCACACAGTTATATGGTTTTAAGTGTTCCTATCTAATACAAATAATTTTCAAGCAGATCTATTTGACCCATTGATGAGATCCTAACAAATACTACTTCTGCTATTATTGTTACAATATGAAACGAGTAATTTTTACACAATTATATGGTTTTAAGCAATTATTACTATTCATAAATGATAATCATTTATTAGAAGACAATTTTAAGAATTTAAAAAAAAAACTTTATATGTAATAAATGCATATATGTCCAAGTATACTTTGTAAAAATTTTATAAATGTACATGCAATTTTTTTCAAGTAAAAATTATTTTAAAATTTGTTGTTATGGCTTAACTTATGGCCGCTACACACACACATATATAAGCATAAACACAAAGATATATAGATATGTGTATACATATACACAGACAAAAACTAAAAGAAACAAAAAAAAGAAAAGAGTTGTCAGTAAATTTAAAACCACACTGCCACACACACAAAAAGTCCCCAAGACACACACACACACACACACACACACACAGAGAAAAGAAAAATAACTGCTTGTGAAACCCAAAACCACTTCAACACACACACACACACACACACACACACACATACAACGACAAATATCAAAGAGGGGTAAAGCAGACTAAAGTAAACACACTCTAAGAAAAAGGGGAATAACATCAATATAAAACCCGCAACCGAAAGGAAAAAACATTCAAACTGCGAGCAAGAGTGAGTTAAAGTCTCACTGAGTACCCCATTATCAAGGCCTTGTGCCACATAAGTTCTCTGACGAAAGCAACAAGCTGGAAACATACATATATATAACATGTATGTAAGAACAAAATAGATAAATTCAAAAAATACAAATCTCTTCGTGGACCATCCTATTTTTAATATATATATATATATATATATATATATATATATATATATATATATATATATATATATTTATCTTGTGGTACGAGAAAATTCAAATATGGCTTTTAATAGAGTACTCATATTTGAAATGAATAAAATATTATAAAAGCGATGTAAATATTTTAAAATTCTTTCAAAGGAAGTTTGTTTGTTTGTTTTTTCGATTACGTCTCTTCAGAGAATTGTGTCCGTAATTCTTGAGATGATATTTGAGGAATTCAGGATTTGGGTAGAGACTGACAAAAAAGCAAGAAGGAGGGAAGGAAAATATTTAAATCGCTTTTAAAATAAGAATACGCTATTGAAGTCTTCATATTTATAATTGTAAATTAGCTGAGGGCGACCCAAATGATCCTTTTTCAATAGCTACTACCCAAAGGTGGAGGGGATAACTCTACTCCTTGGATCGTTCCACTCATCCTTGATCCAGGCAAAGCGGCATCAAGTACAATTTTTAAATCTTTATTAGGACTTGACCTGCGATTGAACCCCGGTCTAGCTGATGAGTGGCGAACAGTCTAGCCATTATGCCAATCTTCAATTAATAATTAGCATGTTTTAATATATATGCTATAGAATTAGTTTTCATATTTTTAACGGGTATCAGATTTCCTTTGCATATTAAGGACCCTTTTGATGTTGTATATTCCAAAAGAAATTGTATATGCTATGGAAACATAATTCACAAGTCAAAACTTCATACTTGCAGAACAAAGGAAATTCCTACAACATTATGGAAAACGTATAGCCCTATCCTGAACGGTGATCCTGCGTGTTTTTGCAAACGTCCGTAAGACTGCCAATGCCAACAATAAAAAAAATCCTCAAGTCTTCTTCGAATGTTTCAAAGTGCAAATAACAATTATTATGCAGTGATTGTCACAAAATCCCATGAAATCCACTTGCCGATTGACTCAACAGATGACCAGATCAAACCCGAGTGGACTACTTGTGGTGTTACCTCAATGAAAAGGTGTACGCAGGAAAGCCTGGCTAAAACAAGCCATCCGTAAAGAGATTACAGCCATCCCCGCTGATATTCTACGCTGCGTTGTGTTTGGATTGAGAGACAGACAGACAGACAGACAGATTTCAAGAATGTTCTCTTAGTGGTGTTGAACATTAATGGGGTATCATATATTTAAGCTTTATTCCGCCCCATTGGCATAATGGTTAGAGTATTCGCTAATAGTCGGTGACACAGGGGTTCAATCTCAAATTAAGTTATATCAAAGACTCAAAATTAGGACTTGATGTCTCCTTGCTTCACACTCAGCATTATAAGGTACGGAACAAAGGTGAGTGAAGCAATCCAGGAAAAGAAATAGCGCCATCCTCTATAATTCGGTGTTGTAGCTTTAGGTCGGCAAACTTACCTTTATATTTTAACTTTAGTTTACACAACGAACTCTTTCCTTTTAGCTACACAATGCATATATTTTGTATTCTATATCATTAATAATAAGCCAGATATTAACTTAAAACTATGTAATTACTTGAAATGCTTGAAACCATATAACTGTGGGCGAATTGTTTGTATTAGAGAGGAATAGTTGATACAATATAACTGAGTAGAAATAAATGATTATTATTGAATAGAAATAGTTAATTTAAGCCACATTGTTGACAAAAACAAAAAGAAACTGAATTCAGTATCAAATAACCCAACAAGGGTTGATATGCCATAAAACCAAATGAATAAAGAATCAACCAAGTGTTCTTGGAACCATTTTGTATCTCCTCGGAGTGCACTTTCTCTCTTATCCCTAACAATTATCCTTGTTCCATGGTTGCCATAGTTACACGCCCTTTTTGCCAATTTAATAGGCATACATGGCACAATAGTCATTAACGTTGGAAATAGGCTCTGCGTAACAACAACTATATTCAATCCATATATGTGTGTGTGTGTGTGTGTGTGTGTGTGTGTGTGTGTGTTGCACTAAATTCAGGTGATAGCTACGTGTTGGACAGCGGACATTAATGGAATCTTATATGGATAAATGCAGGAAATCTTTAATCAATTTTATATGATTTTAAATAGTTGTCTGTAGAGTTCTCGAAAATGCCTGCTGCCTGACACACTTGAAAAGACGCTTAACTCTTGGCCATCACTTTGTTCCACTTGTCACCGTTTTCTTGCTTTGGTGCCGTACGGCTCAAGAGGTTTTCTACAACTAGAAGTATTTCAATTAACAGCATTTGCAGCTCAAGTGCGGGTCAACATAATATAGGACTGCAGACGACATAAGATAAACAATTTCCCACGCCCGACCACAGAGTTGTAATGTCAGGAAAATGGGAAAGCATAAATGGCGCCCACTTCAATTTAGTTTCGCGCCAAAACGTGTGTCAACCACCATTTTAGATGTGTTTTTTCAATGGTGTTAATTTTTTTATTGGTCAGTACCACGCCCGCTAAAACGTATAATAATGATGTTAATAATAATAATATCAATTCAATCTTATTTCGTGTTAAAATGAATAATAATAATAATAATAATAATAATAAACATATTTAGTGCGCTTGGAAGACCATTCACACCACATAAAGTAATGCTGCTAATACGGGATTCTCCAACCATCTCTCTCTCTCTCTCTCTCTCTCTCTCTCTCTCTCTCGCTTGTTTACTCACTATCAATCTATCGCTCCTGGCAAGTCCTCAAGACTACATCCAGTGTCCATACAAAACTGATATATGTAAATCCTTGCTGGTCGGCCAGCATAAGAGAACGTCGCTTACGAGTTCGTCCAGACTTCTTCAGCAGTGCCTTACATGTCTTGTTCGTCTTACTTGTATGTTTCGTGAGATAGGTGGTAAGTGGTCGTACAGCTGCTGTTTTGTGAGGTGTAACTTCCAGTATTTGTTCAAAACAACACGCGGCATTCTTGTGTAGTCTCCATCTAACTTTTTCACTATGCGTTTCGTTAGAGGCCAGGTGGTGCATCCATGCAGTAGTAATGACATGGACACAGCTTGGAAAAAACCCATTTTATCTTATCATGGAAATCAGATTTTTATACCAGCGACTAATCAGTCCACGCCTTCGATCTGCATATGTTTGACATCGATTTCAGTCGATGTGTTACTGCTACCGAGGTATGTGAACTAGTCGACTAATTTCAGAGGCTTGCTTCTTAATATGGAGATGGCTCATTCTTATTTAAAACACATGAACACTGTTTTATTTGCCTTCACGTAGAAGCAGATGCCTCCTGCTACTTGCTCCAGAATATGCAGTCGGGATTCAGCTTGGGCATGTGTATTTGCGAGAAGCGCTAGATCACCTGCGTTGTCCACATTTGTCATTGTTTCTATTTCTAGATATCGTCAGTTTCTGGTCTTTTTTATTTCAAGCCATTTATTTTTTATTAGATAAAAATATATGGTGCTAATATATCTCTTCGAAAAACTCCAGCGACAATGTCGAAGAAGTTGGTGTCTCCAGCTGGTGAGCGAACTATTGCTTTTATGTTTTTGTACATCATCGTTATAGCAGTTTCTTTGAAGAGACCATATGCTAATTGTATTTGCTCCATATTTTCTCAGTGAATTGAATCAAATAACTTGGAGAAATCTTTGAACAACTGTGTTGCCATATGCTTACTCCTTCGATGATTTGACAACTATGATGTTGTTCTGAAAAGGGTTGTTCTGATTTTTTTCTTAATAGTTTCTAGATAGGTTGTGATTGAAAAGTAAGGCATAATAAACTTTCGTAGTTATCGTAGTAAGAATTATACATCTATAGTTCTATAGTTCTTAGTAAATCCGAGGCCGCCTTTGTTAGAGATACGGAATACAACCTTTTGTCCATTTCTCTATTGCGTTTTGTTTATACACAGTGTTGCATAAAAGAAGTAGTATATAGTCAAATTTCCTTGTTTTCCATACTTCAGGAGGTATTTCGTGGAGTCCTGCAGCATTTCTGCTTTTCTGCTTTTTTGTTTCTTTTAGTTCAACGTTAAGTTATTCCTCCGTATACTGTCCTTGTTAGAATCTGCTTGAAAACCCTCCAGAAGTCACTATCAGGGTTTCCAAGCAGATTCTTAGAGTGTTCTTTCTACTTCTGAAGTCTTTCTTCTTGGTTGGCTGCGTTAAGTTTTGCACTCAGTGTGCGTACCTTTCCGCTAATTTCATTTACTGTCTGTCATGCTAATGGTGAGGGCTTATATTCTGCCAAATTTCTGATTTTATTGATTTGGTCTTGAATGTTTTCTAGTTGTTCTTTTTGTTATATGTTAGTTACCTTAAGTTTCTTTTATTAAGTAATGGTGCGTTTTTCGTGCTGTCTCGTTTTTCCTAACTGCTATTGACTTGACTTCCATATAGGCAGTAACAAAGTTTTCATATTTGTCATTCGGTGTATAACTTTCTGATGTCTCCTGAAGAATATCAAATTTGTTTCTTTCAGTTACGGTATATTGATCGCTTATATAATTATTGATGAGTAAGAACTCGTTATATCGTGAAGCTTTATTAGTTTGTTTATTTCTGAGCGGACTCAGGCGAATTTTTGCTGAGACGATTCTTTGATCGGAATATAATCCTTCAGGAGTATGCCTCTCAGTTCAAAGCACCGTGTTCCTATGCTAGTCACGGAGCCCAATGTGGTATGACGACTAGTCACAGTACTTGTTGTGACCATTGTGTTCGTGACTACCACATTAGCTTCCGACAATTTGCTTTGTCAAATCTTTCCGTGCCCACGCTGCGTTTGAAAGATTCACGGAGTTGGAGGGGCACAATTCAGCCGGATCTTCTTCTGACGGTCAGGTAATATGAGTGGCTAGATTGTCTAGCAACTCAAAGAATAGAGAAAACCCATTATTTAACGACAAAAAATCGTTTTTATTGAAATACGTTTGTGAGACAATAAATAACAAACAAATGAGGTTTGCTTTCCTGGCATACAGAAGAAGAAAGAATATCGAAAGAGGAAGAGTGACGATGAGGTGCGGTTAGAGTAACATTAACGTCTCTAAAGTCTGGGACTTTGAATTTTTGTAACTGACCTTTAAAATCAAAAATGATTGTCTCGCACTTTAGGAACGATCAACCAGCTTTTTGGGTCAATATAAACCTTGAACAAAAAGATACTTATTTTAAGGATCTTCTTTGTTTTGGAGATATATATAAATTAAAATTTATTTCATAAATTCTAATTTTTACATATTAATTAAGTAATCAACTGCACGTCGTGTTACAGCGCTTTTATCCACTTCTTGTTTATAAATAAATATTCAAGCTATGCTTTAGCATTATTTAGGAAGGTATAAGTTCATAGGTTTCCCTCCCTTTTTTAGAATTTAGTGTTTTGGCATGCTAAAGATAAAGAAGTCAGCAAGGAATATCACTTGTGTAAGCAGTATTTATTATTTCTGTCTTTGTCCATTTAAATATTCATGTTT
The DNA here is from genome assembly GCA_963585895.1 of Sepioteuthis lessoniana. Classification (NCBI taxonomy): domain Eukaryota; kingdom Metazoa; phylum Mollusca; class Cephalopoda; order Myopsida; family Loliginidae; genus Sepioteuthis; species Sepioteuthis lessoniana. The sequence continues at coordinate 23,353,536 of OY757947.1, read as the reverse complement.
CCACCGATAATCAGAAAATTGTGTTTTAGAATGTGTCGGACAAGGGAAGATAGCTCGTTATAGAAGCGGGTGATGTCCGTTTCATTATTGGCATTGCTGGGACTGTAGCAAGAAATGATTGTTGTGCAGAAGTTGCCATTAAATGTATCAGACATTCTTCTCGGTTCTTTCTTTGTTATTTAATGATTTTAAGGCACAATGATTGAGAAGCATTCCTACATCTCCAATGGTGACATTGACAGAGTTTTTCCGGTCAGATGTCGACACAAATGAGTATCCATCACCGACATCTTGGTATTTTACTTCTAGTTCGCTATAGTAATATCAGTGTTCCTGTACACATATGATGTCTATATTCTGCTCAGTTGCAGATGCAGTAAGCTCAGGTGGCTGGATTATTATGTTTAAATTTTTTAACGTGAAAAGTCGCTATTGACAATGCTTTTGCATTTTAGTAGTGTTTGGGCTCTCTGTTTGATTTTCCAAACACTGGAGCCAGAGCTCCAATTTTAACATAACTCGGCCCTTGATTACTCACGTGAAGGGCTTTAACATACGATTTGAATCAGAGTCCTGGTAATCTTTTGGTGACTTTTTCTCATCAACAGACGCTACTAGATGAGTAGCCGTAGTTTCCTGACCGTTCCTCCGCCCAAAATCTGGTGAAGTGCACTATTGATTTGCCTTTGGATTCATCCATCTTACTTAACATTCCCCATGCTGCATCCCATGGTTTACTTTGTTATATGTTTGTGTAATTCGTATAATACTCTTCTCCCTTAATCTGTAATCCAGTAACAAACCGTACCATGATAACTGATTATGGAGGCAGGATATTTGATAATCGCGGAGTTACATAGTCATCGAGTTATACATCTCTAGTTGTAAGCTTTTAGGTTGTTGCTTTTGGGTTTTGTTGTTGCTATTTTGTTTTGTTTTTTGTTTTGTTTTTGTTTTTATTTTTTTTATTTTTTTATTTTGTTTTGTTTTGGGTTTTTTTATAATATGAGTTCTTCTCCGTTAAAAAAGGAAGTTTCCGCACTTTTTCCTTAAGTTTTAACTTAGATAAAATCCATCATTCCTATTTGATTTTAATTGGGCAAATGTAGGATCAGCTTATTTTTTCATTTCTTGCGTAGACTTTAGATTCGGATTTTTCAAATACATTGTTAATTACTTCTTTTTGTTCATTCATTTATTCATTTTTAGTGGTGGGTAACTTCTACATATACTGTGAGATAGTAGTAATTTACTAAGTTTTTTGCTTAGATGTGGCACAAGGCCGAATGAATAGGGCACCCAATGAGACTCGAACTCACTCGTGTAACAGTAATTTATAAAGCTTTTTGCTTAGATCTGGCACAAGGACATATGAATGGGGCACCTACTGAGACTCGAGCTCGTGTAGTTATTTACTAAGGCCGTATAAATGAGGAACCCAGTGAGAATCGAACACATTCGTATAGGTTTTCTAGTCTAGCTTGTTAATCATTAGTAATTTGCGAAGCTTTTTGCTTCGATGTGGCTAAGGCCGAATGAATGGCACCCAATAAGAATCGAACTCACTCTTGTAGGTTTGCTAGTCAAGCTTGCTAACCATTACACTAGCCGAGGCGCCCAACTGTGTGATGATAATTAAAGTCGTTAAAAGCATATAATAAAACAGATGAATATATAAATGCTGCTACTTTGTCATCCTTGATCCAACCAAAGGAAACTTTGGTGGGGAAGGGGGTGATTTTTTTCGGCAATTTAAGGATTTTGGCTTGTTTTCAAATCTTTTTTTTTCCAAAACTGGTTAGTTGAAAATGGAATAACAGCACAGCAAACAGTTCAAAGAGCGAAGAAATCTTTTTAACTCTATGCTTTTGTTGACCAGCATAAAAAAGCAGTGTTTTCTTTTGCTAGTCTAGTCTCAGATTGACTGTCTATCGTAAAGTTGGACGTGTTTCGATCCCAGCTTCAAGCGTCCTACGTGTCTAGCCACACTGAAGAGTTGTGATACAACGAAAAAGTTTGTCTGTGGATGACAATACATACGCTCCCCCACGGGTTTTGAGTTCTCTGGCGAAGGAACTAACGGCTGCCACTCTCATAATGTCAAGCTCTTCAAATAAATTGAATACTCTGGTATCCGGTAAGGTAAAAATGTAAACAAACGAAAGCTACTACAAAAGGCCTAATAATTCCCGAGCTGACGTGGTTCGCTTGCTGGCTGAACGGTGTGATACTAAGTCTAACATAAAGTTGGACGGGTTTCGATCCCATCTTCAAGCGTCCTACGTGTTTAGCCACACTGAGGGGTTGTGATACAACGAAAGAATCTGTCTGTAGATGACAATATATATGTGGTGGGGTGATTGTTACCTCATCTTTCTTATCTCAGCTATTAATATTAGTTTCATGCTTTTAAGAAGAACAATTAAAAAGATTTTGGTAAGCAATATTTTTTTTTTTTTGCTTTGCTTTGTTTTTGTTTTTTTAGGGTTTTTATTGATTTCTGTCTGACGATTTTGTTTTCGTTTTCGAAAAAAACTGATGAGATAACAATTTTAGTTTTTATACTGCTGAAAGAAAGAAAGAAAGAAAGAAAGAAAGAAAGAAAAAAGAAATGACGAGCGAGAAAACTGTAATGTACTTTACAATGAAAAAGATGCTTTCAGGGTTTTTTTTTTCTATTTTACTTTGTTTTTAATATTTTTATCATTTCTTTATTTTTTTCAAAAAAGAAATCTGGACAAAAGAAAGGCAAAAAAATAGAATAAAAAGAACCATTTTTTCATTCCTTCTTTTTCTCTTTTTTTCTATTTTTCTTTCTTCATTTCTTGTTCCTCTTTTTAGGTATTTGTCTCTTTACTTCACTTTCTTTTCTTTTACTGTTTTAGATAGATAGATAGATAGATAGATAGATCTTTCTCTTTCTCTTTTTATACTTTCGTCTGCCTTTGACTCATTTGTAACTTCATTTTTTTCTTTATCCAACTTTTAAGAAGAAGTTACACAAAGTAAAAGACAAAGGAATATAAAAAGGAATATACAAAAGCAAAAGGATAAAATGAAATAAGAACCAATGAAAGAACGAAACGACAAACATTAAACCTTGAGAGATACAAATGAACATATCTGCAGAATTTCTACTATAAATGAACGCCATTCCCTCGTTGAATTCGCGGCAAAAATTGGCGCAAAATTTGCTGCAGTTGCCATTGTAATAGTAGCCATTGTAGCAGAGGCAGCTTTTCTTATTGTTGTCTCTATACTATCACCGGGTGTCCATGGCAATGACGACCGTTTGTCATGGCAGCTTAGATCTGAATGAGAATTAGTTTATAGCGAGATGCAAGTGGCCGATTTTATACTGGTTAATCTGATAGGTGTGCGCTTACAACTGCTGCTCAGGTATAAATACAAAAATAATTATCATAGGTAATGATAGATAGATAAAAAAAATATGTTAAGAATGAATGCTGCTGCAAATTGCATTTTGAATTTCTCTAACAGCATTTTAAGTGTATTGCTCTGATAAAAATCTCGTTACGACGTAACGTTTTTGCTGGATTACGCTTAAATCATTAAACTTTCAGGAATAATAATAATAATAATAATAATAATAATAGAAGGTGACAATTATGCCAATTGTAACTGGTGCATTTGAAACAGTAACTAAAGGATTACTAAAGGGACTGGAGGCCTTGAAAGTTGGCGGACAAGTGGAGGCCATCCAAACTACTACATTATTGAGAACGGCCAGAATACTTAGGAGAGTCCTGGAGAATTGAGGAGACTTGCTGTCGCTCAAACTCCAGTGAAAGACCATCAGATAACGCTGATGTGAAAAACCCTAATGAGTAAATAATAGTAATAATAATAATACGACTGCGGGGGAAGGTGATTCCCTGTGAATTGTGCAAGAAATTGAAATTTGAGCATACTGCCAGATGGTATACGCACAATCCAGAATCAATCCTGACGAATGAGACACACAAAATTCTCTGAGATTTTGAGATACTAACAAATCACCTAATCCCGATCAGAAAACCAGACCTCGTGATTATTAACAAAAAAAAAAAAAGAAAACCTGCCGAAGTGGATTTGCCGTCCCAGGGTACCACTGAGTAAAAATCAAATAAATAAATAAACGAAAAAAAAGACAATTATTTTGACCTGGCCAGAGAACTCAAAAAAGCTGTAGAACATGAGAATAAAGATAATAACAATTGTCGTTAGTGTGCTTGGAACGATCCTCAAAAGCTTGGTAAAAGAGTTTGAAAGCGCAGAACGAATCTAGATCATCCAGCCTACTGCATTGTTGAGATCGACCAGAATACTGAGAAGAGTCCTTGAGACCTGAGGAGACTCTTGTAAAAGACCATCAGTTAACACTGATGTGAAACATTCGCAAGAAGCAGGCGCTCTCACCATTATTATTTGTAATAGCGATGATGGTATTCAAACACATTCTTAGGAAATGAGTTGGTGGATACAAACTTAGATAATCACTAGAAAAGTAGTACATGGACGACGTTAAACCATTTTCTAAAAATAAAAAAGAATTGGAAACCCTACTAGAAGTAGTAAGACTTGAAGTCAGCATATAGGAATGGGATTTGGCATAGAAAAACGTCATACTAATGATGAGAAGTGAGAAACAACAAATGACAGAAACACCCAATCAAGAAAAAATCAGATCGCTCAGAGGAAAGGAAACTTACCAGGACTTGGGAATATTGAAAGCGGACACCATCAAGCAAGCGTAGATGAAAGGAAAGATTAAAAAAGAGTACCTCAGGAGAACACGAAAACTACTCGAGACCAAACTATATTGCAGAAATCTCATCAAAGGGATAAACACCTGGGCTGTTCTCCTCGAAATAAACGGACCAGAGAACAAGAAAACTCATGCATAAGGCCTTACACCCAAAGTAGGATAGAGTAAAAAAAGTAAAGTTGGCGACCGTAGTCGAGGGAGACCCAAAGGCTCCCTTTTCGATAGCTACTACACCAAGGTGTAGGGGAGGGCGCTGCTCCTTTCCCTGGATTGCTCCACTTTACCCTTGATCCTTACCTTATAATGCTGAGTGTTAAGCAAGGTAGCATCAAGTACCACTTTTTGAGTCTTTGGTATGACTCGACAGACTATATTTGTCAAGAAAAGAAAGCGAGAGGACTCACCATCATTGAAGATTGCGTCGATAGGACAAATCAAAGACTACATAAAAAAGAACAAACAAAAACTAATTGCGGTGACCAGAAACAACCAAAACAACACAATGATCAACAGAAGAACAATAACTAAAAAAACAAAATGGAAAGAAAAGCAACTGTTCGGATAATTCAAGCGACAAACAAGCAAAATCACACACGAAAAAATTTGGACATGGCTAAGAAAGTAAAACCTTAAGAAAGAAACTGAATCTCTTCTAACAGCAGCACAAAACAACGCCATAAGGACCAACTATGTTAAAGCAAAAATAGATAAGGCGTATCAAAATAGCAAATGTTGGTTATGTGGTCATGGAGTCAATCACATAATAAGCGAATGCTGCAAATTAATAGTATAAATCTAGACACGACTGTTGCAGAAGATGATTCACTGGGAATTGTGCAAGAAATTGAAGTTTGATCATACGAACAAATGTTATTGCACAAAATAGAATCCATCCTAAAGAATGAGACGCACAAAATTCAGTAGGATTTTGACATACAAACAGTTCACCTAATCTCGGTCAGACAATCAGACCAAGTGATAGTCAACAAAAAAAGAGAACCTACCGAATAGTTGGCTTTGCCGTCCGGCGGTCCACAAATCAAAGAAAGCAAAATGAGTGATTTGTACTTGAACCTTGCCAGAGAACTTTTAAAAGTTGTGGAAGGTGACAATGATACCAATTGTACGTGGTACACAAAGAACAATCCCCAAAAGTATGGTAAAAAGGCTGGAATATTCAGAAATAAGAAGACGAGCGGAGACTAGCCAAACTACAGCCTTATTAAGATTGGCCAGAATACTGAGAAAAGTCCTGGAAACCTGAGACGTCTTGCTGTCACTCAGACTCCAGTGAAAGACAATCAGATAAGGTGGCGAAAAACTAAGGAATAATAATAATAATAATAATAATAATAATAATAATAATAATAATAAAGCGAAAAGAAAGATAAGTACTTGGACCTTGCTAGAGAATGGCAAAAACCATGGAACATGAAAGTGACGGTGATACCAATTGTAATTGGTGCTCTTGGTACAGTCACCAAACGACTGGTACAGGGACTGGAGAACTTGGAAATAAGAGGACGAGTGGATACCACCCAAACTACTGCATTATTGAGATTGGCCGGAATACTGAGTAGAGTGCTGGAGACTTGAAGAGACTTGCTGTCTCTCAAACTCAACTGAGAAACCATCGGCTAACGCTGGTATGAAAAACTCGAAAAGGAGTAAATAGTAATGATAACAAGTGTAATAATAATCGTTTGCTTGATGGACTTCGAGATACGAACGGACCACCAAATCCTAGAAGACCAGATCTAGTGTTAGTTCACCGGAAGAAAAGGACTTGTCAACTCGTGAATTTTCAGTTCCAGTGAAAATTAAAGAAAGCGAAAACATGGAACTTTCCAGGGATCTAAAAAAGTTATGGAACAAGAAGGTGACGGTGATACCACTCGTAGATGGTGCCTGTGGAACGATCCTGAAGACCTGGGAAATAGACTGAAGGAACTGGAGAAAATAGGGAAAAACGAAACCATCAAGACCACAGCATTGTTGAAATTGGCTAGATTACTAAGAAGAGTCCTGAAGACATAAAGATACTTGCTGTCTCTCGAACTCCATAAAAGATTATCAGTTATTACATGTATGAAAACTCGTAAACGATACCATTCTACAAAATGGTATCTGCTCAATCCAGAATCTTTCCAAGAAAATGAGACGCATGAGATTTTCTGGAACTTTGAGATATAAACAGATAATCAAATTCAAGCCAGAAGACCAGAGATCGTAAAGATGACGAACAATACTAGACTGTGAGATGCCGATGAAGCCTGATTCTCTCCCTGTGCTACTCACCAGATGTGCCGAGATCATAAAGGTGACGTATTACATTGAACTGTGAGATGCCGATTCAGCCTGATTCTCTCCATATGCTACTCACCGGATGTGCCGAGGTCATAAAGGTGACGTATTACACTGAACTGTGAGATGCCGATTCAGCCTGATTCTCTCCCTGTGCTACTCACCGGATGTGCCGAGGTCATAAAGGTGACGTATTACATTGAACTGTGAGATGCCGATTCAGCCTGATGCTCTCCATGTGCTACTCACTGGATTAGCCGAAGTCGTAAAGGTGATGTACCGCACTGGACTATGAGATGCCGATTCAGCCTAATATTCTCCGAGTGCAACTCGCCAGATTTGCTTCAATAGCTTGAAGCTCGACCTCGTAACCACAGTCATAGGCTTGCCTGACCTTACATGATCATCGAGATTTTTGCAGCCTGAGCAAAATTTCTTGAATCATTTCTTTAATGTACTGTGATCTCGCCTTCAACTTTCACCCAACAAATGTTTTCGACTGCTTATGGCCCAGTTTGAATGTTTCACGGTCATCTGTATGGCTTTCAATTCATATACAGAGTGATGCAATGCACAACCTCTCAGAGCACTAGCAACCACAATACGACCATCAACAACGGGTACCTTACGCAGTTTGAACAGCTTTAGTCATATGATATACGCGTCGCAAATTAGCAATTGATAAAATTTGCAAATTTTTTTACTCTTTTTTGTGATTAACAAGAAGAAAATAACTTTTCATCTTGTGGTTCTTGTTGCACCAGCAGTCCACAGGGTGAAAGTGAAGGAACGACATTAGAGAAAAAACTGAAACCATCCAGACCACAACGTTGTTAAAATCGGCTAGGATACTTAAAAGTCTTGGAGGACAGAAGAGTCTTGCTGTCACTCAATCTCCAGTAAAAATAAAACTATCGTTTGGATTTCGTATAAAAAACTCAATAGGAGTAACAGAAGAGATCACAGAATGAAAATAAAAGAAAAAGAAAAAAGACAAGTAAACTCAAACAATCAAATGGTGATGCTCAAAGTCTGGGGAATGTGGAGTACCCCTTCATTACAATTACTTCCAGGCCCAAAGTGATAGTACCTGTTTGGGTCTGATCTATGAGTCAAATAGAACTTCGCTCTGTTAGCTACGACTACAGAATACATCGAGAGCATGTCTGAAGAGGAGTAAGACCTCCCACCAATGTGTATTCTGGATATGACTGAGGATCCAGTCTTGGAGCTTTGGTGAATGTGGAGTACCCCTTCATTGCCATAATTCCCTGGTCCACTTTGTTATGGTCAAATCCACTTTGTTATGGTCAAATATATGGGTCAAATAGAACTATTTAATCATTTACTAGACTTGAAACCATTTAACTGCGTGCAAACAAATGATAATCATAAAATTGAATTATTGGTATTAAATAGCAATGCAGGAACCCATTTAACTGTGTGCCAAAAAAAAACTCCGACTCGTTTGAAAATAATGTTATCTACAAAGTATTCGCTAACAAATCATTTGTATAATATGTACATGTATAAACAGGATTTGGCATTAGATCACCAACAGGGGTTGATATGCCATTAAACCAAAAGAATCAACCAACAAGTGATTGGTCCTTGTTATATAACTTAAAAACAAGTAGAACATGGGGGTGACGGTGATACCTGTCGTAGATGGTGCACTTGGAAAAAAGACTGGAGGAATTGGAAATGAGAGGAAGAATCGAGAACCTCCAGACAATAGCATTGTTAAGATCGTTTAGAATACTAAGAGTCTTGAATATCGAGGGAGAATTGCTGTCACTCAGACTCCAGTGAAGAACTACCAGCTGATAATGGTGTGGAAAGAAATAATGATAATAATAATAATGATAATAATAATAATAATAATAATGAGAAGAAAGAAAGAAAGAAAGAAAGAAAGAAAGAAAGAAAGAAAGAAAGTGCAACATCCGAAATGATATTATCTTGTCCTTTGTTTTTTATTGTCTGTCCATTCTTTTCTCCAAACAAACGCCGGATGCTGCGCGAGTAATTAAGGATGTTATCGGTTAAAGAGATATTTTTATCACCAAAAAAAGGCGGGAAAAACAGTGCAAAAATATCGCCACTTCGAGGCTGATTCTTTAATATTCATTTACCGTTAAAAAAAGAAAAGAAATTAGAAAAATCGAATTTCCTAACAGCCACTCACCTTCAAAGTGAGTTTGGTACTGTTAAAAGATAAGAAGCTAATGATGTTATTGTTTTGTCCAAAGATTATGAATTGATTTGATAGTTATGGCTTCAGTAGTTCCTGTATTCATTAAGAAGAAAAAAAGGCGGTAAAAAAGTCAAATGTATCGAATCAAAATGGCTTCCTGTTTTTGTATCTCGATTTTTTAATTTTCTTTTCATTTGTGAAAATCTATAAACAGCAATAAACGTATAATAAAAACTAATATAAATTAGGAAAACAAAAGAAATTCATTAATTATAAAAAGGCCAGTAATCAAAAAAATACTTAGTCTGGCACGTGGTCACTGATAGATAGATCGATAGATAGATAGATACATAGATCTAAGCAACCTAAGAATAGATAGATAAATAAATAGATAGATAGATCAAAGCAACCTAAGAATTTAGATAGATTGATAAAGAGATAGAGATAGAAAAGAAATAAAGGGAACCAGTAAACAGAGGAAGAATCGAGACGATCCAGACCACAGCACTGTTGAAATTGACAAGAAAACTTAGAACTGTCCTAATGAGCCAAGGAGCCATGTTACTTAATCTTAAGTTGAACCCACCAGTTACTAGTCATCCACAGACAGACTGTTTCGTTCTATCAGAACTCTTCAGTGTGGCTACACACGCAGGACGCTCGGGGCCGGGATTTACGTTAGACTATGATTCAGATCACTCGTCCACCAAGCGGACCACGTTGGCTAAGGGAATTTTAAGGTGTTTTTATTTTTAGAAACAGCAGCAGCAGCCTTTGTTTACATTTTTTTATACCCTATCGGCTACCAGAGTGTTCAATTCTTTCGAAGAGCTTTGCATTACGCTAGCGGCGGCCGGCAATTCCTTCGCCAGAGAGCTCAACCCCCATGGGGGAGCATATACTCTTCAAACCAGTAAATCTGGAGTAGAGAACAAATCCGTCAAGACAAATGAATTAGTCAAATTTTGAATATTTACAAATTCCTGGTAAAGAGCTCAATGTAAAATAAATTCACAGAGCAAATAATATTATTTCAAGAAAAAAACAATATTCGGTCACATTAGGATAATAAATTTATTTCCATCCTGTTAAGAGCATTGATATGAATCAAAGACTCTAAAATAATTTTTAACAGGATTTCATCAGATCCAATAGGAAAATAAAATTATATATAAATCATATATATTAAAAAATGAAATATAAATATAAATATAAAGATATAATTATAAATATATAGATATAAATATAAATCATATATATATATATATATATATAGTGTAACCCGGATATGAGAAACCCTGATATAAGAGAGATTTTCTCTGGTCCCAAATTATAGCCTGAGTTAATGTATATAACATAGACCAAACCCTGATATAAGAGAAACCTGGATATAAGATACTTCTCCGGTTATGACAACTCTCTTATATCCGGATTACACAATCTATCTATATATATATATATATATATATATATATATATATATATATATATATATATATTGTGAAAAATGGTACAAATACCGTCCAGAACCAATAATAGAAGACCAAGAAGCCCCTAGTCTCTGAGACTTTGCTCTCAAAACTGATAGAAAAATAAAGCGCAATAGACTAGATATTGTAGATAAAGAAAAACATGGCTTCTAATTGATGTGTCACTGCCAAGAGATGACATATCAGTCAAAGAGTATCTTAAGATAAGTAAATAAATAGAAAATGAAAAAATGTGGCACCTTAAAACTATCACCGTGGCCGCGATAATGCGAGCTCAGGGTATTATAAAGAAATGGACCGATAAACACTTTCACAAGATACCTTGCAATCCCCAGGCCATCTGAAATACGAAAAATTGCACTTTGCAGAACTGGCCATCTCCTTGGGAGAGTTCAGTTTATGTGACCGAAAAATATCAACACCCAAGACACAGCAAAAACATTAATACATAGAATACATATTATCACGAACTTTCCTTACCATAAATCTTTAGTAAAAACTCGGTAAAAGCTTATAAAAAAACGAAAATAAGGCTGATTATAATGATTATTAAAAATGAACTTGAAAATTTTGATTATTAGTAAAAGAATACAAAATAAACAGAAGAGTAAAGTATATTTTGTAGTAGCACTTCCCCCAAAATCACGTGATAGGAACGTTTAAACAAAAAGTCTTTACCGAAAAAGCGGATGATAGGAATAATGAAGAGGGGAGTTGGGATTATAACACTGAGACAGTGAGCAAAAATCGGGGATTGGGAAATATCCCAAAATGGCTCGTATATAAACAACTAAACATTTGTAAGAGTCATAAGCCAATCAACACACAAAGTAGCAACTTCAGTAAAGAATTTAGATTTAAACCCCATCAGTTTTAAAAGGTGACCATCGGATTTTTACGAAGTTGAAACTTGGTAAATTTGTTTTTTTTTTTTTGGGGGGGGGGCATTTAAGAGCTCTCTTTTTTGTAAGAGTACTGTGACAGGAGTACAGGTAATAGTCAACACCTCGGTCTGGCATTGTCACAATATTATATAACTCATAAAAAATGACTAATCCAACTCTAAATCAATGTGGGACCCAGACAACAGGTCTGGGTGTAATGATAGGCAGATGCTCCACTGACAGCCAACACTAGGGATTTGAAGGCATCCTGTTAATGTTGTGTGTTCTTATTTCAGGTACTCAAAGACCAAAGCAACAATCCACTTGAGAATTTTCAAAAGAAAAACATAGACTCGAGAAGACGACAAAAAAAGTAATCGACCACGCAAAGAGGACCAATGGAAGATGAAGATCTGGAAAGAATCTGCAAAATTCAATACAAGTCAAAAACTTTCCGACCAGGCCAGGTTGATTTGAAAGAAAGGTTGTTTGTCTGGCCTTAAGATACTACAAATACGAGGAAAAATTAATCACAAAGATAATACTCAAAGAAAACTCCTAAAACGAATTGAAACACTTAATATTGAAAACCAAGTTACTACTGAATCAAGAAACCCATCAATATTAACACAATAAGACTGGACAAATGTAGAATTAATAAAAAAAAAATCATGAGTGAAGAGAATAAATCAAGACTGGAAAAAGTTCAAGCTAGAGACCAAAAAATAAATAAAGGATTGCAAGATATTCCAACGGACATCAGCAAACAGAACGAGTTAATCTATACAGGAGCAAAACATGTCAGTGATAAAATTGGTATACTCCTAAGGAGTCCAAACAAAAATACAAAACCTGGATGGGAAATAAGACAAGGACAAATAAAGAAACTACGACAACAAGCGAAACTACTAAGGAAAGTGAAACATACAGAAACTCATCGGTAAGAAAAGACCCCAATAAGACAACCACAAACAAGTCTGACCATGCAACGCGAAGAAATAAATAAAAAAGATATTGGCGAAAGAAGGAATACTGAGAAGAGTCCTGGAGACTTGAGGAGACTTGCTGTCACTCCGACATCACTGAAAAACCATTTCCTACAGCTGGTGTGAAAAAATCGTTAGAAATAAAACAATAATAATAATTGCCAAACGAAAGAAATTCATTAATCATAGTAATTAAAACAATGAAAAAATACAACGTCTGGCACAAGATCACTATTATTGAGCATTTAGACAGGACTAATTTCGCTCTTATAAGATCAATATACTCATGATATCGCTGTTTACAGCTACTAACAAAGGTCATATTAGATCAGACCTTTTCAAACATTTTACTTAATGCACCTCTTGTAACTAAATCTAATTTCCATTCACCCCCAAATAATTGAATTCTATTAACTGTTTCTATCATCTGTCACCACCCCCACGCTTTCTAATCATGAGCCGTACCCATTTTTGGAATATAACAATTGACTCACAATCAAAACGGATATTATTACTATCGCCTATTTATAAAGACACTTTTAAGAATATTTTTTTAAAGTTAATTTTCTTATACATCAAAAATAACGGATTTCATTATTTCTGCTGAAATGTTATTACTTAAAGACTCCTCCCCTCAAAAAATATTTCTAAAAAAGAGACTCCCCCCCTAGGCATTTCACTAAACTGCATCCGGTGATGAGGCTCCAGATCTGGTGAGTTTGGAGTACCCTTTCGTTGCCATTACTCCCAGGTCCACTCTAACCTAAAGTGATATGTATTTACCAACCCCTCTGCACGAGCAGGATGTGACACAAGGCCAAATTTCAAGCGGAATTCAGTGTTTTCTTTCTCCTTGACAGATTACCATATCAAGGCTAAAGAGTTGAGTCTGCCGTATTATTTACCCTTAGATGAAGGGATAATAGTTGGATTCATGCCTTTTAGCACTATGTGAAATGTAAACAGCCTCGTCTAGGATTTGAACCCTGATTACTGTGTACATTTCCAATGACGATAACCATTACACCTAAGAGATAATACCTCCCAAGTGGTAGTACCTGTTAGGGTCCCATCAGTTTCTTTATTGAGAGTTAATTTTCTTCTAAATCAAATATATCAGATTTTTATTATGATAAGAATCCCGTCCTCTAAAAAGAAGTGTCCTGAGTGTGATACTAAACTGCATCTGGTGGTGAGGCTCTGCTTCTGGAACTCTGGTGTGAGTTGTGGACCGCTTCGTTGCCTGGTCCACTCCAAACCGAAGTGGTAGTATCTGTTTCAGTTCTATCAATGGGTCAAATAAATCAACTTGAAAATTATTAGAATGCGAGAGAAATAGTAGCAATCATAATTTTGTACAAATTATTAGTATTAGATAAGAATACTTGAAATCATTTCAATGTGTGCAAAATATTTGGATTAACAATAATTACTTCAAGTTATAGTTATTTACAAACGATTATATCAGAAAATATAAGAATATCAATTCAACAATCAATATCTTGAAAAAATGCCTATATACAAACATAATCATGTTACATATATTTTTACTTCATAAATACAATAGTTAAAATTGAATTACCATTTAGCCATTAGATAAGCCACAAAGGGTTAAAATATCGCTAAAAAAAAAAGTACTGATTTAAAAAAAATTAATTAGAATTTTGACAAGTAGAACTTCAATTTAAAAAAGTTAAACTTCAATTTTAAACAATATTTATACAGAATATCATAAGATAGGATATTATACGTGTCAAGTGAAACAATATTGATTTACAAACATTTTTCACGAACAATATAATCAGTACGATAAATAATTAAAAACTAAAACCAGTTCACACATTTTTCCCCATTTGGAGATCTTGTACCAAAATTGGAGTGAAGTTCTTTTGTAAATAATTGTTTGTTTTCAAATAAAACAATGGTGTAATCATAGTGTTTCGGAACATTTAAACAAACAGTGGGAATAATCTGCGTATCTTGAGGGATTGAAAGCAAACTCATACCTAAGTGTCAGACTAAGCAAAGCTTTGTTGATAACACTTAAATCTCGATATCTGACAATAAAAATTGGCATTCAAAATTTGAATCTTAAATATCCGATTGTGACGTTCAGCGTTTGAACTTATGGCGTTGTGTTTTCTTTTTTTGACTGGTCAAATCGCAAACCGGTATATTTGTGCTATGGCATAGATTTATTCACCACTTACTATGAAATTATTTTTTTCTAGAAATTCAAACTAAAAATGAGTTGTGCAGGACTTCTCAAAGTTTTAATTCACTCACCATTGCAACCAAATTTTATTTCCATTTATCTCCAAATAAGTAAATTGAATATTAGATGATAAGGCAAAACTAATTTCCCAATGATTAATACAATTTACTTGAAAAATAATCAGTAAGCTCTAAATGCAAATACACCAACAATTCCTGAATTATTTTTGATGGAAAAGATGAGTTTGGTGGTAACTGAGAAGATCACGAATATTAGGTGGCAATTTTATGAGTTTTAGCCTCAAATCACCACGTTTTACGTTTTAAGTGTTTCTCTGTTTGGTTTGTAAATAATGTATATAGCTAAACCCAGATTCCACCAGATACGAACTTGGAAAAGCTAATAAAGTGGGTTTAACACAAACAGAAAACCTGAGAAAGAGAAAAGCAGAGGAAGCTAATGTTCGCTCATGACAAATGAGTGTCCCTGCTTAGAAAAAAGTTGAAGTTGTGTCGACGCCAACCTTTTTGTAGGAAGATAAGGTAAATAATACTTACTGGCATTGGCTTAATGAGTAGTGTGTTCGCCAATGGACCGGGAGACTGGGCTTCAATCCCAGGTCGAGTCATACCAAAGACTCAAAAAATGGTACTTGATGCCACCTTGCTTAGCACTCAGCATTATAAGATAAGGATCAAGGATAAAATGGAGCAATCCAAGGAAAGGAGTAGCGCCCTCCCCTACACTTTGGTGTAGTAGCTGTTGAAAAGGGAGCCTTCGGCTCACCCTCGACTAAGGTTGCCAATTTTACTTACTAGTACGCTACGGTCTACTCCCATACATATGGGCTTATTACAGGTATTCATGAAGAATTCATTTAATATGACAAATCTAACGGGGTGGTTGATCAAGATGACGTTAAGACCAAGAGTTAGCTAATCAGGGTCAAATCTGGAGTGTCGGTTGGTCAAGATACTAGCTAAATTCAGCCGACTCCCCCCTCAAAGTCATCTGTTGGCCGTGAGTGGTGACTCGCAATGCTTTAGGATGGGCTCTAGGTGGCTGGGCAGTTCGTGATCTATCGGCTAAAGTGGTCACGTGACCTGCAACACTCTACTTTGGCCCTTACTGGGCTAAACGGGTAGTCGGTTGGTTATATCAAGCCCTAGCACTTTTACAATTGTCCTGACCGTCTTCATTGAATTTTGCTCTTGAAGCCTATTTTATCATACAGCTATCAGAAGACGATGACTGAGGGTCATTTGCACTGAAATAGCAATACCTGAAAACATTTAAATAGTGTGCAAACAAATGATTCATATTTAATTGAATTATGCATCATAAATTAAAAAAATACTTGAAACCATTTAACTGTAAATGAATGGATAATGCTTAATTGAATCATTAGTGTTAGATAGAAATACTTTAAACTCTTGGCTATGAAATTAAGCTACACCTGATAGCAATGATCCAGTCTTGAAGTTAAAAGAATTTGGAGTAGCCCTTCATCACAATCACTCCCAGGTCCTCTCTGATTGATTGGGAGTACCATTTAGGGTTTCATCTATCGGTCAAATTGAACAGTTCAATCATTTACTAGAATTATTAGTTTTATTAGTTGTTTGAAACCATATAGCGGTGCGCAATTAGACAAGGAGATTAGCTGTGTTCGTATTCAATAGATATTCTTGATATATAGAATTACAAATGTTAAATGACAATACATGAAACCATTTAACTGTGTGCAAGCAAATGGTTGATACTAAATAGGATTATTAGTGTGAGATAGCGATACTTGAAACCATTTAACTAAATACAAACAGATGTTTAATATTAGGTTGGTTGGTTGGTTAGTTGGTTGGTTGGTTGTTTTCATGGAATACCAACACAGACACATACACACACATACACACACACATATCTATATGATTTGTTAGCGAATAGTGAGTAGGTAACATTTTAAAACGAACCAAATTTCATTTGTTTACACATAGATGGTATTGCGATTTATTGTTTGCACATAGTTAAATAGTTTCAAGTATTGCGATTTATTGTTTGCACATAGTTAAATGGTTTCTGGCATTGCTATCCAGTATTAATCCAATCTAATATTAATCACCTATTTGCACACAGTTAAATTGTCGCAAATGTAGTTGATAATTAAATAGTTGCATTTGTCCTATACATGGGACCCTAACAGATGTTGCCACTCCCGGTTAGAGTTGAAATGGGTTTTCACATTCTCCAAAGCTCCAGGAATGAAGCTTCACCATTAGATGTCATTGGCTAGCCATAGCTAGAACACGACTGCTATTTAACCCATTGATGGGGCCCTAGATACTACCACTCCAGGTAAAGGTGGACCTGGGACTCATGGTAATGATAGGGTACTCTACTTTTCCCAAAGGTCCAGGAAAGACGACTCTCTATCAGATTGTCATATCCTGGACACTCGTTAGATGGGATTTACTCCTCTGCAGAGATTCAGTTGGATATTCTACAGCCTCAGCCGACTAGACTGGATTGATATTAAATAGAATTATTTGTATTAGATAGCAATACTTTAAACTACCTAATTAATAGAATTATTTGATACCATTTAACTCTGTGCAAAAAAATGATTAATCTTAAATAGAATTATTAAAGTTAGATAGGAATACTTGAAACCATTAAACTGCGTGCAAACTAATGAGCACAAACTCGTTTAAAAATCTGATGAGTGAATTGGTCAAGATGATAACCAAATCTGGTCGGTCAAGATGCAAAGCAAATCTGGTTGGTTAGTCCAAATGCGAACAAAGTCTGGAGAGTTAGTTGATCAAGATCATGGTCAAGACAAGAGATAAGGTTTATGAATATCATGGTCAAAACTGAAGAATTAGTTGGTCAAGATACAAAGTCAACTCTTTAAATTTATTTAACCAAGAAATTCTTTGCATATGAAATGGTTATAACTCAAACTCTTCTCTATAGATATTATGTCGATTGAATAAATTTGCTTTTTGTTTTGTCTGATAATCATATCTTAAATTTCAAAGTAAGCTTATTGGAAATTTAAACTGCAGGAAGACTCTATTTACAGCATTATGAAATAAAATAAAATAAAACAATGAATTTGCTGTCATTTGCATTTGCTCTGATATTTTTATCTAAGAAAGAAAAAAAGGTTATTCAAAATTTAAGTTCTTGACCCGAGAGAGAGAGAGAGAGAGAGAGAGAGAGAGAGAGAGAGAGAGAGAGAGAGAGAGAGAGAGAACAATAAATTTGCTTTAATTTGCATTTGATCTGATATTTCGATATCAAAAACAGAATTTATTAATAATTTATCATTGGAACTTTTGTGACAAAGTCTCACTCTCCGTAACCCTAACCCTGCCTCTCCCTCTCCGCCTCTCTCTCTCTCTCTCTCTCTCTATCTCTCTCTCTCTCTCTTACACACACACATATACACACACACATATATATGTGAAAGTCTATGTAAAAGGCACAAGTTTATATATATATATATATATATATATTGTACTTTTGCATTTGTTATTCAATGCAAAATACTCAATATTCTAACAAATAATAATAAGTACACGCAAAAGAAAAGCAAGTGTATGTTATGGGATGACAGAGAGGAAACAATCACATAGTAAATGAATGCAGCAAACAGCCACCAAAGGAATGCAAGACTATGCATAACTTGGTGACCCGAGACTTTGTGGGAAGACATATTACAAATATACCGAGACACACAAACAAACTCTATGTGTTTAGAAAAGAAGGAGAAAGAGGACTAACATGAAGGCTTGAGTAAAAGTAGGCAATTCAAGAAATCCAAGAATATACAACAAAGAACAAAGAAAGACTATTTACAGCAGCTAATAACACCAATATCAACTAAAATGACGTAAGGAAAAACAAAAAAAAAAACATCAATAAAAAAATCTAGAAAACAAAAGTAGGAAGAAAAGCAACAGTATGAATACTTGAAGCGAAAACCAACAAAAATTGCACGCAAGATTAGGCCCGCCAAGGGAAAGGCTCAAAAGAGAAATTGAATCTGTTTAAATACCACAAAATAATATAAGATCTTTTTATGTCAAAACAAAAAAAAAACGATTAATCACATAACAAAGCGAATGCAGCAAACAAACACAAAAAGGAATGTAACGAGGCGGGAAAGATGATCAAAAGAAAAGTTAAACATTGTGCCAAATGGTATAGGCACAAACCAGAATCAGTCATAAAAAGACCCATAGAATTCTCTGAGACTTTGAAATACAAACAAATCACTTAATACCAATCAGAAAATTAAACTAGTCTTAATTAATAAGAATAAGAAAAACCCGTCATCTAATGAATTTTGCCATTTACCAGACCATAAAGTGGAGACAAAAGAACTCAAGAAAATCGACAGTTACTTGGATCTTGCCAGAAAACAGAAAGAGCTATGGAACATAATGGTGACAGTGATTCTAATTGTAGTTGGTGCACTTAGGTTTCCAAATGCTTTGAAAAAAACCCAGTAAGGATTGGAAATCAGTGGAAGAATCGAGATATAACACTACTGAGGTCAACTAGAATACTGAGAAGAGTTCTGGAGACCTGAAAAGACTTGATGTCTCTCAGACTTCAGTGAAAAACCACCAGTTAAAATATTTTACCAAATGCCTGTCCGTCCAAATAAGACTCAATCATATTTTTCTTGATTACCATCAAACCGTCAGAATTCTAAGGGTTATTATTATAATGAAAATGTTTTGAACAATCTTTGGAGATACGACTCAGAGTCTTATCTGCGGGATCTGTCCTTCCTTCTCATTTAATATCTTATTCTTCTTCAATGTAAAACGCCGTTGGTGGCACGTATTCCCATTGCTTCCAGGGGGCAAACTGTTTTGCCATGTAACGCAGGGAATTTCAAGTTCAAGTCTGTTTTGAAAGGAGCGTAAATAAAGCACACAGGGAGAAACTCTGTCCTAGACCAACATCGACCCAAAAGTGACATCTTTTCAATGCAATCAGGACATCTGTATAAACAGAATTAGAAGTACCGAGAGACTGCGAATCCTCACCGAAAGTTCAGACAAGAAGGAGAACATAAGCAATGGTGTCTTTCTGAAGGTTCTTTCATGATAAAAAATATTTGTGATATCAGATTTTAAAAGTGACAGGTAGTGAGGTATAAATAAATACAGAAAAGATTTAAACACGAAGTACTTTTTGAATATCTGAAAATCTATAAATCATATACGAGAGAATACTGCTACAACAACTGATACTACAACAACAACTACTACTAATATGACAACTACAACAACTAATAATAATAATAATGACAATAATAACAATAGAAATAATAATAGTAGCAAAGATGAACCAGAGTTGCCAGTAATAGCAATAACAACAGAAATAACTTAAGGACAAACAATCAAAAAAGAAAAAAAATTATCATAAATCTAGAAAACGAAAACGAGAAGAAAAACAACTGTATGGATACTTCAAGCAAAAAACAAAGGAAATTGCCCCAGAGATGACTTTGAGATGGTGACGAAAGGAAACCATAGCGAGATAAACTGAATCTCTGTTTATTACAGCCGCAAATAATGTTATAAAGACTAATTATGTCAAAACAAAATTGATAATACGTAACAAAATTGCAATAGTTGGACATATTGTTGTAAAGAGGAAACAGTCAATCACATAATAAGCGAATATTGCAAACTGGTACAAAAGAAATATGAAAGTAGGCATGGTTGGGTGGAAAAGGTGGTCCATTGCAAATTGTGCAAGAAACTGAAGTTTGACCATACAGACAAATGGTATATGCACAAAAATGAAAATGAGACACATAAAATTCACTGTAACTTTAAGATAAAAATGGACCACCCAACTTGAAGGCATTACCTAGTGTTAATTAGCAAGAAAAAAAGAACTAATAATAGAGTGGATTTAGCTTTCCAAGCGGACTACAGATTTGAAAAAAAAAAACGAAAATATAGACAAATACCTTGCGAACTTAAACATTTGTGGATCATGAAATTGACGATGATAGCAGAAGTAGTTGTAAAACCCCTTGAAACGATCCTTAGTAACATGGGAAAGAGATTATGTAAACTGAGCAGATTTCAGATTTGTTACACACCTTTTAGCCTTGTATGAGCCTCAAGCTACACAGAAATTACGACAGAAATCTGAATTAGATTTTCTAGTTTCATAATAAGTGATAGAGTGTTGCCTCGACAAAAATGTTCAACAATAGCTTTTCTTTCCAGGTACTTTTTGAAATTTTTGAATGACCTTCGTATATATATATATATGCCATTAAAATGTCCATTGCTCAATAAAAACTAAAATAACAGTAAATTCTGTAAGAAATTCAAGTGCTCAATACAAAAAATTGGGCCATGTATCTCTCTCTCTCTCTCTCT
This sequence comes from Sepioteuthis lessoniana, assembly GCA_963585895.1. Taxonomy (NCBI): domain Eukaryota; kingdom Metazoa; phylum Mollusca; class Cephalopoda; order Myopsida; family Loliginidae; genus Sepioteuthis; species Sepioteuthis lessoniana. The sequence goes on along the minus strand of OY757947.1, from coordinate 23,332,273 downwards.
CTCTCTCTCTCTCTCTCTCTCTCTCTTTGTGTGTGTGTGTGTATATGTGTGTGTGTATACTTATGTGCATGTTTATAAATATATATATATACATAAGAGTGTTCAATAAGAATCTAATCCTCTCTCTCTCTCTCTCTCTCTCTCTCTTCTGTATATATATATATATATATATATATATATATATATATATATATATTTTACATTAACAATTCTTTTTAATACTTACATTTCTAAATAAAAGGTTGAACGGTTCTATATTCCCCGAAGATGGGGACCTAACAGGTTGTACCACTAAAAATCAGAGCGGACCTGGGAGTAATGGTAATGAAGAGGCAAGCTACATTCTCCAAATTCCAAGACAGGATCCCTTCCATCATTTTAAAGCCATACCCAGGACACTATATAGTTTCAATTAATGTTAACTAACGCTGATATTTCTATTCAACATTATTCATTCCTTTGCGCACATTTAAGTGATTTCACTTATTGCTATGTAATACTAATATTTCAATTTATGATTAATCTTTTGTTTAGATACAGTTAAATGGTATTAAGTATCGTAAAAGATTGAATATTGCTATTTCACCTCTAGATGGGACCCAAATAGTTTCTACAACTCCGGGCCATAGTAAACCTTGGAGTAATGGCAATGAAAGGGTACCCCCCATTCCCCCAAAGTCCCAGGATATCAAATAGTCTAGTGCCATGCCGAGGTTACTTTGGAGGGAGATCGTATGCCTTTGCAGAGATGCAGTCGGCGTATTTGGCTGCCCCAGCCGGCAGCGTGGTAGGGAATTAATGGGGATGATGATGATGACGTTTGGGGGAGGAAGAAATAGGAAATTTTTATTCAATTAGAGATCAGTATTTAATGGATTCTTTTTCTATGATTTTGTTGAGCTACGATGGATCGATTATATATATATATATATATATATATATATATATATATATATATATATATATATATATATATATATACACGTGTTGGCATTTCTAGTCATTGAATTGTGCAGGAACGTACATTGTTTGGATTCCTGAACCCTCTCTGTGGTAGAAAACGTTGAAATGTTATCTGAATGCGAATCTAACCCGTAAAATCTTGAAATGGGATATGATTCAATGATGCTAACCACCCAACTCAGGTTCTCACAAAATGAAATAAACAATCATTTTGTCGGTACTTTTATGGCTTTTATGTGAAAAATAGATTCATTTCTATGAGAAGAAAAAAACACATATATAGAGATAGAGAGAGAGTAAATAAATAAAGAGAGAAATGAAAAGCAAGAGAGAGAGATTGGAATCGAGTTTTATATATATATATATATATATATATATATATATATATATATATATATGCATGAATATATCTAAAGAGAATATTGAAAGGAGAGAGAGAGATGAAAAAAGAACGAATATATATATATATATGTGTGTGTGTGTGTGTGTGTGTGTGTGTGTGTGTGTGTGTGTGTGTTAAGAGAATAATGAAAGGAGGAAATAGGAAGAAAGAACGAGAGAATAAGTAAAGTAAGTAAAGTTGACGACCTTTGTCGAGTGTAACCCGAAGGCTCTTTTTTCAATCCCTTTTTTTCAAAATCTTTTTTTCACCGAGTTGAAGGGGAGGGCGCTACTCCATTCCCTGGATTGCTCCACTTTACCCTTGTTCCTTACCTAATAATGCTGAGTGTTAAGCAAGGCGGCATCAAGTACCATTTTTTGAGTCTTTGGTATGACTCGACCTGGGATTGAACTCCGCTCTCCCGGACCATTGGCAAACACTCTGCCGGGTCATTGGCCTCATAAGGAGAATCTTCGCCAATGATCCAGGAGACCGGGGTTTAATCCCAGGTCGAGTCATACGAAAGACTCAAAAATGGTACTTGATGCCGCCTTGTTTAACACTCAGCATTACTAGGTAAGGATCAAGGGTAAAGTGGAGCAATCCAAGGAAAGGAGTAGCGTCCTTTTCTACACCTCAGTGTAGTAGGTATTGAACAGGGAGCACTGGGTCACCCTCGACCACCAATATATATATATATATGGGGGGGTGATAATATAGTTTGCATAACATATAAGGAGTTTTCAATATCATTTATGGACCGAATATAATCTTAACTAACGATAGCGTTGACACAGGATCAATATATATATATATATATATATATATATTATATATATATAAGGGAGAGAGGAATAGAGAAACAAAGAGATGAAAATATATATTGATATATATATATATAGCGAGAGAAATGAAAAGAGACAAAAAGACGGAGAGGAATATATATATATATATATATATATAATATATATATATATATATATATATAAAGAAAGAGAGACAGAGAGATGAAAAGAAAGAGATGGACGGTCAACGACTCATCAATATTGAAAAATTAATTAAACCAGCCCAAAGTCTTTAAATGTTACAGAAGCAAGTTTCAATCGATTGAATTTACCCCACCCACTCTCATCCCCCATTTTAGTTACGGTCACCATTTTGTTTTTCGACTTTGTCTGCCGTTGATATTAATCGTGATATCTGGGTGCGAAATGAGTCAGCTGGTTTTATAGTCACGTTTCGCGGTGAGATAACGGCGTGAGTTCTCGTTAACACGTCTTATCGAAGACTTCAGTTTTGAAATGAGAGAAATAAAATAAAAAAAAAAAGAAATTTTCTTTTTTAAAAAAAAAAAAAAGATGTAACTTTATACTCTCTCACAGGGGTTCTTTTATCGAACTATCTTCACGGCACAAATTCCATCCATAATTTTATTATCTATGTATCGTTTGTTCAATACATATAACTATCTTTATTGTCTATTGATATTACTAAAATGATGTATATATGCATATATGTGTGTGTGTGCGCGCGCACGCGTGTGTGTGTGTGTGTGTGTGTGTGTGTGTGTGTGTGTGTGTGTGTGTGTGTGTGTGTTAAAGAACTACCCAGTGTTGCCTGGGTAGAAGGAAAATTTCACATTATCACCAGCACCACCATCATCAAGATTCTTTCCCTCTCGCCATTCGTCGTTTTTGGTCATCGCTCTTGGTACGTCCTTTAGACAGCATCCAGCGTCTACACAGAGCTGATGATCGTAAGTTTTTACTGCCCGACCAACACTGGCACGTCTATGTAAAAGAGTCCATAAGAGAATATCGCTTATGGGGTCGTCCTATCTTCACCCAGTAGGGCACCCCTTGTCTTGTTCGTCTTACTTGAATGTTTTGTGAGATGGTTGGCAGGTAAGTCGTACAGCTGCAGTTTTGTGCTAAATGTATGAAATATAAATGAGAAGACATTTTAAAATTTTACCATTGTTTCGTTCTTGTTTGTTATTTTTAGCGAGGGGGGGGTCGTAGTTTATTTGGAAGGTTTTTTTTTTTGTTTTTTTAGGGTTTAAAAATTATTCTATTGATTCAATATATGAAAATAAATACTGTCCTCTTTCGTTTGAATTATCTTTCTTTCAACAATGCAACACTGATGTACAACTTACTTGTTTTTGGTATGGAATTGGTTCCGAAAGAATGAAGGTTAGTTGTTTGGTTGAGTTTTATGATATGTAAACCCTTCTAGGTTATTTAATACCACTCCTATTCACACACACACACACACACACACACACACACACACACACAGACACACACACACACACAACACACACACACACACACATATATATATATATATATATATATATATATATATATATATATATGAGATAAACAATTAGTTTAAGGTAACATTTTAAACGAACCAGAGCTCATTTATTTGCACACAGTTAAATGATTTCATTTACTGCTATCTATCTTTACTAATTAACATTAACTATTCATTTGAACAAAGTTAAATGGTCCCAAGTATTCCTATCTAACCCGAATAATTCTATTTAGTATCAATCACTAAATGGTTACATGGTTTCAAGTATTGCGATGTAATACTAATAATGCAGTTTAACATCAGTCATTTGTTTGTACACAGATAAATTGTCAAAAGTTTTATTCAAGCCATAGATGGGACCCTTACAGGTCACCCCACTCCAGGTCAGCGTCGACTTTGGCCTAATAGCTATGAAGGGGTACTCCACATTTTGTCAAAGCTTCAGTATAAGAAACCTCACCATTGTATCATAATCAGAACACTCGTTAGGGGAGATGCAGAGATGCAGTCGGCGTATTTGACAGCCCCACCCGATTCAGTAAGAATGAAGGTCAACGGAGTTAAGTGTAACAGTTTGTACGAAATTTTAAAAGTTCCTATAACTCAACTCGATACCAATTACACTTACAACGCCAGGAAAATCTAAGGGTACAAAAGAAATTTCCATCTTAAAATTTCCCATTTTCCTAAATAGTTCGATTACAGACACAGAGATTTAATAATATATATCTTTTATAAAGTAAAGTTGTGTGACTTTAGTCAAGAGTGTCCCAAAGGCTCTTTTTTCAATAGCTACTACACCAAAGTGTAGGGGAGGACGCTATTCCATTCCCCGCTTTGCTCCACTTTACCCTTGATCATTACCTTATAATGCTGAGTGTTAAACAAGGAGGCATCAAGAATCATTTTTTGAGTCTTTCGTATAACTCGACCTTGGATTGAACCCCGTCTCCCGGACCATTGACGAACACTCTAGGCCATAAAATTTATAAAAATGTTTGTATATAGCCGACTGAATTATAATTTTTGAGATCTGAGTTATGTTGAATGTCAATTCTTCGCCGAAAAAGACATCGACACGCGGATAACAAAGGTATGGACAGCTATCGATAGACTATCGGTCATATGGAAGTCAGACCTGACCGATAAAATGAAACGCAGTTTCTTCCTAGCTGCGGTCGTGTCGATACTGCTATATGGATGCACTACATGGACGCTAACTAAACGTATGGAGAAAAAGCTTGACGGCAACTACACAAGAATACTGCGAGCAATTTTGAACAAGTCCTGTAGGCAACACCCCACAAAGCACCAGCTGTACGGCCACCTACCTCCCATCACGGGAGACGAACCAGACATGCAGGGCACAACTGGAGAAGCAGAGACGAGTTCATAAATGATGTTCTCCTATGGACCCCCTTATATGGCCGAGCAAAAGCAGGACGACCAGCTCGAACCTACATGCAGCAGCACTGTGAGGATATGGGATGTAGCCCAGAGGACCTACCAGCGATGAACGTTAGGGAGGAGAGGCGAGAGAGGGTCAGGGATATCCGTGCTGGTTTCACGACATGATGATAATAATGATGATGATGATATATATATATATATATATATATATATATATATATATATATCACTCGTAAACAAGTACATCCAAACATCTTTTAATAGAAATTTAATTTTCCAAACAAAGATACTATGATTTCATTATTTCGAGCGGATTATCATGCGATCAAAACGGACATTAATAAATATAATTTATTACCAAACTACAATATCAAAATTCTGCAACTCAAAATAAAATTGCTACACTTCTGTAATTAGAAATTGCACAAACATATATCAGGTAAGTACTAATATTTTGACTGTTCTATATTGTAAGGGTTAATTTTCAGCCAAAGTATTACTACTTCTTTGTGGCCCAGTCGCCTGAAGCTGCAGAATACACTGACTGCATCCCTGCTGAGGGGTAAGACTCCTCCAACGAGTGTCCAGGATATAATACTAAATAATCTGATGGTGAGGCTCCAGTAATGCTGGAGCTCTGGGTAATATGGAGTCCTACTTCATTGCCATCGTTCCCAGGTCCACTCTGGCCCGCAGTGGTAGCACCTGATAGGGTCCTATCTATGGATCAAATAGAATTAAACTGCGTACTTATGCTAAACTGAGTTACTTGAAATAGGACTGTTTTGATATTTAAACTGCGTACTTATGCTAAACTGAATTGTTTGAAATTTAATTCGGCGTTTAAAGACCCGAAAAGGGTTGAGACGCCGTAAAACAAACCAACCAACCAAACAAACAAACAAACCACTTCTTTTTTGATCTAGTGACAAACTAAATTCCTTCATTTATTAGATATATAGAATGTAGGGAAAGATAGATTCATGTTTTTCCCCGATGGCTTTGATTTTATTTTTGAGAAAGTGAATATTACCCCAAGATCGCACTTTATTTTATTACATGTATTGAATGCAGGGAGAGGTGGAGACATGCCTTTCCTTAATGGGATTGATTCTTCTTACTTGTGTTTTACTACATACATAGAATGCAGAGGAAAGTCTACTTTTTTATTTTATCCACAAAACTATTATATTACCTTACACTTCCATTCATTATATTAGTATACAGGGAAGCTGGTTTCATGTCTTCCCCCAGTGCCATTTATTCTATTTTCGTTGTTTTATTTCAATTTATTCTATTTTATTCCATTTATTTATTTGCTTTTTGTTTATAACCATTCTTCTACTTCATGCAATTCCTCTTATGTAACAATCCTCCATTAAGCAACACCACGTCAAGAGAAGCGTGGGGGTGTTTGATCCAACCTCCCTTCAGGCCAGGTTTGACACTCGGTCATTTGATCGTTCGGGACAACGCACGAATCGAGATTCAATCGCAATCGTAGCAAAAAATGCTTGTTACCGTCAACATTCCCCATTTTTGGGGGGCTTCAGGCGCCAAGTGATGGTATCTGAAAGTATTGCTTGTGGGAAGACCCCCACTGGGACCAGCACAAACAGCAGATGGATCCCGGAAAACCGAGGAGAGGGAAGTGTAAGGGTGTTTGATGGACAAGTGATGTTAGAGTTCAGCTCAATGGAAAAAAGCTATGAGAAAGTTTACTTTTTGAGTTTTAGCCATGACAGGCCGTCAGTTCGGCTGAGTAGACGTGTTTTGCTTTCAGTTTTGTTTTTTTTTCCTTTTGTGGTGGGGTATGTTTTATTTTGTTTTGGTTTTTTTTTTTTTTTTTTTTTTTTACTTCTCTTTTTTTGTGGAGAGAGGTAATGTTAGTTACATGTTTTTTATCTATCGGAGCGATAGAAACTTTTTAAAAAATACTGAGACTTTTCTTCTTCCAATGAAGAACGGTTTGGAAACCCACTGTGATAGCCAGCCCGATTTAAACATCATTTGACGTGGAAACCAAATTACGAGGTCCATACGATAAGTTTCCAGACGTTTTTCGTATGGGCATTTAAAATTGGCGTAGACTCTTGAAAATTCACAATCTTATTGCTATACATCTTATGAGATGACTGACCAATTTTTATGATTTCAGGTTCAAAGGAACAGCTACAGCAGCAATTGGAATACACTCTACTAAAGCCTGATTGTCACAGCTGGTGAATTTCAAAAATGCAATCTGACACTTTAGAAGAACGATATGCAATAAAATTCTGTTTTAAAACTTGGAAAAAATGATGCCGCAGAAACGTATGGAATGCTTCAGACTGCTTTTCGACCATGTTGCATGAATCGAGCATCAGTTTTTGAGTGGCATAAGAGATTCAAAGAAGACAGGGAGTCTGTGAGGGATGATGAGAGGCGTGGGAGGAGTAAGGAAGTCGATACACCATAGTTGATTGGACAAAGGGTTAGGGTTAGGGTTACTATGCTGAGGGTTTAAGGGAGTTCAGGAAGAGATTGCATTTCACATAGCACTAATACCCTTGGGAAAGGTATGATCCCAATTATTCTCCCTCCAGCTATGGGTAAATAGCAGGACAGACTGGGTTCTTCAGCCTTGGTGAGGCAACTAGTCTAGGAGAAGGAATCTCTGAATTCAAACCTGTTAAACTCCGCTTAAAAATTGACCTTGTGTCATATCCTGCCGAGCAGAGGGGTTGGTAAATATTGATTCTGTCGGAAGAGGCCAGCACTCTTCAAATCGGTTCAGTGGCATTTCCACTAGGACAATACACCAGTCCTCAACTCCATCCTTGTCACAGACTATTTGACCAAGATGGGCATCAAGACAGTTCCTCATCCTCCCTATAGTCCAGACCTTACTCCTTGTGACTTGGTTATTCCTAAGCTCAGAGGCTGTCGTTATGAGACAATTGAGGAGATGAAAGCGGCTGTGACGAAGGTCATTGACACGCTCACATAAGAGGACTTCCATGGGGCCTTGCAGAAGTTGTTGGAACGGTACAACAAGTGCATTGCAGCCGGAGGCGATTACTTAAAAGGGGACTAGAGTTTCATGTGTGTACTATCAATAAAAGTGCCCATACGAAAAAAAGTCTGGAAACTTATCGTATGCACCTCGTATAAATGCTTATTCACTTCCGTCATTGGCTGGCATCAAGTGACAACTTTTCGAATCAACCGGTGATGTTACTGAAGGTATAAGTAGATTCATGCCTTTTTCGAGAAAACCTTGTTACAAGTAGCTACTAACGAAAACCGAACACCGTTCACCAATTTTATTCTTTGTACCATTAATAATTTCATAACTGTTATTTATTCAGTTCTTTTTCTTAAACAAAAAGAAAAACAGACTTTCATTCTTAAAACTCTGAAATCATTTCAGAGATATAATGATTTAAAAAATACCAGGTATCGTATAATCGATGCTTTACCATTATACGTTTCAATCTAAAATGTTTTCTTGGTCCCTGAATTAAGCACACTACCAAATGTCCAGATTTTCACGCTTGGGCAATGTCCACTGGTGCATACTTTGGGAAGATTAGAGATAGCTGGACATTACCTGAGAAAGAGAAAAACAATGGCTGAAGCCTTGATAAGGAATTGGAATGGACAGTTCCGATTAGTGGATGAATTTACACTTCCATAAAGTATTGTTCTGGTGAAATTAATGTGTCTGGGTTTCAACCACCGTAGATTCCAACCGATAGTAACGGTTCAAATGATTATTTTCCACTGATAGATTGAGTCATATATATCAATAAAATTCTTCATATATATATATATATATATATATATATATAGATAGATAGATGTATCTATATCTATAAAATGTGGAAAAAATTTTCTGTTGTAGGTCCAAAGAGAGGAAAAAGTAAATATTTCAAAATTAATTGGTCCATTAAGAGATTTGTATTTTTTAAAGAATTGTTTATTTCGTTCTTACATACATGTATGTTTCCAGCTTGTTGTTTTCGTCAGAGAACATTTGTGTCACAAAGCCATGTAAATGGGGCACTCAATGATTCTGGAACACACTCGTGTTGTGTGGTGTAATGGTGATCATATGTATATCTGTATATGTATGTGTCTATGTCTATGTATGTGTATATGTGTGTGTGTCTCTGTTTGTGTGTAGGATACATTAATATTGGAATCATAGGTAGTATTTGACATGATGAACATTTTAATATTTTACATTTTAAATTAGTTTTTCTTTAGATCATCAAACACTTTTAGGATTATTTTGTTACACATCATGAGCAATCACATGCTTAAAACGTTTATATTCATAACTATATAAATATATCTGTGTGTGCGAGCGCGCGCGCGTGTGTGTGTGTGGAGGTATTAATAAAATTCTCATTATGTTTTAATATATGTATATGTGTGTGTGCGTGTGTGTTGATATAAATACGAGAACCTGCTGAAAAGTTCTTAGGCTGACCAAGATACTCTCATTGAATGTGACCAAATGAGATTTATTTTTCAACAAAGTCAGTCTTGCAGTCTACGCGTTTCTTCCATTTTTGCAAATTGGTCAAAAAAAGTCATCAACAACAGGTATGACGTCATCATATGAACTTTTCAGCCAATGAAATTTCAGCCCACTTTCACATATTGGATTTTCATAATGTTTGAATATATATACATGTGTGTATGTGTGAGAGAGAAGGGGGGAGAGAGAAAGAGAGAGAGAGAGAGCAAATATATTAGAATCTCATTATGCGTGGTTTAATGGTAATCATCATAAGAAATGGACACAGTGACCCAAGTTCAAATCTTGGATGGGGCTGTTTGCATTTCCCATAGCGCTAACACTCTTAGAAAATTTATGCATCCAACTATTCTCCCTCCAATTATAGGAAAATAGTCGGGCAGACTGGGCTCTTTAACCTTAGTATGGTAGCCGATCTTGTAGATTGAAAACTTTAAATTCATACCTATTAAATTCCGCTTGAAAATAAACTTTGTGTTACATCTTGATCATGGAGAAGAAGTTTATATATATATATATATATATATGAAAGAAGGTCGAAAATCAATTTTAAAATTTTCCTAATTAGTTAACACTGACCTGCTTCGACCTTGGACATTAACAGGAAGTATTCATTTTTAAAAACTTTCAAGACTGATTAAACGATCAGGTTTACGAACGTAAAATGAACGTAAAATTCGCCTTTATTAAAATTGAACTCTCTATCAATAGTCTGATAGTCTAATTCTCTCTGCAAGACACCCTACCACATTATCTATGTTAGAAAATTATGTGTAAAAATAAAACCGGACATTGGGTCGCATATCTTAAAATTCCAAGATTCTTGTTGCCAAAGGCACTGATTCTTTTGCCCACATTCTTCTCACTTCTAAATAATTGGGAATTCAAGATGTGGTATCTCAAGATGTGGTATTCAAGATGTGGTATCTCAAGATGTGGTATTCAAGATGTGGTATCTCACGCAAGCGCACCGGAGGGGTGCGCTTGCGTGAGATACCACATCTTCTGACTTTGGAGCGCTATAAAAAATTAACTGACTGTATAAATACTCAGAAAATCTTATGTCGGTTGTCGTAAACGAAAGAAAACAAGATCTAAATTTAACGGGTCCCATTGGACGAAATAAACGATAGTTTTTATGATGAAGATGGCTAAAGAACACATCAACCGAAATCTTTGAACTAAAATAACAAAAAACTAAGGTAGTCGTCTGATAGAATCGTTGGATTTATATGAAATACATGTACATGCATGCAAAGAGACAAACAGACAAATTTTTAACCCAAGTCTGCAAATTGATGACGTCAAATAAATATGAAGATGAAATGAATAAATAAATAAATTAATAAACGAGATTATAATTTCTATCCAATAAAGTTAGTTTTGAATGCAGAAAAATTTGATTGGTCGACACCAGAGAACTCCCTTTTGTTTGATTGGTCAATTAGTCCGAGAGGTTTGTCCTAACAACCAAAGGTCAAATGGACAATAAAATCCAAAATCTTAATCCTTTATCTATCTCTCTCTCACACACACACACACACACTCTCTCTCTCTCTCTCACTCTCTCTTACTCACTCACTCACTCACTCTCTCTCTCTCTCTCCCTCTCATGTATACGCACAATCTCTCACTCACTCTCTCTCTATATATATATATACATATACACTCTTTTTAATCTTCCTTTCTCACTTTTTTCTTCATCGTTCTTTCCCTTCTTGTCTTTCTCTCTCTCTCTCTCTCTATATATATATATATATATATATATATATGTGTGTGTGATTGATTTATTCACACATACACATTCTCTCTCTCTCTCTCTCTCTCTCTCTCTCTCTCTCTCTCTCTCTCTTTCAGACTGGAATAGATAGACAGACATGCTCTCCTATCGTCCCACTCTGTTCTTTCTTTTTCAGTCTTTCCTCACCCTTCTCCTCATTTTATGATAGAGTCTGTTGCATCTTCCATCAAATTAGTCAGAAGAAACAAGAAAAACAACGGAAAATTGTTGTCACCGATACACAACACAAGAGAATTTAAAGAGAAACGCACAATTTTTAATGAAGTCTGGTCAAAGGGTTAATTATTTTTGAGAAAATTGAAAAGAAAAGTCAAAAGTCAGAACAGCAGTCAAAAACGAAAAAAGGCTTCATGCGTCATAATGACCACTTGCCATGAAAGTAATCCTCTCATTAAGAGGTGTTCACAGAACAGAAAAAGAAGTAGGGGCAATGAATAAAGTGTGAGAGGAGGTGACGGAGAATCTGTGTGATTTTCTGTTTTAAATTAGATAGATAGATAGATAGATAGATAGATAGATAGATAGGTAGAAACAGAATGAGATAGATACAGAATGAGATAGATAGATAGATAGATAGATAGATAGATAGATAGATAGATGTGTATTTTCCTAATTGCTCTCCCGTATTTTCCATACATTTTTTTTTCCTAAAAAAATAAATGTGAAACGTTAAATTAGAACATCAAGTTTAAACTTCCTAATTTGGTTGGCGCAACGCAGTTAAGTCAATCTGATTTCAACTCCAACTGATATCGATTTTTGGCATCGATCAATAAAACCTTGGGTCCATTTCGTGACTCGCAAATCTGCTTATAATTGTAGATTATTCAAACCTCTCATCTTTACCTGCATGTGAAACTGACAATGCTTGCTTGCAAACAGAACGACGGATATATAGAGTGATGTTACATTGATATTTAATATACGAACTGAAAAACTGCCAGACTGAGAAAATTATATCTGTGCGCTTATATATATATATATATTATCTAAAAGATCTGAAGAAGTCCTGTTAATTTTTTTTCGTGTTTTTAGAAATTTCAAAAATGCGTAACAGGATGGAAATAAATTTATAATCCTATGTGACCGGTTTTGTTGTTTTCTTAAAGAAAGTTATATATATATATATATATATATATATATATATGAAAGTAGCAGAAAGAACATAATCTAAATAGGTGGATATATTATGATGTAAAATCGACGTTAACGTTTTGGTTTCAGTAACCATCATCAGGACTTGGATATCAAAATAGTTCACATAGCGATGGATGCTTGCTGAGATGACAGGAGCAAATGAGAAATATACAACGAAAAGATACATAAACGTGCACATCGTGATCATAATTCAAAAGTCATCAGAACGTGTCTGACACGTGGAAAAATATTTGAAAATGTTAGATTTCCCAAAGAAACGAGACAAAACCTCCCGTTTATTGAGAAATACGCAACAAGCAAGTTTTCATACGTGGTGCCTTCAATAAGTTTCCAGACCTTTTTTGTATAGGGATTTAAATTGGCGTAGACTCTTGAAAATTCATTATGTTATTGCTGTACATCTTATGAGATGACGGACCAATTTTTATGATTTCAGGTTCAAAAGAACAGCTACAGCAGGAATTCGAATACACCCTACGAAAGCCTAATTGTCACAGCTGGTGAATTTCAAAAATGCAATCTGACACTTTAGAAGAACGATATGCAATAAAATTCTGTTTTAAACTTGGAAAAAAAGATGCCACCGAAATGTATGGAATGCTTCAGACTGCTTTTCGACAATCTTGGATTGTCATCATCTGTGAGGGATGATGAGAGGCGTGGGAGGAGTAAGGAAGTCAATACACCAGAGTTAATTGGCCAAACGGTTAGGTTTAGGGTCACTATGTTTTGGTTTTAAGAGAGTTCAGGAAGAGATTCCGTCGGAAGAGGGCAGCACTCTTCAAATCGGGTCAGTGGCATTTCCAGCAGAACAATGCACCAGTCCACAACTCCATCCTTGTCACAGACTATTTGACCAAGATGGGCATGAACACAGTTCGTCACCCTCCCTATAGTCCAGACCTTGCTCAATTGTGGAGATGAAAGCGACTGTGACGAAGATCATTGACACGCTCACACAAGAGGACTTCCATGGGGCCTTCCAGAAGTTGTTGGAACGGTACAACAAGTGCATTGCAGCCAGAGGAGATTACTTCGAAGGGGACTAGAGTTTCATGTGTGTACTATCAATAAAAGTGCCCATACGAAAAAGTCTTGAAACTTATTTAATGATCCTCGTATGTATAGATCGTTTGGAATCATCGATGTTAAATGTTATGTAAGAATGTATTTGGTATTTGTTTTTCCAAAAAGACAGTATGAAAATGAATATGGATAAAATCCGACAGTATGAAGGTAGCAGAAAAAATACATGTATATATGTGTGTGTGTGACTTCACAATCAGCGGAACGTGATTTCCCTAATCTATTATTTCTTAAAACTAAAGGATAGATAAATAGATACCAACGTACTCAAATAGAAAGATGGATAGATATGAACAGACCAAAATAGATACGAATAGACTGAGATGTAAACAGCTCCAGTTAAATAGATAGATAAATAGAGAGAGAGAGAGAGAGAGAGAGAGAGAGAGAGAGAGACTGTGATAGATGTAAACAGCTCCATTTAGATAGATAGATAGAGAGAGAGAGAGAGAGAGAGAGAGAGAGAGAGAGGGGGGGGTGAACAGACCTAGATATATTTGTAAATGAGATTCTACGTCACATCCTCTCACACCGTATTCATTTCCCCCACTTCTTTTTCTGCTCTTTGAACATCTCTTAAAGAACAAATCTATCTACGTCTATCAATACAACAACTTTACGTCCTTCAAATTAATTCCAGTGAGAAGCCACGCATTAGCAAAGACTCCTTTTCAACTCACGGAAACAGATCTGGAAGTCTTCAACTGACACTGGCTTCTGTTAGTTCATGGTGACGTGTTATATATACAAAACACTAGCCACGTTCCAACCACGAAGAGTAGTTTTATTTTTTGTTTCATAACTTTCTTTATCCTTGCTATTTTTTATACCACATAGTGTAAAAGACATTTTAATGATTCTTTTATTTTACGATCGAATCAGCGGAATTGGATATTTTTATCCTCAAATCTTAATTTTCTAATACTGTACGATACTGTATTATTGATTATTATTGATTAGTAATGAAATCAAATCGATTAATAATATCAACATAAAATTGATTAAAGACCATCCAGTAATGACTTATTTATCCAGACAATCATGTATATATATATATATATATATATATATATATATATATATATATATGTGTGTGTGTGTGTGTGTGTGTGTGTGTGTGTAATTGATTTCCAAGTATAGACATATTAACGAGATTTTCTCTTTCACTTACCACCTGATTGGGTTCAATAGGTGTTTTACTTGTTTTCAGGTTGTTTGAATTTCTATAAGTAAATCTTTTTATTTTATTTTTTACATGCATCAATACCATGTGACAAATTTATTCAAATTCTCAATAGGGTAGATTAAATATTTCTTTTCCTATTTCAATCTGTGCACTTTTCTTATTTACATTAAATATTTCTTTATATATAAATATATATATATATATATATATATATATATATATATATATATATACAAAGACGTCATTTTATTTCACATAAAAATCTTTTTTTTAATTTTTCAAACTATAAACATAAATTTTATTTTATTACATTATTCTATTTATATATATATTTATTATATCTATTATACCTGCCTTGAAGATGTTAAAAAATGCGAAACGATTGCACATTATCATACATAAAGATACATCCTTTAAATATTTTCTTTTTTTCATATTCTATACTCCCATGTATATGCATGAAAATTTCGTACGCCCTGGAAGTCTTCAACTGACACTACTGTTACAAAATAAACCAGTGAGATCTATTATTGACGGATAGTGTATAATTTGAATCAAGCCGTTAAACGCGTGGGAAAACACGATGGGTCAACTAATATGATTGAAAGCAATTGTACATGAAACCACGTCTCCGACTGGATGGTTTCAAGCAGGTAAGAAAGCAATTGTAAAAGTTGGAAAGTTATCTTTTGTTGGTTTTCAGAATAGTTCACGTGTATTAATCAATGCGCCTATTTTCTCATCCATTGAACCACTCCACCAACGTACACAGGTATTATGTATAGAAGAAATAATAAATTAAGACGTGCATGCAAGTAAACTGATGGTTTTTATCAGTAAGAGTTTTCGGACTATTGTCTTCATCTTTATTTTTATTGTTATGAAGACAATAGTCTGAAAACTCTAAATGATAAAAATCATCAAGCTTCGTCTCAGAAATTTTGACAACTAAATTGTTGGTTATTCTTCCCAACAAGAGATTTCTCCGAACAGCTTGAAGATCGGCGGCCATAAAAGAAGAAACGAGAAAAAGAAAGTAGATGGACTCGCCTTGATTTTGGTTCATCATGACCATGTTTTTATGGTAACTATGGAGAAGGTCTTGAGTTTTGTTAACAAAAAACTCACACCGATTCAGATCATAAGAGTAACAGGGTGGGGTTGAAAGAGAGAAAGATTCTTTGGCACTAAAAATTAATTCGTTTTTCAGAGAAACAAATGAAATGTTTTACTTTCTTTCCGAAAACCATCTGGTTGATGTTTATTAATCTCAACTCTTTCACTGTGACAAATGTTGATTAGATCTGATGAAAGTCCTCATTTTAGTTTGTGAAGTGATCGGTCGACCATAATAGGTTTCATTTTGCACGGTCTCTCTACCATGCAAAAATTGACTTGTGTCACGTAAAAGACTATTTCCGGAATAGAAATTTATCTCCACAAACCTGTGTTAACGTGTTAAATATTTTTGTCGTACTGTTTTGAAGTCTGACACCGAATTTGATCAAAGGTTCCAGTTTAATACTACATTTAAACAAACACACTTCCGAGATTATCTCACTGAATGTTAATCCTGAGAAGCAAACATGAACTGAATATTTTCTCTCCTGAGATGAATTTTCAGTATATAAAACAAGAAAAAATTTAAACGGAGCTGAAGGTCTGGTGAGTATGTAGGATGCTGCACTTGCATAATCCTGTGTTTCACTAAAACCTGCCTTTCAAAAAGTATAAAGGCTTTCTACGCATACAGGGTGTTTCAAAAAGTTTAATATCACTTAAGGTGTACTGTTGTATATTGACCTACAACCCGGCCGGGCTATCAAAATAGGAAATGTACCTATATAAATAACAGGTGCATCCGGTCGAGGAATATCAGAATTATAACCTTGACCGTGGATGGGTTGAATGAGTGCGATTGTGATATGCACAAGAAGGTGGACGTTGAACTATTATATAACCCGGTGAGGACAGGAAGTCAGTTAGTTTGGAGACCAGACCAGTTGGAGAAAGATACGGTAGAGAAAGCCAGCACCCAGCAGAGTGGGCCATCAGGCCCCCGATTGAGCAGTTGCAGTTGGGGATCAGACGAGTTAGAGATAAGATGCTGGATTGAGGAACATGTCCCAGAGAGGCTGGGCCCCCAGGCCCCCTGTTGAGCTGCCCAGGAGAACGAGAAAGAAACGCAGTTATGGCCAATAGAGTGGGGGACAATATGTTGCAGTTCTGTTCGGTCCCCAACTCCCTCTCACACACGACCCTTTCAAATAAAGTGAGAGGTATATTTTTCTAAAGAACTCTACCACACGTCTTTGTTATGGTGTTATGAGTCTGCATGCATATAGGATGTATATGTATTATGTGTTTGTATAGTTGGTCATAGAGGCCTATGCCCGGGTACACATAGGGTAACGGTTATAGGCATTGGTTCCCTAAGCTTCTAAGGAGACAATCATCTGGAGGTTGCGGGTTCAATCCTGAATGCAGGCGAGTAGCAATACACGAATACTTAACACTTGTACCCGGTTATGGCTAATGGAATCAGAACAGGCGACCCCCGTGGATTCAATAAAGGACGTAGTTCGAAGTTCCGTGTACGTTCCCGAGTTCAACAAACACCTGACGAAGGCTGGAGGACATATCGGCCGAAACGTTGTGGAAATAACAATAAAGATGAAGACAATAGTTCGGAAGCCCTTAATAAGAAGAATTAATTCAGTCATTAGATTACGAAATGATATCGACTTTACTAAAACACTCTGTATAAGTTGTCCATCAGAGCAAAGATTTTCATTTGAATTTTAAATCTTAAGACTGTAAATTTTAAATCTTTAAACTTTTGTTGGTTGTTGGTTGTTTGGGTTTTATGGCATATCAACTTTTATAAGTTATTTGATGACAAATCCAGTACTAGGTTAGTTATTAATTAGTTTTTAATAAGTTACAGAAGGGATTCCAAATAGATTCTTTAAATGTTAAAACATGATTCGTAAGAGAATAGTTTGTAGATAACTTTATTTTTAAACGAGTTAGAATTATTCATTTAAGCAATACCAGAAACCATCCAAAGAAAATCTATAAAACTTACTTGATGCTTAACTAAATTAATAGTCTATTGAAAAGGAGCTTTAAATATGAGCAATTTGAAAGAGTTATACAATATATATATATATATATATATATATATATATATATAGTACAATTAAATGGAGACTCAAACTCGGTTAAGCCGTCATAATAAATTTATTTCGGCGGAGAATATTGTTGGTATATTCCCCGTCTCGTCAGATGACTCTTTTACATGCTCTGTATTGTCCCAGAGATGCGAATGAGGAGTTACAGTTCGTATTCAGAAGATAAAATAAGGAAATTAAAGAAATTAAAAATAAATTAAAAATCAGAAAATAAAAATAAAAATAAAAATAAAAAACATGAAGTGGAAATCAAATTACAAAGTTACAAATTCTTTCGTTCATAGGCGTGAGCAGAGGGTGTTAATATGTTATATGTTAGAACGATTAAGAAACAGGAGTGGAATTAATCTACTAATTTTGTGTTCTGTTTGTGATTTCCTCTACTTGGCAGGTGTGCTTTTCTAAACAGACTAAGATCGTTTAACTAATAGCTATCTCATACATGATTTACATTTATTTCTAATATGTCTGTTAATTAACCCAGCTGTTGCCATCCTAGATATTCCTCTTGTTTCAATTAGGATCGAGATACTTAAACCAGATAAGGTGGGGACATTTATTATAGTCGTCAAGTGTTTTTTTTTTAAATTACACTAAAAATGGTCAAGGGGAATTAACCACTCCAGAATCACAGGCCCTATTTTTGGATTAATATTCCGTGTTCATCTGGCCCTTATCTATCTTTATCTTTCCCTATCTTGGTGATATCTGCTGTTGGGTTGATCTCTATTATTTACTAATATTTCTTTATCATAGTCCTTGCGATTATTTATTTACAGTGACTCCCAATTAAGATAATTTAAATTTCCCTCTATGTCTACACTTAAAGACAAGCTCATTTCTCTCGTTCAACAAAAGTTTTCTATTTTTGAAATTAATTATGCTAATTTTTTCGTCTAAGCATAGGTTACATATACCGTTGAAGCTGTTGGCGGTAGATGAGTGCCTTAATATTTTCCACTTAATTTGTGGGGATAGCCCCTGATCCTTAAGGCCCCAAAAGTATTTTGATAAAGCAGTCTGGTATCTAAGTTTTGGGTTGGAAAATGAGTGTCTGTGGCTGTACCATCTTTGTTTCCAATTTCCCGCGGAGATTCCTATATAGACTCTCTCCCCGTCCTTTTGCTGTTCCATAGGAGAAATGCATGCTTGGTGTACGACATTCCTCGTGGTGCAGCGTCTGCCTACGAAGCATTCTTCCTTATTCCTACAGTTACAAGACTCCACGTTTGGGTTCCTATCCCTCGTGGTTAGCTCATTGAGTAGCCTCCTATTATGGTTGCTTAGTATGTTGTACATATTCTTAGTGCAGGAGTAGCTAATTTTCACTGTATTTCTATTAAAAATCCTACTCAATGGGTTGTCTCTATTAAAATGTTAATCTAGGAGGTGTAGGAAGTATCTACCTATGTTAATGTTAGTGAGCTTACAAAATGGCTGATTGAACCAGACTACTTTTCTATTTCTATTCTTTCTTCGTCTATTTCCGTGCCTACTATTATTAATAATCTGACCTACCTTGAGGGGTGTGTGGGTCCCACCATTATTCTTCCTAGCTCTCGAATTGAGGTCCACCGGGGTTAAGTATTCCAGTCTACCTTGGAATCCACTGTCCTTCAGGGCGTCATCATATCTACTCTTATTTTCCTTGAAAATTTTCCTACCTGAGGACAGCTTATTAATTCTTTGGTTCACCGCATTGGGGATCTGTCTCAGTACCGATCTTGGGTGGTTCGAGGAAATATTTATGTATCTGGGAGCGGAATCGTTCTTACTAAAGGGTTTGAACGTACCATTATTTAAATTCAATGTGACGTCCAGAAAGTCTACTATTTTTAAATTTGAGGCTATTTGAATTCTAAACCCTAGTAGTTTGAAGGCCCTAATAATTTTCTTCTGTATACTAGAGGTCTTCGGACCGTTACTGTCTGGGATATAAATAATCCCGTCATCTCGGTAAATCCCCACTTGTTGCGAGTTGATATACGACCCAGCGTATCTAGGATATAGATCCCCACTAAGTCTGCAACCTGAGCCGAATCATAGGCCCCCATGGGGACGTCGAAATTGTCTACGTGACTTTTTACCCAGGATCTGCGGTTATCGGATAGGACGGTTTTCCTACTTGCTAGGATAATTTCTATTTCCACTTCTGTGACCTCTGTATATTCTCTAGCGTGGTTAAGGCTCCTCACTAGTAATTCTTTAGTGATGGAAGGGTAGAACTCCATG
>OY757947.1:23197011-23307011 GCA_963585895.1 Sepioteuthis lessoniana | reverse complement strand
ATGACTTGGGCATTAAATAAACCACGATGGTGGATATGCCATTAAACGAATCAAATCGCAATGACCATGTGCCAGACGTAGTAGTAAAAGATCTGTTAGAAGATGGATTAATAAGATTTTGCAGTTTACTGGCAAGACATGGTAGAAGCTAGCACAATTAAAGTTTTCTTGGGACGAATTGGGTAAGACGTTAGCCCAGGAATTGACTCAAATGGTTGCTGCTACAGATTATACATATATATATATATATATATATATATATAATTCACTTTAGCTCCCACCAATCGATCTACTTAATCCATATAGTTCAGACTGAATTTGACATACTGACATGGCCAACCGCATGTGTTTGTCCAGAGCGCTACTTCATTCTGACTCCCTAACCCATTAACAGTGATGTGGTCCGTCAGGGTGGTGCTTGAACATCAGATGGGAAACGGACAGTCAACAACAGATAAGCGAGAAAAGAAATTAATTTCGCCTTTTGTCCAGTTTTGTTACAGTTGTTCTTACGACATCTTTAACGACCAGCGCCATTTTGTACACGTCCATTTATTTGATCTCGATTTCTTTCTTTCACTTTCTAACTTGATGGGAGGGGGGGCTTACCGATCTATCTATCTATCAATCTATCTCAGCCTTTTTCATCGTTGGTTTCTTTTTTGGGGGCTGTTCATTTCAACTCATTATCGATCTATCTATCTATCTATCTATCTATCTATCATTCCCAGCTTTTCACTTACTTCATTTCTTTCTTGTGTTGTTCATTTCTATTCATTATCTATCTATCTATCTATCTATTTATCTCAGCCTTTTATTTCGTTGGTTTCTTTCGTGAGCTGTTCATCTTGAACAATAATCAATCTATCTCTCAGTCCATTCGTATCTATCAATCTCTCAGTCTATTCTTATCTATCAATCTCTCAGTCCATTCGTATCTATCAATCTCTCAGGCTATTCGTATCTATCAATCTCTCAGTCTATTCGTATCTATCAATCTCTCAGTCTATTCTTATCTATCAATCTCTCAGTCTATTAGTATCTATCAATCTCTCAGTCTATTCTTATCTATCAATCTCTCAGTCTATTCTTATCTATCAATCTCAGTCTATTAGTATCTATCAATCTCTCAGTCTATTCGTATCTATCAATCTCTCAGTCTATTCTTATCTATCAATCTCTCAGTCTATTCTTATCTATCAATCTCTCAGTCTATTCATATCTGTCAATCTCTCAGGCTATTCTTATCTATAAATCTCTCAGTCTATTCTTATCCATCAATCTCTCAGTCCATTCGTATCTATCAATCTCTCAGTCTATTCTTATCTATCAATCTCTCAGTCTATTCTTATCTATCAATCTCTCAGTCAATTCTTATCAATCATTCTCTCAATCCATTCGTATCTATTAATCTCTCAGTCTATTCTTATCTATCAATCTCTCAGTCTATTTTTATCTATCATTCTCTCAGACCATTCGTATCTATCAATCTCTCAGTCTATTCGTATCTATCTATCTCTCAGTCTATTCTTATCAATCAATCCCTCAGTCCATTCGTATCTGTCAATCTCTCAGTCTATTCTTATCTATCAATCTCTCAGTCTATTCTTATCTATCAATCTCTCAGTCTATTAGTATCTATCAAAATCTCAGTCTATTCTTATCTATCAATCTCTCAGTCTATTCATATCTGTCAATCTCTCAGTCTATTCTTATCTCTCAATCTCTCAGTCTATTCTTATCTATCAATCTCTCAGCCTATTCTTATCTATCAATCTCTCAGTCTATTAGTATCTATCAATCTCTCAGTCTATTCTTATCTATCAATCTCTCAGTCCATTCGTATCTGTCAATCTCTCAGTCTATTCTTATCTATCAATCCCTCAGTCTATTCTTATCTATCAATCTCTCAGTCTATTAGTATCTATCAATCTCTCAGTCTATTCTTATCTATCAATCTCTCAGTCTATTCTTATCTATCATTCTCTCAGTCCATTCGTATCTATCAATCTCTCAGTCTATTCGTATCTATCTATCTCTCAGTCTATTCTTATCAATCAATCCCTCAGTCCATTCGTATCTGTCAATCTCTCAGTCTATTCTTATCTATCAATCTCTCAGTCTATTCTTATCTATCAATCTCTCAGTCCATTCGTATCTGTCAATCTCTCAGTCTATTCTTATCTATCAATCACTAAGTCTATTCTTATCTATCAATCTCTCAGTCTATTAGTATCTATCAATCTCTCAGTCTATTCATATCCGTCAATCTCTCTGTCTATTCTTATCTATCAATCTCTCAGTCTATTCTTATCTATCAATCTCTCAGTCCATTTGTATCTGTCAATCTCTCAGTCTATTCTTATCCATCAATCTCAAAGTCCATTCGTATCTATCAATCTCTCAGTCTATTCTTATCTATCAATCTCTCAGTCTATTCTTATCTATCAATCTCTCAGTCTATTAGTATCTATCAAAATCTCAGTCTATTCTTATCTATCAATCTCTCAGTCTATTCATATCTGTCAATCTCTCAGTCTATTCTTATCTCTCAATCTCTCAGTCTATTCTTATCTATCAATCTCTCAGCCTATTCTTATCTATCAATCTCTCAGTCTATTAGTATCTATCAATCTCTCAGTCTATTCTTATCTATCAATCTCTCAGTCCATTCGTATCTGTCAATCTCTCAGTCTATTCTTATCTATCAATCCCTCAGTCTATTCTTATCTATCAATCTCTCAGTCTATTAGTATCTATCAATCTCTCAGGCTATTCTTATCTATCAATCTCTCAGTCTATTCTTATCTATCAATCTCTCAGTCTATTCTTATCTATCAATCTCTCAGTCTATTCTTATCGATCAATCTCACAGTCTATTAGTATCTATCAATCTCTCAGTCTATTCATATCTGTCAATCTCTCAGTCTATTCTTATCTATCAATCTCTCAGTCTATTCTTCTCTATCAATCTCTCAGTCTATTCTTATCTATCATTCTCTCAGTCCATTCGTATCAATCAATCTCTCAGTCTGTTATTATCTATCTATCTATCAGTCTATTCTTATCTATCAATCTCTCAGTCTATTCATATCTGTCAATCTCTCAGTCTATTCGTATCTATCAATCTCTCAGTCTATTCTTATCTATCAATCTCTCAGTCTATTCTTATCTATCAATCTCTCAGTCTATTCTTATCTACCAATATCTCAGTCTATTCTTATCTATCAATCTCTCAGTCTATTTTTATCTATCAATCTCTCAGTCCATTTGTATCTATCAATCTCTCAGTCTATTCTTATCTATCAATCTCAGTCTATTAGTATCTATCAATCTCTCAGTCTATTCGTATCTATCAATCTCTCAGTCTATTCTTATCTATCAATCTCTCAGTCTATTAGTATCTATTAATCTCTCAGTCTATTCGTATCTATCAATCTCTCAGTCTATTCTTATCTATCAATCTCTCAGTCTATTAGTATCTATTAATCTCTCAGTCTATTCTTATCTATCAATCTTTCAGTCTATTCTTATCTATCAATCTCTCATTCTATTCTTATCTATCAATCTCTCAGCCCATTTGTATCTGTCATTCTCTCAGTCCATTCATATCTATCAATCTCTCAGTCTATTCGTATCTATCTATCTCTCAGTCTATTCTTATATATCAATCTCTCAGTCCGTTTGTATCTGTCAATCTCTCAGTCTATTCTTATCTATCAATCTCTCAGTCCATTCGCATCTATCAATCTCTCAGGCTATTCTTATCTATCAATCTCTCAGTCTATTCTTATCAATCAATCTCTCAGTCTATTCTTATCTATCAATCTCTCAGTCTATTCTTATCGATCAATCTCACAGACTATTAGTATCTATCAATCTCTCAGTCTATTCATATCTGTCAATCTCTCAGTCTATTCTTATCTATCAATCTCTCAGTCTATTCTTATCTATCATTCTCTCAGTCCATTCGTATCTATCAATCTCTCAGTCTGTTATTCTCTATCTATCTCTCAGTCTATTCTTATCTATCAATCTCTCAGTCTATTCATATCTGTCAATCTCTCTGTCTATTCTTATCTATCAATCTCTCAGTCTATTCTTATCTATCAATCTCTCAGTCTATTCTTATCTATCAATCTCTCAGTCTATTAGTATCTATCAAAATCTCAGTCTATTCTTATCTATCAATCTCTCAGTCTATTCTTATCTATCAATCTCTCAGTCTATTCTTATCTATCAATCTCTCAGTCTATTCTTATCGATCAATCTCACAGTCTATTAGTATCTATCAATCTCTCAGTCTATTCATATCTGTCAATCTCTCAGTCTATTCTTATCTATCAATCTCTCAGTCTATTCTTATCTATCAATCTCTCAGTCTATTCTTATCTATCAATCTCTCAGTCTATTTTTATCTATCATTCTCTCAGTCCATTCGTATCAATCAATCTCTCAGTCTGTTATTATCTATCTATCTCTCAGTCTATTCTTATCTATCAATCTCTCAGTCTATTCATACCTGTCAATCTCTCAGTCTATTCGTATCTATCAATCTCTCAGTCTATTCTTATCTATCAATATCTCATTCTATTCTTATCTATCAATCTCTCAGTCTATTCTTATCTATCAATCTCTCAGTCCATTTGTATCTGTCAATCTCTCAGTCTATTCTTATCCATCAATCTCAAAGTCCATTCGTATCTATCAATCTCTCAGTCTATTCTTATCTATCAATCTCTCAGTCTATTCTTATCTATCAATCTCTCAGTCTATTAGTATCTATCAAAATCTCAGTCTATTCTTATCTATCAATCTCTCAGTCTATTCATATCTGTCAATCTCTCAGTCTATTCTTATCTCTCAATCACTCAGTCTATTCTTATCTATCAATTCCTCAGTCTATTCTTATCTATCAATCTCTCAGTCTATTAGTATCTATCAATCTCTCAGTCTATTCTTATCTATCAATCTCTCAGTCTATTCTTATCTATCATTCTCTCACTCCATTCGTATCTATCAATCCCTCAGTCTATTCGTATCTATCTATCTCTCAGTCTATTCTTATCAATCAATCCCTCAGTCCATTCGTATCTGTCAATCTCTCAGTCTATTCTTATCTATCAATCTCTCAGTCTATTCTTATCTATCAATCTCTCAGTCCATTCGTATCTGTCAATCTCTCAGTCTATTCTTATCTATCAATCACTAAGTCTATTCTTATCTATCAATCTCTCAGTCTATTAGTATCTATCAATCTCTCAGTCTATTCATATCCGTCAATCTCTCTGTCTATTCTTATCTATCAATCTCTCAGTCTATTCTTATCTATCAATCTCTCAGTCTATTAGTATCTATCAAAATCTCAGTCTATTCTTATCTATCAATCTCTCAGTCTATTCATATCTGTCAATCTCTCAGTCTATTCTTATCTCTCAATCTCTCAGTCTATTCTTATCTATCAATCTCTCAGCCTATTCTTATCTATCAATCTCTCAGTCTATTAGTATCTATCAATCTCTCAGTCTATTCTTATCTATCAATCTCTCAGTCCATTCGTATCTGTCAATCTCTCAGTCTATTCTTATCTATCAATCCCTCAGTCTATTCTTATCTATCAATCTCTCAGTCTATTAGTATCTATCAATCTCTCAGGCTATTCTTATCTATCAATCTCTCAGTCTATTCTTATCTATCAATCTCTCAGTCTATTCTTATCTATCAATCTCTCAGTCTATTCTTATCGATCAATCTCACAGTCTATTAGTATCTATCAATCTCTCAGTCTATTCATATCTGTCAATCTCTCAGTCTATTCTTATCTATCAATCTCTCAGTCTATTCTTCTCTATCAATCTCTCAGTCTATTCTTATCTATCATTCTCTCAGTCCATTCGTATCAATCAATCTCTCAGTCTGTTATTATCTATCTATCTATCAGTCTATTCTTATCTATCAATCTCTCAGTCTATTCATATCTGTCAATCTCTCAGTCTATTCGTATCTATCAATCTCTCAGTCTATTCTTATCTATCAATCTCTCAGTCTATTCTTATCTATCAATCTCTCAGTCTGTTCTTATCTACCAATATCTAAGTCTATTCTTATCTATCAATCTCTCTGTCTATTCTTATCTATCAATCTCTCAGTCCATTTGTATCTGTCAATCTCTCAGTCTATTCTTATCTATCAATCTCTCAGTCTATTTTTATCTATCAATCTCTCAGTCCATTTGTATCTATCAATCTCTCAGTCTATTCTTATCTATCAATCTCAGTCTATTAGTATCTATCAATCTCTCAGTCTATTCGTATCTATCAATCTCTCAGTCTATTCTTATCTATCAATCTCTCAGTCTATTAGTATCTATTAATCTCTCAGTCTATTCGTATCTATCAATCTCTCAGTCTATTCTTATCTATCAATCTCTCAGTCAATTAGTATCTATTAATCTCTCAGTCTATTCTTATCTATCAATCTTTCAGTCTATTCTTATCTATCAATCTCTCATTCTATTCTTATCTATCAATCTCTCAGCCCATTTGTATCTGTCATTCTCTCAGTCCATTCATATCTATCAATCTCTCAGTCTATTCGTATCTATCTATCTCTCAGTCTATTCTTATATATCAATCTCTCAGTCCGTTTGTATCTGTCAATCTCTCAGTCTATTCTTATCTATCAATCTCTCAGTCCATTCGCATCTATCAATCTCTCAGGCTATTCTTATCTATCAATCTCTCAGTCTATTCTTATCAATCAATCTCTCAGTCTATTCTTATCTATCAATCTCTCAGTCTATTCTTATCGATCAATCTCACAGTCTATTAGTATCTATCAATCTCTCAGTCTATTCATATCTGTCAATCTCTCAGTCTATTCTTATCTATCAATCTCTCAGTCTATTCTTATCTATCATTCTCTCAGTCCATTCGTATCTATCAATCTCTCAGTCTGTTATTCTCTATCTATCTCTCAGTCTATTCTTATCTATCAATCTCTCAGTCTATTCATATCTGTCAATCTCTCTGTCTATTCTTATCTATCAATCTCTCAGTCTATTCTTATCTATCAATCTCTCAGTCTATTCTTATCTATCAATCTCTCAGTCTATTAGTATCTATCAAAATCTCAGTCTATTCTTATCTATCAATCTCTCAGTCTATTCTTATCTATCAATCTCTCAGTCTATTCTTATCTATCAATCTCTCAGTCTATTCTTATCGATCAATCTCACAGTCTATTAGTATCTATCAATCTCTCAGTCTATTCATATCTGTCAATCTCTCAGTCTATTCTTATCTATCAATCTCTCAGTCTATTCTTATCTATCATTCTCTCAGTCCATTCGTATCAATCAATCTCTCAGTCTGTTATTATCTATCTATCTCTCAGTCTATTCTTATCTATCAATCTCTCAGTCTATTCATACCTGTCAATCTCTCAGTCTATTCGTATCTATCAATCTCTCAGTCTATTCTTATCTATCAATATCTCATTCTATTCTTATCTATCAATCTCTCAGTCTATTCTTATCTATCAATCTCTCAGTCTATTCGTATCTATCAATCTCTCAGTCTATTCTTATATATCAATCTCTCAGTCTATTCTTATCTATCCATCTCTCAGTCTATTCTTATCTATCAATCTCTCAGTCTATTCTTATCTATCAATATCTCAGTCTATTCTTATCTATCAATCTCTCTGTCTATTCTTATCTATCAATCTCTCAGTCCATTTGTATCTGTCAATCTCTCAGTCTATTCTTATCTATCAATCTCTCAGTCTATTTTTATCTATCAATCTCTCAGTCCATTTGTATCTATCAATCTCTCAGTCTATTCTTATCTATCAATCTCAGTCTATTAGTATCTATCAATCTCTCAGTCTATTCGTATCTATCAATCTCTCAGTCCATTCGCATCTATCAATCTCTCAGGCTATTCTTATCTATCAATCTCTCAGTCTATTCTTATCTATCAATCTCTCAGTCTATTCTTATCGATCAATCTCACAGTCTATTAGTATCTATCAATCTCTCAGTCTATTCATATCTGTCAATCTCTCAGTCTATTCTTATCTATCAATCTCTCAGTCTATTCTTATCTATCAATCCCTCAGTCTATTCTTATCTATCAATCTCTCAGTCTATTAGTATCTATCAATCTCTCAGGCTATTCTTATCTATCAATCTCTCAGTCTATTCTTATCTATCAATCTCTCAGTCTATTCTTATCGATCAATCTCACAGTCTATTAGTATCTATCAATCTCTCAGTCTATTCATATCTGTCAATCTCTCAGTCTATTCTTATCTATCAATCTCTCAGTCTATTCTTATCTATCAATCTCTCAGTCTATTTTTATCTATCATTCTCTCAGTCCATTCGTATCAATCAATCTCTCAGTCTGTTATTATCTATCTATCTCTCAGTCTATTCTTATCTATCAATCTCTCAGTCTATTCATATCTGTCAATCTCTCAGTCTATTCGTATCTATCAATCTCTCAGTCTATTCTTATCTATCAATATCTCATTCTATTCTTATCTAACAATCTCTCAGTCTATTCTTATCTATCAATCTCTCAGTCTATTCGTATCTATCAATCTCTCAGTCTATTCTTATATATCAATCTCTCAGTCTATTCTTATCTATCAATCTCTCAGTCTATTCTTATCTATCAATCTCTCAGTCTATTAGTATCTATCAAAATCTCAGTCTATTCTTATCTATCAATCTCTCAGTCTATTCATATCTGTCAATCTCTCAGTCTATTCTTATCTCTCAATCTCTCAGTCTATTCTTATCTATCAATCTCTCAGCCTATTCTTATCTATCAATCTCTCAGTCTATTAGTATCTATCAATCTCTCAGTCTATTCTTATCTATCAATCTCTCAGTCCATTCGTATCTGTCAATCTCTCAGTCTATTCTTATCTATCAATCCCTCAGTCTATTCTTATCTATCAATCTCTCAGTCTATTAGTATCTATCAATCTCTCAGGCTATTCTTATCTATCAATCTCTCAGTCTATTCTTATCTATCAATCTCTCAGTCTATTCTTATCTATCAATCTCTCAGTCTATTCTTATCGATCAATCTCACAGTCTATTAGTATCTATCAATCTCTCAGTCTATTCATATCTGTCAATCTCTCAGTCTATTCTTATCTATCAATCTCTCAGTCTATTCTTCTCTATCAATCTCTCAGTCTATTCTTATCTATCATTCTCTCAGTCCATTCGTATCAATCAATCTCTCAGTCTGTTATTATCTATCTATCTATCAGTCTATTCTTATCTATCAATCTCTCAGTCTATTCATATCTGTCAATCTCTCAGTCTATTCGTATCTATCAATCTCTCAGTCTATTCTTATCTATCAATCTCTCAGTCTATTCTTATCTATCAATCTCTCAGTCTATTCTTATCTACCAATATCTCAGTCTATTCTTATCTATCAATCTCTCAGTCTATTTTTATCTATCAATCTCTCAGTCCATTTGTATCTATCAATCTCTCAGTCTATTCTTATCTATCAATCTCAGTCTATTAGTATCTATCAATCTCTCAGTCTATTCGTATCTATCAATCTCTCAGTCTATTCTTATCTATCAATCTCTCAGTCTATTAGTATCTATTAATCTCTCAGTCTATTCGTATCTATCAATCTCTCAGTCTATTCTTATCTATCAATCTCTCAGTCTATTAGTATCTATTAATCTCTCAGTCTATTCTTATCTATCAATCTTTCAGTCTATTCTTATCTATCAATCTCTCATTCTATTCTTATCTATCAATCTCTCAGCCCATTTGTATCTGTCATTCTCTCAGTCCATTCATATCTATCAATCTCTCAGTCTATTCGTATCTATCTATCTCTCAGTCTATTCTTATATATCAATCTCTCAGTCCGTTTGTATCTGTCAATCTCTCAGTCTATTCTTATCTATCAATCTCTCAGTCCATTCGCATCTATCAATCTCTCAGGCTATTCTTATCTATCAATCTCTCAGTCTATTCTTATCAATCAATCTCTCAGTCTATTCTTATCTATCAATCTCTCAGTCTATTCTTATCGATCAATCTCACAGACTATTAGTATCTATCAATCTCTCAGTCTATTCATATCTGTCAATCTCTCAGTCTATTCTTATCTATCAATCTCTCGGTCTATTCTTATCTATCATTCTCTCAGTCCATTCGTATCTATCAATCTCTCAGTCTGTTATTCTCTATCTATCTCTCAGTCTATTCTTATCTATCAATCTCTCAGTCTATTCATATCTGTCAATCTCTCTGTCTATTCTTATCTATCAATCTCTCAGTCTATTCTTATCTATCAATCTCTCAGTCTATTCTTATCTATCAATCTCTCAGTCTATTAGTATCTATCAAAATCTCAGTCTATTCTTATCTATCAATCTCTCAGTCTATTCTTATCTATCAATCTCTCAGTCTATTCTTATCTATCAATCTCTCAGTCTATTCTTATCGATCAATCTCACAGTCTATTAGTATCTATCAATCTCTCAGTCTATTCATATCTGTCAATCTCTCAGTCTATTCTTATCTATCAATCTCTCAGTCTATTCTTATCTATCAATCTCTCAGTCTATTCTTATCTATCAATCTCTCAGTCTATTTTTATCTATCATTCTCTCAGTCCATTCGTATCAATCAATCTCTCAGTCTGTTATTATCTATCTATCTCTCAGTCTATTCTTATCTATCAATCTCTCAGTCTATTCATACCTGTCAATCTCTCAGTCTATTCGTATCTATCAATCTCTCAGTCTATTCTTATCTATCAATATCTCATTCTATTCTTATCTATCAATCTCTCAGTCTATTCTTATCTATCAATCTCTCAGTCCATTTGTATCTGTCAATCTCTCAGTCTATTCTTATCCATCAATCTCAAAGTCCATTCGTATCTATCAATCTCTCAGTCTATTCTTATCTATCAATCTCTCAGTCTATTCTTATCTATCAATCTCTCAGTCTATTAGTATCTATCAAAATCTCAGTCTATTCTTATCTATCAATCTCTCAGTCTATTCATATCTGTCAATCTCTCAGTCTATTCTTATCTCTCAATCACTCAGTCTATTCTTATCTATCAATTCCTCAGTCTATTCTTATCTATCAATCTCTCAGTCTATTAGTATCTATCAATCTCTCAGTCTATTCTTATCTATCAATCTCTCAGTCTATTCTTATCTATCATTCTCTCAGTCCATTCGTATCTATCAATCCCTCAGTCTATTCGTATCTATCTATCTCTCAGTCTATTCTTATCAATCAATCCCTCAGTCCATTCGTATCTGTCAATCTCTCAGTCTATTCTTATCTATCAATCTCTCAGTCTATTCTTATCTATCAATCTCTCAGTCCATTCGTATCTGTCAATCTCTCAGTCTATTCTTATCTATCAATCACTAAGTCTATTCTTATCTATCAATCTCTCAGTCTATTAGTATCTATCAATCTCTCAGTCTATTCATATCCGTCAATCTCTCTGTCTATTCTTATCTATCAATCTCTCAGTCTATTCTTATCTATCAATCTCTCAGTCTATTAGTATCTATCAAAATCTCAGTCTATTCTTATCTATCAATCTCTCAGTCTATTCATATCTGTCAATCTCTCAGTCTATTCTTATCTCTCAATCTCTCAGTCTATTCTTATCTATCAATCTCTCAGCCTATTCTTATCTATCAATCTCTCAGTCTATTAGTATCTATCAATCTCTCAGTCTATTCTTATCTATCAATCTCTCAGTCCATTCGTATCTGTCAATCTCTCAGTCTATTCTTATCTATCAATCCCTCAGTCTATTCTTATCTATCAATCTCTCAGTCTATTAGTATCTATCAATCTCTCAGGCTATTCTTATCTATCAATCTCTCAGTCTATTCTTATCTATCAATCTCTCAGTCTATTCTTATCTATCAATCTCTCAGTCTATTCTTATCGATCAATCTCACAGTCTATTAGTATCTATCAATCTCTCAGTCTATTCATATCTGTCAATCTCTCAGTCTATTCTTATCTATCAATCTCTCAGTCTATTCTTCTCTATCAATCTCTCAGTCTATTCTTATCTATCATTCTCTCAGTCCATTCGTATCAATCAATCTCTCAGTCTGTTATTATCTATCTATCTATCAGTCTATTCTTATCTATCAATCTCTCAGTCTATTCATATCTGTCAATCTCTCAGTCTATTCGTATCTATCAATCTCTCAGTCTATTCTTATCTATCAATCTCTCAGTCTATTCTTATCTATCAATCTCTCAGTCTATTCTTATCTACCAATATCTCAGTCTATTCTTATCTATCAATCTCTCTGTCTATTCTTATCTATCAATCTCTCAGTCCATTTGTATCTGTCAATCTCTCAGTCTATTCTTATCTATCAATCTCTCAGTCTATTTTTATCTATCAATCTCTCAGTCCATTTGTATCTATCAATCTCTCAGTCTATTCTTATCTATCAATCTCAGTCTATTAGTATCTATCAATCTCTCAGTCTATTCGTATCTATCAATCTCTCAGTCTATTCTTATCTATCAATCTCTCAGTCTATTAGTATCTATTAATCTCTCAGTCTATTCGTATCTATCAATCTCTCAGTCTATTCTTATCTATCAATCTCTCAGTCAATTAGTATCTATTAATCTCTCAGTCTATTCTTATCTATCAATCTTTCAGTCTATTCTTATCTATCAATCTCTCATTCTATTCTTATCTATCAATCTCTCAGCCCATTTGTATCTGTCATTCTCTCAGTCCATTCATATCTATCAATCTCTCAGTCTATTCGTATCTATCTATCTCTCAGTCTATTCTTATATATCAATCTCTCAGTCCGTTTGTATCTGTCAATCTCTCAGTCTATTCTTATCTATCAATCTCTCAGTCCATTCGCATCTATCAATCTCTCAGGCTATTCTTATCTATCAATCTCTCAGTCTATTCTTATCAATCAATCTCTCAGTCTATTCTTATCTATCAATCTCTCAGTCTATTCTTATCGATCAATCTCACAGTCTATTAGTATCTATCAATCTCTCAGTCTATTCATATCTGTCAATCTCTCAGTCTATTCTTATCTATCAATCTCTCAGTCTATTCTTATCTATCATTCTCTCAGTCCATTCGTATCTATCAATCTCTCAGTCTGTTATTCTCTATCTATCTCTCAGTCTATTCTTATCTATCAATCTCTCAGTCTATTCATATCTGTCAATCTCTCTGTCTATTCTTATCTATCAATCTCTCAGTCTATTCTTATCTATCAATCTCTCAGTCTATTCTTATCTATCAATCTCTCAGTCTATTAGTATCTATCAAAATCTCAGTCTATTCTTATCTATCAATCTCTCAGTCTATTCTTATCTATCAATCTCTCAGTCTATTCTTATCTATCAATCTCTCAGTCTATTCTTATCGATCAATCTCACAGTCTATTAGTATCTATCAATCTCTCAGTCTATTCATATCTGTCAATCTCTCAGTCTATTCTTATCTATCAATCTCTCAGTCTATTCTTATCTATCATTCTCTCAGTCCATTCGTATCAATCAATCTCTCAGTCTGTTATTATCTATCTATCTCTCAGTCTATTCTTATCTATCAATCTCTCAGTCTATTCATACCTGTCAATCTCTCAGTCTATTCGTATCTATCAATCTCTCAGTCTATTCTTATCTATCAATATCTCATTCTATTCTTATCTATCAATCTCTCAGTCTATTCTTATCTATCAATCTCTCAGTCTATTCGTATCTATCAATCTCTCAGTCTATTCTTATATATCAATCTCTCAGTCTATTCTTATCTATCCATCTCTCAGTCTATTCTTATCTATCAATCTCTCAGTCTATTCTTATCTATCAATATCTCAGTCTATTCTTATCTATCAATCTCTCTGTCTATTCTTATCTATCAATCTCTCAGTCCATTTGTATCTGTCAATCTCTCAGTCTATTCTTATCTATCAATCTCTCAGTCTATTTTTATCTAT
This sequence comes from Sepioteuthis lessoniana, assembly GCA_963585895.1. Taxonomy (NCBI): domain Eukaryota; kingdom Metazoa; phylum Mollusca; class Cephalopoda; order Myopsida; family Loliginidae; genus Sepioteuthis; species Sepioteuthis lessoniana. The sequence goes on along the minus strand of OY757947.1, from coordinate 23,292,977 downwards.
CAATCTCTCAGTCCATTTGTATCTATCAATCTCTCAGTCTATTCTTATCTATCAATCTCAGTCTATTAGTATCTATCAATCTCTCAGTCTATTCGTATCTATCAATCTCTCAGTCCATTCGCATCTATCAATCTCTCAGGCTATTCTTATCTATCAATCTCTCAGTCTATTCTTATCTATCAATCTCTCAGTCTATTCTTATCGATCAATCTCACAGTCTATTAGTATCTATCAATCTCTCAGTCTATTCATATCTGTCAATCTCTCAGTCTATTCTTATCTATCAATCTCTCAGTCTATTCTTATCTATCAATCTCTCAGTCTATTTTTATCTATCATTCTCTCAGTCCATTCGTATCAATCAATCTCTCAGTCTGTTATTATCTATCTATCTCTCAGTCTATTCTTATCTATCAATCTCTCAGTCTATTCATATCTGTCAATCTCTCAGTCTATTCGTATCTATCAATCTCTCAGTCTATTCTTATCTATCAATATCTCATTCTATTCTTATCTAACAATCTCTCAGTCTATTCTTATCTATCAATCTCTCAGTCTATTCGTATCTATCAATCTCTCAGTCTATTCTTATATATCAATCTCTCAGTCTATTCTTATCTATCCATCTCTCAGTCTATTCTTATCTATCAATCTCTCAGTCTATTCTTATCTATCAATATCTCAGTCTATTCTTATCTATCAATCTCTCTGTCTATTCTTATCTATCAATCTCTCAGTCCATTTGTATCTGTCAATCTCTCAGTCTATTCTTATCTATCAATCTCTCAGTCTATTTTTATCTATCAATCTCTCAGTCCATTTGTATCTATCAATCTCTCAGTCTCTTCTTATCTATCAATCTCTCAGTCTATTCTTATCTATCAATCTCTCAGTCTATTCTTATCGATCAATCTCACAGTCTATTAGTATCTATCAATCTCTCAGTCTATTCATATCTGTCAATCTCTCAGTCTATTCTTATCTATCAATCTCTCAGTCTATTCTTATCTATCATTCTCTCAGTCCATTCGTATCTATCAATCTCTCAGTCTGTTATTCTCTATCTATCTCTCAGTCTATTCTTATCTATCAATCTCTCAGTCTATTCATATCTGTCAATCTCTCTGTCTATTCTTATCTATCAATCTCTCAGTCTATTCTTATCTATCAATCTCTCAGTCTATTCTTATCTATCAATCTCTCAGTCTATTAGTATCTATCAAAATCTCAGTCTATTCTTATCTATCAATCTCTCAGTCTATTCTTATCTATCAATCTCTCAGTCTATTCTTATCTATCAATCTCTCAGTCTATTCTTATCGATCAATCTCACAGTCTATTAGTATCTATCAATCTCTCAGTCTATTCATATCTGTCAATCTCTCAGTCTATTCTTATCTATCAATCTCTCAGTCTATTCTTATCTATCAATCCCTCAGTCTATTCTTATCTATCAATCTCTCAGTCTATTAGTATCTATCAATCTCTCAGGCTATTCTTATCTATCAATCTCTCAGTCTATTCTTATCTATCAATCTCTCAGTCTATTCTTATCGATCAATCTCACAGTCTATTAGTATCTATCAATCTCTCAGTCTATTCATATCTGTCAATCTCTCAGTCTATTCTTATCTATCAATCTCTCAGTCTATTCTTATCTATCAATCTCTCAGTCTATTTTTATCTATCATTCTCTCAGTCCATTCGTATCAATCAATCTCTCAGTCTGTTATTATCTATCTATCTCTCAGTCTATTCTTATCTATCAATCTCTCAGTCTATTCATATCTGTCAATCTCTCAGTCTATTCGTATCTATCAATCTCTCAGTCTATTCTTATCTATCAATATCTCATTCTATTCTTATCTAACAATCTCTCAGTCTATTCTTATCTATCAATCTCTCAGTCTATTCGTATCTATCAATCTCTCAGTCTATTCTTATATATCAATCTCTCAGTCTATTCTTATCTATCCATCTCTCAGTCTATTCTTATCTATCAATCTCTCAGTCTATTCTTATCTATCAATATCTCAGTCTATTCTTATCTATCAATCTCTCTGTCTATTCTTATCTATCAATCTCTCAGTCCATTTGTATCTGTCAATCTCTCAGTCTATTCTTATCTATCAATCTCTCAGTCTATTTTTATCTATCAATCTCTCAGTCCATTTGTATCTATCAATCTCTCAGTCTATTCTTATCTATCAATCTCAGTCTATTAGTATCTATCAATCTCTCAGTCTATTCGTATCTATCAATCTCTCAGTCTATTCTTATCTATCAATCTCTCAGTCTATTAGTATCTATCAATCTCTCAGTCTATTCATATCTGTCAATCTCTCAGTCTATTCTTATCTATCAATCTCTCAGTTTATTCTTATCTATCAATCTTTCAGCCCATTTGTATCTGTCATTCTCTCAGTCTATTCATATCCGTCAATCTCTCTATCTATTCTTATCTATCAATCGCTCAGTCTATTCTTATATATCAATCTCTCAGTCCGTTTGTATCTGTCAATCTCTCAGTCTATTCTTATCCATCAATCTCTCAGTCCATTCGCATCTATCAATCTCTCAGGCTATTCTTATCTATCAATCTCTCAGTCTATTCTTATCTATCAATCTCTCAGTCTATTCTTATCGATCAATCTCACAGTCTATTAGTATCTATCAATCTCTCAGTCTATTCGTATCTGTCAATCTCTCAGTCTATTCTTATCTATCAATCTCTCAGTCTATTCTTGTCTATCATTCTCTCAGTCCATTCGTATCTATCAATCTCTCAGTCTGTTATTCTCTATCTATCTCTCAGTCTATTCTTATCTATCAATCTCTCAGTCTATTCATATCTGTCAATCTCTCTGTCTATTCTTATCTATCAATCTCTCAGTCTATTCTTATCTATCAATCTCTCAGTCTATTAGTATCTATCAAAATCTCAGTCTATTCTTATCTATCAATCTCTCAGTCTATTCATATCTGTCAATCTCTCAGTCTATTCTTATCTCTCAATCTCTCAGTCTATTCTTATCTATCAATCTCTAAGCCTATTCTTATCTATCAATCTCTCAGTCTATTAGTATCTATCAATCTCTCAGTCTATTCTCATCTATCAATCTCTCAGTCTATTCTTATCTATCCATCTCTCAGTCTATTTGTATCTATCAATCTCTCAGCCTATTCTTATCTATCAATCTCTCAGTCCATTCGTATCTGTCAATCTCTCAGTCTATTCTTATCTATCAATCCCTCAGTCTATTCTTATCTATCAATCTCTCAGTCTATTAGTATCTATCAATCTCTCAGTCTATTCTTATCTATCAATCTCTCAGTCTATTCTTATCTATCAAACTCTGTCTATTAGTATCTATCAATCTCTCAGTCTATTCTTATCTATCAATCTCTCAGTCTATTCTTGTCTATCCATCTCTCAGTCTATTCGTATCTATCAATCTCTCAGCCTATTCTTATCTATCAATCTCTCAGTGCATTCGTATCTGTCAATCTCTCAGTCTATTCTTATCTATCAATCTCTCAGTCTATTCTTATCTATCAATCTCTCAGTCTAATCGTATCTATCAATCTCTCAGTCTATTCTTATATATCAATCTCTCAGTTTATTCTTATCTATCAATCTCTCAGTCTATTCTTATCTATCAATCTCTCAGTCTAATCGTATCTATCAATCTCTCAGTCTATTCTTATATATCAATCTCTCAGTCTATTCTTATCTATCAATCTCTCAGTCTATTCTTATCTATCAATCTCTCAGTCTATTCTTATCTATCAATATCTCAGTCTATTTTTATCTATCAATCTCTCTGTCTATTCTTATCTATCAATCTCTCAGTCCATTTGTATCTGTCAATCTCTCAGTCTATTCTCATCTATCAATCTCTCAGTCTATTCTTATCTATCAATATCTCAGTCTATTCTTATCTATCAATCTCTCAGTCTATTCTTATCTATCAATCTCTCCGTCTATTTTTATCTATCAATCTCTCAGTCCATTTGTATCTGTCAATCTTTCAGTCTATTCTTATCTATCAATCTCTCTGTCCATTTATATCTGTCAATCTCTCAGTCTATTCTTATCTATCAATCTCTCAGTCCATTTGTATCTATCAATCTCTCAGTCTATTCTTATCTATCAATCTCTCAGTCTATTCTCATCTATCAATCTCTCAGTCCATTTGTATCTATCAATCTCTCAGTCTATTCTTATCTATCAATATCTCAGTCTATTTTCATCTATCAATCTCTCAGTCCATTTGTATCTGTCTATCTCTCACTCTATTCTTATCCATCAATCTCTCAGTCCATTCGTATCTATCAATCTCTCAGTCTATTCTTATCTCTCAATCTCTCAGTCTATTCTTATCTATCAATCTCTCAGCCTATTCTTATCTATCAATCTCTCAGTCTATTAGTATCTATCAATCTCTCAGTCTATTAGTATCTATCAATCTCTCAGTCTATTCTTATCTATCAATATCTCAGTCTATTCATATCTGTCAATCTCTCAGTCTATTCTTATCTATCAATCTTTCAGTCTATTCGTATCTGTCAATCTCTCAGCCTATTCTTATCTATCAATCTCTCAGTCTATTCTTATCTATCAATCTCTCAGTCTATTCATATCTATCAATCTCTCAGTCTATTCTTATCTATAAATCTCTCAGTCTATTCATATCTATCAATCTCTCAGTCTATTCGTATCTGTCAATCTCTCAGCCTATTCTTATCTATCAATCTCTCAGCCTATTCTTATCTATCAATCTCTCAGTCTATTCTTATCTATAAATCTCTCAGCCTATTCTTATCTATCAATCTCTCAGTCTATTCTTATCTATCAATCTCTCAGTCTATTCATATCTATCAATCTCTCAGTCTATTCTTATCTATCAATCTCTCAGTCCATTCGTATCTTTCTATCTCTCAGTCTATTCTTATCTATCAATCTCTCAGTCTATTCGTATCTATCAATTTCTCAGTGTATTCTTATCTATCAATCTCTCAGTCTATTCTTATCTATCAATCTCTCAGCCTACTCTTATCTATCAATCTCTCAGTCCATTCGTATCTTTCTATCTCTCAGTCTATTCTTATCTATCAATCTCTCAGCCTATTCTTATCTATCAATTTTTCAGTCTATTCATATCTGTCAATCTCTCAGTCTATTCGTATTTATCAATCTCTCAGCCTATTCTTATCTATCAATCTCTCAGTCTATTCGTATCTATCTAAGACTTTTCCTTAGTTTTTTTCTTATTTTTTCTTGGATTGTTATTTACAATTTATTATCTATCTCAATTCAGTCGGCTGTGTCTGTAGAATACTCCGAGAACAATGGTCTCGGATAGGGCTTTAAACCATTTAATGGTGAGGCTTCATTCTTGGGGCTTTGAGGAATGTGAAGTACCTTTTTATTGCCATTACTTCGATGTCCATTTTGATCTGGAGTGGTAGTACCTGTTCGGGTCAGTTCAATAGAACTGTTTAATCATTTACTGGAAACCATTTAACTGAGTGCAAATAAAACTATTCGCAATCCCTGAAACCATTAAACAGTGTGCAAACAAATGACTGTCAAGGGTTGATTATCTATCTATCTATCTATCTCATCCTTTTTCTTACTTTGTTTCTTTTTTTTTCTCAGGCTGTTTGTTTCTACTTCTATCTATCTATCTATCTATCTATCTCCTTGTCTGTTCATATCTATCTATCTATCTATCCATCTATCTCAGCCTTTTCTGTTTGTTTTTTCTTGGGTTGAGATGAACGATAGACTTATTATTTGTCTATCTATGAGTCTATTCTCATCTATCTACCTCAGTCGGTTCCTATATATATATATATATATATATATATATATATATATATATCACGGGAGGGCTCGTGTTGTAATGGTTATGTTCGTAGGAATTGAACAAAAAGACCCGAGTTCAAATCCTGGACGAAGCAGTTTGCGCTAATTGCGCTAATATCCTTAGGAAAGGTGTGAATCCAACTACTCTTCCTCCAGCTATTTTAGAAGATCAAACTAGGCACTTTAGCTTTGGTATGGCCACCGGTCTAAGAGAAGGAAAACTCTGAATTTTAATCAGTTAAACCACTTAAAAAATGACCTTATGTCGCATCCTGCTCGGTCGGAGGGGTTGGGTAAGTATATATATATATATATATATATATATATATATATATATATATCAAGGCTTTTACTTTTTTTTTTCTTTGGTGTGCTCTTCTCCACTTATCTCTCAGCCCTTTACTTACTTTGTTCGTTTCTTTCTTTCTTGTTCTGTTTATATCTATCGATCTATCTATCATAGTCGGTTAATATCTATCTGTCTATCAAAGCCTTTTACTAACTTTGTTTATTACTTTATTTCTCTGGGAGTTCATTTCCTTATCTGTCAATCTACCCCCCACACACACACACTTATATATATATATATATATATATATATATATATATATATATATATATATATATATATATATCTTTTAAGCTCGGCTTTATCTGAAGTAAAGTCACAGTACGAAGAAGGGTTGAAAATTTCATGTGCAGAAAATCTCATATGATGACGTCATTTATACTGTTGCCTTAACCCTGCAACGTCGATGAAAGAAGTGTATGCACCACAGAGAGGACTATGTTGAAAAATAACTCCCTACTCTTACTATCTTGTACCTTTATGTCACATTTTAGTTCAGTTCAACAAATATATCCTCATTATCATGTTGTGCCGCTAGCACGGATTTCCCTAACTCTCTCGCCATTCGTTTCTATCGTCCATCGCTTCTTGCAAGTCTTCTAGCCAACATCCTGTATCCATATAGAGCTGTTGTAGATAAGCTCTAGCTGGTTGTTCAACACCTGCTCGTCCGTGAGAAGGGGTCTATAGGAGAACGTCGCTTATGAGTTCGTCCTTACGTCTCCAGCTCTGTCCCGCATGTCTGGCTCGTCTAATCTGGATGGTTTTAGAGATGGGATGTAGGTAGCCGTACACTTGCTGTTTTATGGGATGTTGCTTCCAGGATATATATACATATATATTAGACAATTGCCAGCATTGAAAGTTCGAATATTATAAAACCAGATAAAACTAAGGTTACCCGTGATAGCGTTTATTGTACAATAAAAAGGAGTTGGGTGATTGAGAGTTTCATGTTTCTCGAGTGTTGCAGGCTTTTTGACAGGCAATCCTAAGTAGAATTTTTAGCTGAAAAGTTCACAGGCCAAATGATTTCTATTTTTCAACATAGCCCTCTTTGTGGACCATACACTTCTTCCACTGGTTTTGCTGTGCTTCGATCCATTGAAAAACATCTCCAATAGCAGATGTGACGTCATTATATGAACTTTTCAGCCAATGAACATATAAGGCCACCCAACTGAAAAGTGACAGTTCATCTATGAGTTCAATTCTCGGTGGCACCCCCAAATGTAAATATAAACATATCTAAAATAAAAAAGACTTTTTAGCATCTGTTTAAAAGAAACGATTCCTTTAATATACCGACTGCATCCCTGTAGAAGTCTAAGACCGCTCTCACTCCACCAGCCCAAAATCCACTAAACAGCACCTGATGGAAAAAAATTCCAGTTTTGAAGCTTTAGGGAGAGTGGAGTCAAGCCTTCGTTGCCATTACTCTTATTTCTAGTTAAATATAGAGTTATAGTAGCTGCTAAGGTCGAATATATGAATTAAATAGATTTGTTTGAAAATTATTTATTTTGGGTTGGAAAACTTGAAACCATGTAATTGTGAACAAGTTATAACTATTAGAGAGAATATAATTGTGTACAAGTTATCTGTTTGGTTTGGTTTGGTTTGGTTTAATTTCATTGTTTAATGGCATAAAAGCCTTTGTGGGTTATTTAATGTCAAAGTCATCCTTGGAGAAGAACATAGATGGGGAGTAAGGGGGTTCATTCATTTCCCAAGGGGATTAGTCTAAAAGTGAACTTAATAGCGCGACTGGAGTCCGAAGTCGCTTATGTAAAGGTTACAGTCGAGCACTTCAGCCACTACACACCGAGATACATCACCAAATTCTTGGTATTAAATAGGAATACTGGAAACCATTTGAATATTCAAATTATTTTTATTTAAAATAGTTACTTGAAGGTGTAATAGATTACAATAATCTATAATAAGGAATACTTTAAATTTAAAGCAGACATTTGCATTTGAAAGTCAGTCGCGCTAATTGGCAGAATTCAATTTGCAGTCATAGCACTTCCCGCGAAACATAGAATGAATGTGCTGCGTTAGTTGATATTTTGTTTGTTTTTTTATGTTTTTGTTTTGCTTTGTTTTTTTGTTTTTCTTTGTTTTTCTTTTTTCTTTTTTTTTCTTTTGTTTCTTGCTTTTCCAATGAATTTATTGCATATTATCATTATTCTGAATGGTGACATTAACCTAATTTGAGTCCAGTCGGCTGAGGAGAGAGTAAAATACGCCGACTGCATCTCTGCAGAGGGGTAAGACCTCCACAAAAAGTGTTCTGGTTATGACACAAAAACCTTTCATGGTGTGGCTTCGAGTCCTGGAACTTTGAGGAATGTGGAATAGACCTTCATTGCCATTACTTCCAGGTCCACTCTGACCCAGAGTGATAGTACAAGTTAGGGTCCCATCGATGGGTCAAATAGAACTAATTAATCATTAACTATACATTTAACTTTGTGCTGACAAATCATTAGTATTAAAACGTACTTAGAACATCGATTGACAAAATCAGAGAGAATGGCTTCGAGCTGACGAAAAAAAGAAGCAGAAGGTACCCCGCAAAAACAATTACCGACGCCGACTACGCCGATGACATAGCGATACTGGCAAATACACCCGACCAAGCCGAAACACTACTGCATAGTTTGGAACGAGCAGCCGCAGGTATAGGCCTCTATGTTAATGCACACAAAACGGAATATATGTGCTATAATCAAAAGGGGGACATCTCCACTCTAGACGGAACCCCTCTTAAACTAGTAGACAAATTCACTTACCTAGGAAGCAGCGTCGCATCAACCGAAAAGGACATCGACACGAAGTTAACGAAAGCATGGACAGCTATCAATAGGCTATCGATTATATGGAAATCAGACCTAACCGATAAAATGAAACGCAGTTTCTTCCAGGCAGCGGTCACATCGATACTGCTATATGGATGCACTACATGGACTCTAACAAAACGGCTGGAGAAGAAGCTCGACGGCAATTACACAAAAATGCTGCGAGCAATCTTGAACAAGTCCTGGCGGCAACACCCCACAAGACACCAACTGTACGGCCAACTGCCTCCTATCACGAAAACTTTTCAAGTTAGACGAACCAGACATGCAGGACACTGCCGGAGAAGCAGGGACGAACTCATAAGAGATGTACTCTTATGGACCCCCACACATGGCCGTGCAAAAGCAGGACGACCAGCACGAACATACATTCAGCAGCTTTGTGAGGATACGGGATGCTGTCCTGAAGACCTACCTAGGGCGATGAACGATAGGGAGGAGTGGCGAGAGAGGGTCAGGGATATCCGTGCTACCAGCACGACATGATGATGATGATGATGATGATGATGATGATTAGTATCAGAAAACAAAGCTTGAAATACTTAAACTGTGTGCTAATAAAACTATTAGAGTTTGATAGTAATACTTGAATCTATTTAACTGTGCGCAAACAAATGAACTAATATATATATATATATATATAATTTAACGTATAATTCTAACGCTATGTTGCCGATGTTTAGAATATGCTGGCCACCAATGCAATCTAGTGTCATACCAATGATAACTCTGGGTATATATATATATATATATATATATATATATATATATATATGTGTGTGTGTGTGTGTGTGTGCGATTGTAAACCAGCAAAAGTTAAAATGACGCATCATTATATATATATATACATTTTTAGACTGTTGAAATTATCTAACTCTTAGAATGGGTTAATTTGCAATTGAGCATCATTTTTCATCTTTTTAATTATTGACAGAATGAAGAGAACTATGAAATGTTTCGTAGAAATCTGCGACAAAATAGAAGCATCAATATCATTATCGAGAGCTGTTATCAATATTGCGGTCGTAATTGCTCGGTCTATAAGATTATTATTAATATTAAACCGATCTTTCATTGATTGATTGACTGATGTCAATCCGTTTGAGGTTATTTTATGTCTAGAGGTTAGGGAATCATGTTCATTATACATTTATATTTACATTTTTGTGTAGTTTTTCTTAAGTGTTTTCCATATATATATATATATATATATATATCAAACACTTTGTAAAGGCGTGGACTGCTATCAACTGGTTATCGATCAGATGGAAGTCTAATCTATCTGTTGAAATAAAATGGAATATCTTCCAAGCTGTGGCTGTTGTCAATGCTACTGTATGGATGCACCACATGGACACTTACAAGATGTATAGAGAAAAAGCTAGATGAGAACTACACAAGAATGCTATGAGGTATCTTGAACAAATCCTGGAACCATCAGCCCACAAAATAGCTGTACGGTCACTTACCTCCCATCTCAAAAGCCATCCAAGTAAGACGAACAAGACAGGCGGAACATAGCTGGAGAAGCTAGGACGAACTCATAAATGACGATCTTCTAAAGACCCCTAAACATGGACTTGCCATTATTGTCCGACCCGGAAGAACGTATTTACATCACCTCTGTGCGGACATAGGATGTAGTGTGGAAGATTTGCCGGGAGAGTTGGATGATAGGGACGGATGGGGAAAGAGATTCCGGAAAATCAACGCTGTCAGTGTGACTTTATGAGGATGATGATGATTCCTAAATACAAATGATTTGCATGGTTTCAAGTATTCCTATCTAATGCAAATAATTTGCTCACAGATCTATATGATCAACAGATGACACCCGAACAGATACTACCACTTTGGGATACTCCACACGCCTAAGAGCAACCGGAACTGGAGCCTCACTACCAAAGGCAGTTTAATATCATACTGGAATGTGTCTTATCCCTCTGCAAGCGATACAATCAGCGCGTTTTAAGTCCCACCGACAGAGTGGCCAGTGTGTGGTGAAAAAATAAGGATTGGGAACTGCCCGCTGTAAACAATAAAGATAGTCGACCCCCTTACCAAGAAACCAAGGCTCTGTCCATCGAACCATGCGCGCCAGTACTGACAGAGACAATTAGGGGTGACGAACATTCGGCTGACTCACCAACCTGGTTAGATCGGCAACAGTAGCGAAGAGACAAAAATAAGATTTGCTTTGGTTACGAAGATCGACATTTAAAACCTCTCTTTAAATGTACAATGATTGAGTACTTCGGAAATCGATGCGTGAGTTTTGATTGGTCATTCAGTCTAGAAAGCTGCCCGGTCGCCCGGCTGGTCAGATCCGATGATGAATGGGCGGCTAAGTAGGGGCAGGTTATGGTTGGTTGCATTTAGATCCCAGAACTTGTTACTATCGTAATGCCGGGGACGAGGGTAGCGTAAAAAGGCAAGCCACCCGTAACTGTCTTTAGTGATTTTATTTGGGAAGTTCATTTCCTGCCAAAACAACTTTCGCTGTGGGTGCCTCGTCCTGATATAATGGCTAACGAATTAGGCAAGTATACCAGTGTAAGTTCGATTCAAACTAGATACCCCCATACTTTTTAACATGTGCCTAAATAGACTAAGCTTAATAAATGATGTTTTAGATTGCTTTGTACGGTTAGGTTAGGTTAGGTCATTTGGTTTAATGGTATATCAACCCTTGATAGCTATTTAATGCCAAATCCTGTTTATACATATATTGTGATTTTTAAGTGAATAGTTTGCAGGTAAGATTTCTTTTTAAATGAGTCAGGGCTCATTTGTTTGCACACAGTTGAATGGCTTCAAGCATAGTAATTAGACAGTTCTTTTTGGGTTCTAACAAGTACTACTACTCCCGGTCAGATATTTTCGGAAGTTTTGCATAATGTAGTAGTGAGGTACCCGTGGTGTAATGGTTATCGTCGTAGGGACGATACGAGTTCAAATCCTGGACGAGACTGATTGCATTTCCCATAGCACTAATACCCTTGGGAAAGGTATGAATCCAATTATTCTCCCTCCAGCTATGGGTAAATAGTAGGACAGATTAGGTTCTTCAGCCTTGGTGAGGCAACTAGTCTAGGAGAAGGAAAACTCTGAATTCAAACCTGTTAAACTCCGCTTAAGAAATTGACCTTGTGTCATATCCTGCCCGAGCGGGGGGGGGTGAATATGATAATGTAGTAGTGAGTGTAGTAGAGCATTGTAATGCTCTACTACGCAACCGCATAGAACCCAAAAATGAAAAGATACTTAGGAAGAACCAAAATGGCTTTCGGAGAAATCAATCTACGACATCACAAATTTTGAGCATCCGTCGAATTCTTGAAGGTGTACGTGCAAAAAACCTAGAGGCAACATCATTATTTGTCGACTTCTCCAAGGCCTTTGACTCCATACACAGTGGGAAGATGGAGCAAATACTACTCGCCTACGGCCGACCCAAAGAAACCGTCGTAGCTATAATGATGCTATATAAAAACACAAAAGTAAAATTCCGCTCCCTGGATGGAGACACAGACCACTTCGACATTGTAGCAGGTGTGTTACAAAGAGACACATTATCCCCATACCTATTTATCATCTGCCTAGACCACGTGCTTAGAACGTCTATTGATAAAATGAAAGATAACGGTTTCAAGCTGGCAAAGGAAAGAAGCAGAAGATAACCCGCACAAACAATTACGGACGCGGACTAAGCCGATGACATAGCCCCAGCCGAAACCCAGCTACATAGTCTGGAACGAGCAGCTACTGGCATAGGCCTCCATGTCAACGCAGACAAGACGGAACACATGTGCTTTAATCAAAGAGGCGACATCTCCACGCTAAACAGTAGTTCTCTGAAACTAGTGGACAAGTTCATCTACCTCGGAACAAATGTCTCATCAACCAAGAAAGACATCGATACGCGACCAGTAAAGGCATGGACAGGTATCGATAAGCTATCGGTCATATGGAAGTCAGACTTTACCGACAAAATAAAACGCAGTTTTTTTCCAAGCGGCGGTTGTGTCAATACTGCTATATGGATGCACTACATGGACGCTAAATAAACGTATGGAGAAAAAGCTTAACGGCACAAAAGCTTAACACAAGAATGCTACGAGCAATATTGAACAAGTCCGGGAGGCAGCACCCCACAAAGCAGCAGCTGTACGGCCATCTACCACCTATCACGAGATCTATCTAAGTCAGACGAACCAGACATGCGGGACACTGCTGGAGAATTAAGGACGAACTCATAAGTGACATACTGCAGGACATGGACGTGCAAAGGCAGGACAACCAGCTAGAAACTATATACAACAGCTCTGTGCCGATACAGGATGTAGCCTTGAAGACATACTGGGATCGATGGACGGTAGAACGGGTGACGAGAGAGGGTCAGGGAGACCCGTGCTAGTGGCGCGACATGATGTATAGTGAGTGAGCCAGGCTAAATAGCGTTCGATTCTCTCTAGATACCCTATTCATCTTGCCTTGTGCCAATCTAACCTAAGCGTTGTCAATGGCTGGGTATCCCTTCGTGGTGTAATAGTTAACACGCTAGTCCCACTGACCAAATAATACTAAGTTGTGAGTTCAATCCTCATTGAGTGCCCTTATACGTGCTGTTTTATGCCAAATCTTACCGATGCTAAGGGTCAAGTCGTGCTGAAAGCTCCGGTTCCCGTCAGATCACCTATTTAGTTCTGAGATGGGTGACAATTTAATAACAGCCAATACAGTAAATGATCTTATTTCTGTGTTCCAGACCCAGGACGGCTTAGTAAATAACAGCATCATAAATTTCATTTTGACCATCTCATTGTTAGTGAGCTCGTTTCTCACTGGCTGCTCACATTATTGCCCATGTGGCAAACTTAGCTAAACTTAGTAAATATGTAGGCATGCGTAGTATAACAGCGATTCGAGTTCAAATCCAGGACAAGGCTACCTGCGGTAAAACTTCGTGTAAATGTTTTGAGAAAGGCATGAATCCATCTCTTCTACGCACATATATGGCTTAATAGTAGAGCAGACTAGGCTTTTTGTCTTGTACCCTGTAAATATACTGTACTTGGCTATCTACTAAGCTTTGCTGAGTCTGGCACACAGGCCTTAGTTTGTTTAAAGTGCCTTTTCTTACTGAGTAGTCATGAATATAACAAGGAATTTTGGTTGATTGTTTAAGTTGTAAGTCGTTTCCTAGCAAGATTTAGGATCAACCAGAAGACAATGCAAAAGGAGGGACATATATGAGAGGAAATTCTAGGCAGTAAGTGAGAGAGTGAGGCGAGAAACGAATAGGAAAGTGAATGACAGGTTACCGAAATCTAGGTCAGAATAACTGCGGCTGCCCAAGTTAAGAATAGAAATGTATCAGCAGCAAATCGGCCACTAGCTGTCATTGGCAGAAAGAATCTCAAAAGGGTGGACCGCTGGAGTGGCTGCGGGATAGAAAACAGGAAAAGAAAGTTAGTTTGAGACCTGACGCCGAGATGTAAAGACGGGCCGAAAATTATGACACCCATTTTGGGGTGAGCTCCGCGACGGAGTCCGATACCGGCTTCAGAGCAGTGAAGACAGAACCCCGAAGAAGCACGTGCGAGAACTACAATAGAAAACGAGAAAGATAATATCAAGGTCTATATCTGCTCTCTCTCTCTCTCTCTCTCTCTCTCTCTCTCTCTCTCTCTCTCTCGCGCGCGCGCGCCGTTTTATTTCTCTTTGTCTATCTAAAGCGGCTGACTCATTTTTCATCCTGTGTTTCTCTCGTCTCGAAGAGTGGTTGTAGAGAATAAACTTTTGTATTAGATAAAGTATATCTTGTTATACCTAGCCAACTAGACGAGATGTTGAACCCTATCAACTCGACTCTCTTCCAGCTGCTGGCTTAAAAATTATTCGTTCGTTGCCCGGTATCATTCACTTGCAATGGTACCGGGCAGCGAATGAATCATGAGTCGAGTTCACAGGGCTGAACATCTCGTCTAGTTGGCTAGGTATAATAAGATATACTTGATCTATTCTACTGTCGGCTGGAGCTGTAGAATTCACAGACTGCATTTCTGCAGAGTGGTAAAACCCTTCCCTGCACATCATATGAGTAGTCATCCTCATCATCATCATCTGATCATCATCATTATCATATGTGTAGTCATCATCATCATCTGATCATCATCATCATCATATGAATAGTCATCATCATCATAATATGATCATCATCTTTATCATATGAGTAGTCGTCATCATCATCATGACCACCCATATTTTTGGTAATATCATAGTATACATGAATTACACTTATATTCGAGTGTACATCCATAATATACAAAGAGGTGTCCTAATGGAGTAGTGGCTAAAGTGCAGGACTAAAATATCGTAGTAAGCACGTTCGAACTCTAGTCACGCTATAGCGTTCACTTTCAGAAAAATATAGCCTTTGATAATGATATGAAATCTTATCCTAGCCAGTTCTGGATTAAATAGTACCACTGTCGTTCTTCTACAAGGACGTCTTTGGCATTAAATAACCCTTGAAGTTTGACATGCCATTAAACAAAGAAACCGAACCATCAATAAAGTTCGTTCCATTCTATATGTTCTGATTAAAACTTTTTGTTTTTAGTTTGGGACAAAATTACAAGCAAGAAACTTTTTCTTGTATCTACATTTTTGAATTCTCTTTTTGTTGTTTAGCAATTTAGTAACATCCGGGTATTCTAAGATATCTATTTTCCTTCTCGAAATAGTTTGCAAGAATTACTGTCTTGGCGGGCAGAGTCGTACACTAACTCTGTGTGGAATATTAAAGCTAAAACTGGTCATTGGTCAAACTATTATAAAGTGGAAAATCGTGAAACGATCCCCACTGATAAAGGAAATAGTTGTTCTTGCCAACTGAGGCTGGAAGGAAAATTGACCATTCTGGAATCCCGAATGTAAATGATTTCCGAAACAAAATACACTCGTGCATTGTATATATGTATATGTGCGCGTGTGTGAGTGTGTCTCCCAATCTATTCTTATCTATCAATCTACATGTTCTAATCTATCTATCTATCTATCAAGCCCAGTTTGTTCATCTGTCTTTCATTCTGTTCAAATCTATCTCTGTTCTTATCTATCTGTACATCTATCTCAGCCTGTTCTTTTCTATCTATCTATCTATCTATCTATCAGTTTGTCAATCAATCTATCTCAAACTATTCTTAGATAGATTTGAACAGAATGAAAGACAGATGAACAAAGTGGACTAGATAGATAGATAGATAGATTACCCCGAGATCTCAAGAAAGATAACCAAATCTATCTGATACATATTTTAAATAGTTCTTAAACGCAAATATATTATGGGAAGGGAAACAATTTCGTACAACCAAACACAATGCTACACATTCCTAATTAAGCAAATACACAACCCTTTAGGCTAGGACATTTCAAATAAACACAATAACATAGATAGATAGATAGATAGACAGATAGATACTATTAAAAAAAGCATACATATACACATCTCTTTAGGCGATCAAATTTCAAACTAAACTTCTTTTTTCGAACTTGTTCTACACTGACCAATCAGCAGGCTTTATTCTATTCGTCCCAATACTGACCAGTACAGATCATATACTAACCCTTAGTGACCCTTATGGTAGTGGCGACTTGGTGTCTGCCATTTGCACGCGAAAGATGAATGATACAATGGTGTGAGATTGCTTGGAGCGATCAAGCATCGAATGATGAGCCTTTTACTTGTGTTGGCTGTAACTTTACCGATCAAAGGTTTACGCATGCGCTTAATAAAAAGCGGAAAGTAATACCATTCTTCTGATACATATGTTAAATAGTTCTTAAACGTAAAGACAATAAGGGGAGGGAAAAAATTTCGTACTGCCGAGCGCATTGCTACAAATTCCTAATTACAAATTACAGTCGTATGAAACAAAATACACGCGTGCATTATATATGTATATGTGTGTGCGTATGTGTGTGTGGGTCTCAATCTATTCTTATCTATCCCAATCCCTTCCTATCTATCTATCTATCTACCTGTTCTAATCTATCTATCTATCTATCTATCTATCTATCTAGGCTATGGATAAATAGTTAGGCCGACTAGGTTCTTCAGCCTTGGTGAGGCAACTAGTCTAGGAGAAGGAAAACTCTGAATTCAAACTCCGCTTTAAAAATTGACCTTGTGCCATATCCTGCCGGAGCGGAGGGGTTGGGTAAATAGGATCTATCGATCTATGTCATTTTGCCAATCAATCTATCTCCTACTGTTCTTATCTCTAAGTCTGTTCTTAGGACAGAAATAGATAGATAGATAGATAGATAGATAGATAGATAGATTCTCGGCCCACCAAAAACCAATGACCTTGGGTCATGAAACCTTCGCAAATTCCTTCTGTATTTCAACTTATGTGGGAAATTGGTTGTTTGTTTGTTTGAGTTTATGGCATATCAACCACTATGGGTTATTTAATTCCAAATCCAGTTCACATATATTAGATATGCATGATTTGTAAGCGCATATATTGTAGATGTGGAAAATTGGTTTTCTTTAACCTTCCACAAATAATAGTTGAACTGAGGACTTCTCACCGCAATTCATAGTTTTTTACTAAACTTAGTTGATTGATGGATTGATTGATTTTAACGACATGTCAACCAATCAAAGTTTATTTCATGCCTAGAGGTTAGGGAATCACGTTCATTGTATTTTCATATTTACATTTTTATGTAATTGTTCGAAGAGACATTTTTCTTCGTAATTTCGAATCCGAATAATTTTTAACGGATCTATTTGACCCCGAGGTAGGACAGTAAAAGGTGTTACCACTCTGTGTTGGGGGGTGGAATTGTGAGTGCTGGCAATGACAGGGTACTCCATAATCCCCAGATCTCCAGAACATGCCATCAGATGCAGCTCAGTTTCATACCCAAGACAACTTTTTTTTGCGGGTAGAGGTCTTACCCTTCTGCATGGGATACAGTCATTTTATTCTAAACCCCTCTGACAGTGCAAAAGCTTAGCTGAGTTTGGCAAAAAGCCAGTCGTATGGGGCACTTTGTGAGAATCGATCTCTGTAGTGATTTTCTACTAACCTAGCGCACTAACCTTTACAACGCAGTTGGTGCCCTTCAAAAACGCTGAACATAGCTTATAATAATAATTATAATAATTCAAGAAAAACTTGCAAAATGTTAATAACAATGCCAAATCTGATAAATTCAGGCAATTTCAGACAACTACTCCAATTAATACGACTTGTAGTTGTAGGAGAGAGTCTAAATTTCTTTAAGACCTGTTAGTAATAGTACTAGAAGTAGTAAAGAATAGATAAATAAGATGAAAGATTTGTCAAAAATTACTAATAACAACGATGCTTCATTTAATTTAGACAATTTAATACTTTGTTGTTGTTGTTGTTGTTGTTGTTGTTGTTGTTTAATGGCAAATCAACCTTTGTGGGTTATTTTAGATTTACTACTACAACTACTACTACTAGTAAGTAAAAGTAAAGTTAGCGACCATAGTCGAGGGTGACCCGAAGGCTCCCTTTTCGATAGCTACTACACCAAGGTGTAGGGGAGGGCGCTACTCCATTCCCTGGATTGCTCCACTTTACCCTTGAACCGTACCTTATAATGCTGAGTGTTAAGCAAGGTGGTATCAAGTTCCATTTTTAAAGTCTTTGGTATGACTCGACCTGGGATTGAACCCAGGTCTCCCGGGCCATTGGCGAACACTCTAACCGCTGGGCCATAAGAGAAATAAAATTAAAGAAATCTCGCCAGAAATTAAAAATAATGACAATGTTTCATCTAAGAAATTCAAACAACTTAACACAACTACTATTAGATTTAAAAAGAAAAGAAAAGAAAAGAGAGAGAGAGAGAGAGAGAGAGAGAGAGAGAGAGAGAGGATGAAAGAAAAACTAGTAAAAGTTAATAATAATGACAATGCTTCATCTAAGAAATTCAGATAACTCTACCACTACTCCAATAACCACTACCACTATTAAATCTAAAGAAGTAAGAGAAATAAGATGAAAGAAAAACGAGCCTTAAGACTTCTTCAAACGACTACTACTACGATTACTACAACTACTACTGCTGGTATTCGTGTTGCTGCTGCTGCCAAGTGTGCAAAGAAGTAAGAGAAATAAGATGAAAAGAGAACTGGTCAAAACTTAATAATAATGTACGAGTCATTTATATAATGATCCTCTCTCTCTTTCTCTCTCTCTCTCTCTCCCCAAAACGTGTAAGTGTTTCATTAGCCTATTTGTCAGTACATGCGCGTTAAGATCTTCTTCTTTTTGCACCTCCACCTCCTCCTCCTTCTTCTCTTCTTCTTCTGCTTCTTCTTCTGCTTCTTCTTCTTCTTCTTCTTCACATACTCTCTCTCTCTCTCTCTCTCTCTCTCTCTCTCTCTCTCTCTCTCTCTCTCTCTCTCCAAAACGTGTGAGTGTTTCATTAGCCTATTTGTCAGTACATGCGCGTTAAGATCTTCTTCTTCTTCTTCTAGCACCTCCACCTCCTCCTCCTCCTGATTCTTCTTCACATCCTCCTCCTCCTCCACCTCCTCCACCTCCTTCTTCTTCTTCTTCTTCTTCACATCCTCCTCCTCCTCCTCCTTCTTCTTCTCAATACTCAGTTGCTGAAAGCTGATTCGTGCGTGGACGTCTAGTATAAAATTTCATGTCAGAAGTCATTCGCTGACAGAAAAATTTGATCTGACCCTTTCGCCTCACTCCCTCTCAACCGATCAGTTCAGGAGATTTGATGCATTTGCAAACAAACAGACAAGCAAATACAGAAGGCGTACAAGAAATCATTTTGAAATAAATGAGAAAGACAAAAAGATAAAATGCGAGGACGACAATTTCAGAAAAAGAAAATGCAATGCGAATTATGAAGAAAGTTGAGGCTGAAGGCGCCAAAAGAAATAAAAAAAGGCCTACTACTACAACTACTACTACTGGTAATAATGTAGTAGTAGGATTTTTTAGGTTCTTTGCTTAGATGTGGCACAAGTCAATACGAATGGAGCATCCAACGGGACTCGAACTCGCTTGTGTAGGTTTGCCAGTCTAGTTTACAAACTCATTACACCATCCGAGGTGCCCGTGATGATTACGTATTTGCTATTGATGATCGACGCAAAACGAGACGCAGGAGAAAGAGGAGGGGAAAATAAGGAAATGAAAAAAATAATGAGATAAAGGAAGAGGAGGAATACAAACAAGACAGCCGTACACATAATCGAGGAGGAGGAGGTGGAGGAGAAGGAGGAGGAGGAGGAAGAAGAGAAAAGCAAGATGCAAAAGTTGCAATTATGGAATGAGATCCATTTATCCCACCTACCCTCAAAATCTCTACAGTACGGGAATGTTACACAAGGTTGGTTTAATATGGGAGGGAGCGACCTTGTAAGAAGGAAACCTTGAGGATGAAGATGAGGGGCGTCGGCATTCCCCTTTTGAACCTCTCAGGCGCATTGGTTATAAACCCGGGCTTTACACCTTTAGGAGAAGAAGAAGAAGAAGAAGAAGAAGAAGAAGAAGAAGAAGAAGAAGAAGAAGAAGAAGAAGAAGAATGATGATTCAACGAAATCATATATCAAAAATACCGTTTTTCAAGAGATGTGTAATGAAATGATCCCCGAAAAGGCTAAGTCAAATGTACAACAGAAAAATCTTTGTATTTGAGAACTAGAAACAAATGATCATCATGAAATAAAGCTAAATCAGGAGTAGAGTTGATAGACTTTATATGAAAACAAAAAAAATGAATCGAAAAATGCGGACTTTTAAGCATTGGACACTGTTGACAAGCGAACAGACAACGACAGTATAAAGGAAGGTTAATTATGACAGCCCAAAACTGTAATAAAAGTGACACAAAAGACTGCAAACTTTTACTTTTAAGTTGGGAGTGGGATTATAAAAGGGTTTGTTGTTTTTTTTTTTCTGAACTGATTTGGCGGTTTTTAGATATCTTCCAGACACCCACGCAATAAAAATGTTCTTTTTTTATGTGGTCAGTTCAAATGGACAGATAATAGAAAGTTTTCAAAAGTCACCGAACAACACTATGAATTTAAGAAAAAACAAGGGTCGTTTTTATTTGTTTATTGTCATGACTTATTTATGTCGAGATAGTCATTCCATGCTCGATAAATATCTTTTTCAAATTTGGACGATAGGAAACAATCATTTTCATCTAACTGTTGAGGTGCTTGACTGAGGGGCTTGAGAGGATTATTATGTTAAGCTCACAGATGCATGGGCGGCGCCGAAAGGAAGAGTCTTTTTCCGGTGCAAACAAGTAAAAAGTTTCCTCTCTGGACTCTCATAAGTTTCCTTGCTTTGTCGTCAGTATTTAGTACTTATTTACAATTTATTATTATTTATTATTTTAACATGAAGTTGAATTTGTGCCTGTAAGGTAGCGTCTAGCTGCAGAGGTCTGTAGCGTCAAGTTAGTCGCGGAAATTTGAAGCAGTTGGATTTTACGGCAAAGATGCTAATATCAGTCTAGCAGATTGATTTATTTTCAACCTGTCCAAGGTTATTTTATGCAGAGACGTTAGAGAATTGCATTCATTGAACATTTATACTTTTTTTTTCTGTGGTTGCTTCTTAAATCTTTGCCGAAGTTATCAAGAATTCTTATCCCATTCAAATAATTTGTACAGAGTCGTATGCTTTCAAGTATCTTTAATACTACTAATTATATGGTTTCTAGTAATTATTTCTATTTAATGGTCTTCTCTTGTCCGACACATTCCCAAGCATTACGTTTTGGTCGTCGGTGGAGGCATGAATGCTCATATAGATAAAGACGAAAATAAATTCCTCACAATTCATCCAACAGAAATTGTGAATATCGAGCAGGGTTTTCTCTTGAGAAAGGCTTACATACCTAAACACAAAATTTCGAAAAAAGAAAAGGAAAACTCTGGACTTACACCGACCCAAATAAATCAAAAACATTGATTAAAGATTAAATATTCATACACAAAAAGTCGATAAATAGTGCTTAGAACAGTAAGGTATACATCTTCATGGAAGGAGTATTATCCGATCACAGAATCGTCTCTACAAAGATTCGCCAGAGTCTACGCAGAAATAAGAAACAAACTGTTAAAATGAATGGTGGTATTGGTGGTGGCTGACCGATGACGACATTCATGAAATGTCGTAGAGAGCAGGTAGAAGCGTTGCTACCGTGTGCCGGTGATAAACTCGCTCATCCTAGACGCCCCCCTCTCTCTCTGGTTGATTTTAAAAACTTGTAGTTTTTTGAGGGACGAATTCTATTTGATAGCAGTGTTTGTTATTATGCGATGAGTTTATAACTCGATAGTCTACTGTGTAGCCAAGTAGAATTAGTGTGTTGTTCGGCTCTTGTACGAGCCAATAATTTTTGCTGAAATTCAGTTCCCAGGTTACTTAGCGATAAGCAGAAACATCGGAATTTAGTTGCAACCAACAACTACCATTCTGTAATCTGTAGTCAGTCGGATGCTGGTAAACCCAGTCAACTGTTGTATTGCGATAATTCACAATAAATCAGGTGAAATTTCACAGTCTAACAAAGCCTCACTTGCCAACAGCAACCAATAGACGGTAATTGTTAGAAACTAGCCTAATACTCTTCAGGAGTCATCTGAAAGACTTACTCAAAATCACGAATTTAAAAATTTTGTTACCACCAATCTAGAAGCAGCAGCCGAGTGCATACAAACCAAACCAAGAGCCAAATTTTGAGTTAACTGGTAGTCAATAGCAATTAAGGAAAAACAATATAACATGAAAAAAGAATCTTTACTTAACAAAAGAAACTCAACAAACGCCTATATGCAGAACTTAAAAAAGCGCCAAAGAAAACGAACTAGAAATACAAAAAAAAAAAAGAATACACCCAAGGCCAAATCAATAAAAGACAGAAAATCACGATCAACTTGGCAGACATGAAGTTAATGGAAGCAAAAGCACCTCGAGGAAAGATCTCAGAAATGGAAAGAATATTTCAAGAATCTGCTTGGAAATCTTCCTGAAATCACAGATGAACCTATTGAAGAAATTTTTAATGGTCAACTAGATATCAAAATAGGAAGAACTTGATGCAGTACAGAAAAAAAAAATAAAGGTCTTGAAGAAATTCCTGTCTATAAACAAAAAACTATAGAAGAATAGTCAAAAGGGAGTATCATCCTCTTCCCCAAGAAAGACGATCTCGGAACCACAAAGAACTATAGAAGCATAATTCTTACTGCTATAAATGCTAAGGTTTAAAACGAAATTGCTTCTCAATTGTATCTGGCCGGAAATTGAGTCAATTCTTAGGAAATATCAAAACTGTTTCGGAGAACTCTATACTCAACCTCCCAGATTCTGACTATATGCCCAATCATTGAAGGAGTACGTACAAAAAATCTTGAGGCAGCACTATTGTTCGTAGATTTCGCCAAGGCATTTGATTCCATACACAGAAAAAAGATGGAGCAATACTCCGAAGAAACTGTTACTGCTATAATGATGCTTTACAAAATCACGAAAGCAATTGTTCTTTTACAGACACCGTGCTGTTTTGAACAAATCTTCAAAGCAGCACCCTATAAAACAGCAGATGTACGGCCACTTACCTCCCATCTCCTAAACCATCCAAGTAAGACGAATATGACAAGCGAGAAACTCCTGGAGAAATAAGAATGAACTCATAAGCAACGTTCTTTTATGGACTCCTACACAAAGACACATCAGTGCTACGAGGTGCATACGATAAGTTTCCAGACTTTTTTCGTATGGGCATTTGAAATTGTCGTAGACTCTTGACGGTTCAGTATGTTATTGCTGTACATCTTATGAGATGACTGACCAATTTTTATGATTTCAACTTCAAATGAACAGCTACAGCAGCAATTGGAATACACCCGACTAAAACCTGATAGTCACAGCTGGGGAATTTCAAAAATACAATCTGACACTTTAGAAGAACGATATGCAATAAAATTCTGTTTTAAACTTGGAAAAATGCCACAGAAACGTATGGAATGCTTCAGACTGCTTTTCGACCATCTTGCATGAATCGAGCATCAGTTTTTGAGTGGCATAAGAGATTCAAGTAGGGCAGGGAGTCTGTGAGAGATGATGAGAGGTGTGGGAGGACTAAGGAAGTCAGAACACCAGAGTTGATTGGACAAAGGGTTAGGGTTAGGGTTACTATGTTGAGGTTTTAATGGAGTTCAGGAAGAGATTGCGTCGGAAGAGGCCAGCACCCTTCAAATCAGGTCAGTGGCATTTCCACGAGGACTATACACCGGTCCACAACTCCATCCTTGTCACAGACTATTTGACCAAGATGGGCATCAACACAATTCCTCACCCTCCCTAAAGTCCACACCTTGCTCCCTGTGACTTTTGGTTATTCCCTAAGCTCAGAGGCCGTCGTTATGGGACAATTGAGGAGATGAAAGAGGCTATGACGAAGGTCATTGACACGCTCACACAAGAGGACTTCAATGGAGCCTTCCAGAAGTTGTTGGAACGGTGCAACAAGGGCATTGCAGCCGGAGGAGATTACTTCGAAGGGGACTAGAGATTCATGTGTATACTATCAATAAAAGTGTCCATACGAAAAAAGTCTGTAAATTTATCGTATGCACCTCGTATGTGGGAAACTGAATGCAGTCTTAACAGGGGAGATGGTCGATAGGGACTGATGGCGTGAGAGAGACAAGGGAATTAGTGCTGTTGGTATACCTTGATGATGTTGATGATGATGATGATCTCACAGAAATTGTTTTTAGTTTTCTTTCTTTTTCTTTTCTTTACCGTTTTAGATATTAACGTTTTTCTTTCTTTTTTTGTCTCTTTCATTTTTCCTTCTTTCTTTTCACTTTTTCCTGTGAATTGTCTTCCTGCTTTCTTTTTCATCCTTGTACTTTTTATCGTTGTACTTTTCCTCATTCTTTTACATTCTCTTTCTTTCTTTCTTTCTTTCTTTCTTTTCTTCTTTAGCGTTTTAACTTTACTCCTCTACCTTCAATCATGTCCCATTTTCCTTCTTTTTAACTTTTATTAATCTTTTGCTTCTTCCACGGTGTTTTTTTTTTCATACTATTCACCGTTTTTTTTTCTATATATATACGAAGATCGTTCAATAAATAAGGGAAACTTGGTTAGAGTGTTTGCCAATGGCCCGGGAGACCTGTGTTCATTTCCAGATCGACTCATACTAAAAATTTAAAAAATGGTACTTGATGCCTCCTTGCTTAACACTCAGCATTATAAAGTAAGGGTTGAGGGTAAAGTGGGGAAATCCAGGGAAAGGAGTAGCGCCCTCCCCTACACTTTGGTGTTGTAGCTATCGAAAAGGGAGCCTTCGGGTCACCCTTGACTAAGGTCGCCAACTTTATTTTTTTACTTTTTGAAAAACGCATATTTTTTCTCAGAATTTTTTCCCCAAAATGTAAACTCTGAATTTGATTTTTTAGCTAAAATTATCTTCCTCTCGCAGAAGTATTTGTTTTGAGGCTACTCAAAATGGCAGCAAATCAAACAAAGTGCTCTTGGCTCGAACAGTGGACTGCCATCAAATTTTTTGGTGACTGACAAGTGCAAACCATGTGAAGTTTACTGGTAGCTTGTGTACGGAGAAGCATGTCTAAGTCAAAAAATAATTACAAATAAGTTAAACATAGGTATTCTACTACGATCCTAAGTGTGAAATAAAAATAAAATCCGTGGAGTGGAAACACACAAACTCTCCGTTAAAGAAAAATTCCAGGCGTATCAGTAAGTAAATAAAGTGCTATTGATTGTAATTCTGGGAATCAAAGAACCCATCTCTATTGATTTACTTGAGAAAGTTGCGACTGTAAACAGGACTTCCTATTACCAACTCCACAGGCAACATTTCACTTTATTTATTGAATGAACCTTATATACATCCACACACACACACACACACATATATATATATATATATATATATATATATATAAGCGAACGAAGTTTTAAAAAAAAGAAGAGAGCCGATAAGAACAAATCTTCCTTCTTCTTCTTCTTCTTCTTCTTCTTCCTCTTCTTCTTCTTCTTCTTCTTCTTCTTCTTCTTTGACATCAAGTATCTTTTAGACTTTCGTCACTTTCTTTTTTCAATTTTTATTTTCTGTTTCTTCTGTAATTTTTTCTTTTTTTTTTTTCTTATTTTCTACTTTCTCTTCTCTTCTCCTTTTTTTCCTTGTTTTTTCTTCTTCTTTGACAATAACCACTTTTTCTTTCATCTACTTTACTTTTTGTCTTTCTTTAAACTTTTGCTAAATTCTTTTCTCTTCCTTTCCTAACATTGTTTCCTTCTTCTTCTTCTTCTTCTTCTTCTTCTTCTTCTTCTTCTTCTTCTTCTTCTTCTTCTTTACCTCTTAGTCTCCCTTTTAGTTTTCTTGTCTTTCCTTTATCTTCTTCTTATTATTAGTTTTATTATTATTATTCAGAGTTTTTCACATCAGCGTAAGAGATTGAGTGACAGCAAGTCTCCTCAAATCTCAAGGACTCTTCTCGGTATTCTGGCCGTTTTCTATAATGCTGTTGTTTGGATGGTCTCCACTCGGCCGCCAACTTCCAAATCTTCCTAGCCCTTTAATAATCCTTTAGTTACCGTACCAAAAACACCAATCATAACTGGGATAATTGTCACCTTCATGTTCCATAGTTTTTTTCAATTCTCTAGCAAGGTCGACGTACTTATCCCTCTTTTCACATTCTTTCAATTTTATTCCGTGGTCAGCCGGGACAGCAAAGTCGACAATTTTGAAGATTTTCTTTTTTGTTGTTGATTATTAAAAGGTCTGGTCTTCTGGCCGAGATTAGGTGATCCGTTTGCATATCAAAGTCCCATAGGAGTTTGTGCGTGTCATTTTCTAGGACATCTTCACTGGAGTCTAAAAGACATCAAGTCTTCTCAGATCTCCAGGACCCTTCAGAGTATTCTATCTGATCTTAACACTGGTGTAATCTGGAGAGGCTCGATTCGTCCACCGATTTCCAACTCTTTCTGGCTTTTTGGGGCCATTCCAAGTGCACAAATCGCCATTCGTATCACCGTCACCATCATGTTCCTCAGCTTTGTCGGTTCTCTGGCAAAGTCTTAGTACTTGTCTCTCTTTTCGCTTTCTTTGATTTTTACTCTGTTGTCTGCGAAAACGGCAAAGTCCATTATACGGCAAGTTCCTGCCCTTTTTTTTTTAAATCATCACTAGGTCTAGTCTCCTAGCCGGGATCTAGTGATCTGTTACTATCTCAAAATCCTAGAAAGTTTTTAGCATCTCATTCTCTCGGGCGGTTTCTGGTTTGTGCTCATACCATTTGGTGGTAGTGTGAAATTTCAATCTTTTGCATGATTTTCAGTGGATTACCTTCCCCACTCAATCGTACATAGTCTTGAACTCCTTTTGCGCCAGTTTCCTACATTCGCCTACTCTGTGATCAATCTTTATCACCACGAAATCTGCACTTACTATCATTATTATTACTATTTACTCCTTTAGAGTTTTTCCCATGAGCGTTAGCTGATGGTCCTTCGCTGGAGTTTGAGTGACAGCAAGTCTCCTCAAGTCTCCAGGATTCTTCTCAGTATTCTGGCCGTTCTCAACAATGCTGTAGTTTGGATGGTCTCCTTAGAGTTTTTCACATCAACGTTAGCTGATGGACTTTCCCTGGAGATTGAGTGACAGCAAGTCTCCTCAAGTCTCCAGGACTCTTCTCGGTATTCTGGCCGTTTTCAATAATGCTGTTGTTTGGATGGTCTCCATTCGGCCGACAACTTCCAAATCCTCCAGGCTCTTTAATAATCCTTTAGTTACCATGCCAAAAGCACCAATCACAACTGGGATAATTGTCACCTTCATGTTCCATAGTTTTTTTCAATTCTCTAGCAAGGTCGACGTTAGCTGATGGACTTTCCCTGGAATTTGAGTGACAGCAAGTCCCCTCAAGTCTCCAGGACTCGTCTCAGTATTCTGGCCGTTCTTAGTAATGCTGTCGTTTGGATAATCTCTACCCGTCCGCCAACTTCCAAGTTCTCCAGACCCTTTAATAATCCTTTAGTTACTGTGCCTAAGGCGCCAGTCACAATTGGCCAAAAAGTTCCTTTCATGTTCCACAGCATTTTCAATTCTCTAGCAAAGTCAAGGTACTTATCCTTCTTTTCACTTTCCTTCAGATTTATTCTGTGGTCCGCCGGGACAGCAAAGTCGACAATTTTGTAGGTTCTCTTTTTTTTTTTTTTTTTTGTTGATTATTATGAGGTCTGGTCTTCTGGCCGGGATTATGTGATCCGTTTGTATGTTAAAGTCCCGTAGGAGTTTATGCGAGTCATTTTCTATGATAGGTATTATTATTATTATTATTAAATGTTCAGCTTTACTTTCGCTTTCTAACAACCCTTCACTGGATCTTTACCCAGGAAGATGGTGATTATATGTATTCTTTGTATTTATATTTTTTACTTCCTCTCTTGGGTGATATTTTTCTAATCACATTGATAGTACTCTCTTAAGTGCAATGTTATTATTATAATAATTATCATTTTACACTTTGTGAGTTTTTGACACCAACGTTCACTGGAGTTTAAGTGACTGCAAGTCTTCTCAAATCTCTTGGACTCTTCTTAGTATTCTAGCCGATCTCAATGTTTAGTTTCGATGGTCTCTACTCGTCTCGTTATTTCCAAGTCCTCCAGTCCTTTATTATTATTATTGTTACTCTTTTTCGAGTTTTTGACACCAGCGTTAGCCGATGGTTTCTCAATGGAGTTTGAGTGATAGCAAGTTTCCTTAAGTCTCCAGGACTTTTCTCAGTGTTCTGGCCGATCACTATAATGCAGTAGTTTGGATGGTATCTACTCGTCCTCTTATTTCCTAGTCCTTACTTTCAATTTTACTTTGTGGTCAGCCGAGACAGCAAAGTCCATAATTCTGCAAGTTCTTTTTTTTGTTGATTATCATAAGGTCTGGTCGTCTGGCGGAGATTAAGCGATCTGTTTTGTATCTTAAAATCCCAAAGGAGTTTGCGCGTCTCATTATCTCGGACTGATACTGGGTTATGCATATACCATTTGTTCGTATGGTCAAATTTAAATTTCTTACACAATTCCCAGTGGATCATCTTGCCCACCCAGTCATGTCTAGTTTTATACTCTTTCTGTGCTAATCTGCTGCATTAGCTTATTATGTGATTGATCGTTTTTCTTTATCACCACATAACCTACATTTGCTGTTTTGTTGCGCCTTATCTACTTTTGCGTTGATATGATTGGTCCTTATGGCGTTGTTTTGTGATGCTATTAAAAGAGATTCAGTTTCTCTCTTAAAGTTCCCCCTTTTTTTAGCTACGTCCACATTTTTTGGTGTGAGATGTCGCTTGTTAGTCGCTTAAAACGTCCATAGAGTTGTTTTTCTTTCCATTTTTTTGTTTTCTGGTTATTTCCGTTTTGTTGGTCCTCGTATTGTCAGTATTGTTACTGATGGCTGTCATTAGTCTTCCTCCGCGCTTTTCTATGTAGTCTTCGAGTCGTTGTCTCGATGCGTCAACACTGTCTTCAAAGCTGGTGAGTCCTCTTTCTCCTTCTTTTCTTGACACATAATCTGTCAACCTCATTTCTGGGATATAAGGCCTTATGTATAGCCCTGCAAGAGTGAGTTCGAGTCTCATTGGGTGCCCCAATCAATCGGCCTTGTGCCACATCGAAGCAAAGAGCTTCGTAAATTACTGTATAGCCATTAGTTTTCTTGTTCCCGGTTTCATTTGTTTAAGTTCTTCTCTGGTCCTCTTCAAGAATGGTACCGAATATCTTACGAGGAGGACAGCCGAGGTATTTATCCCTTTGATAAGGTTCCAGCTATATAGTTTTGTCACGAGTAACTTTCAGGTTCCTCTGAGATACTTTCTTAATTTTTTCTTTCATCTTCACTAGTTTGATGATGTCAGCTTCCAATATTCCCAACTATTTGTATGTTTCCTTTTATCCGAGCATTCTGATTTTTTCTTGATTTGGTAGTTCCATTCCATCCGTCATGTGTCGTTTCCCGCTTTTCATTATTAGTATGGCGCATTCTTATTTGCCATATTCCATCCCTATGTCCCGACAGCATATTCTCACTGCGTGTATTAGGGTTTCCAATTCTTTTTCATTTTTTGCAAAGTTTGATGTCGTCCATGTACATTAGGTGATTGATCTTTTCTGGCGATTAATTAGGTTCGTATCCGGCTAGGCATTTCCTAATTATGTGGTTGAGTAGCATCATTGCTATTAAAAATAGTAATGGTGATAGTGCATCTCCCTGGAATATACCTCTATGGATCTTCGCTTCAGCTAGACTTTTCCCTCCTGCTGTCAATTCCACTCTCCAGGTTTTCGTGGTTTACTCGGTAAAATTTATGACTTCAGCGGATATCTTGTACATTTTGAAGCAATTTATTATCTAACTTTGCGAGACCATATCATATGCCTTTTTGTTGTCAATCCATTCCATGGTTAGATTGTTCTGTTTCGTCTTGCACTCGTTGAGGATGTGTTAATTAATGTAGAGTAGCTCTTCTCTGCCTCTGGATCCTTTGCGGCATCCTTTCAGTAGCTCGGGGAACAATCCGCGGCTTGTTATCAAGGCGTAAATCTCTTCCCTTGTTTGTGCCGTTAGTATTTTCAGTATTATAAGTACGTAATGGATCTATAGTTGTTTGGGGCAATTTCTTTGTAGGATTTTTTTCGGATCAATGTGGTCTTTCTTTTGGTCATCCATTCGGGTACGACTTGTTGGCATCTGTTCATTTCGAGTGCAAGTCTGTCATGGATGGTGGTGAATTTTTTTTAACCAGAATCCTTCTATGCCATCATGGCCTTTCATTATTTCCATTTACAACTTGTTTTCTTCTTCTTCTTTTTCTTCTTCTTCTTCTTCTTCTTCTTCTTCTTCTTCTTCTTCTTCTTCTTCTGCTTGGTCTTCAATTATTCCTTTTCTTTTAGTTTATTTTTTCTTTTTCTTTTCTTTTTTTTTTCTTCAGAAGTTTATCAGTCTTCAGATAACTCCATTCTATTTCTTTCCGACCATAATACTGGAACCTCACCATCAGATTGTTAAGTGTCATATCCAGGACACTCTTTGGAGGCAGTCTTACCCACCCCCTGCAAAGATGCAGTATATGTATTCTGCAGCCCCAGCCGACTGAACAAGGAAAGGTATGAACCCCATTATCCCTCAGCTATCGTTCTTCCACAAGAATGACTTTGGCATTATCTAACCTCAGCTATGATTTAAACAGTATTATTGCTATTTTTCTTCAAGTATTGCTTTGGTATAATTTAACCCACGAAGGTTGATTTGCTATTAAACAAAGAAACCAAACTAGATTTTCTTTGATTTTTAATTCTTTTGCTTTCGTTGTTTCTTATTCTATTTTTCTACCTTTTCTTCTTTGGAGATAACTTTTCTTTTCTTTCCTTCCTTTTTAATTTTTTCTTTTCTCTATTTTTAATTCAAACTCTATTCAGTTTTCAATTTTCTCCATCCTCTTCCTTTCCAGACGTCACTTTCTTCTTCTTCTTCTTCTTCTTCTTCTTCTTCTTCTTCTTCTTCTTTGTTGATTTATTTTCACTTCTTTTTTTTCTTCAAACTTTTATCTTCCTGGCATTATTCTTCTTTTTTCTTTTTAGACATGGCATCAACTCTCTCTCTCTCTCTCTCTCTCTCTCTCTCTCTCTCTCTCTCTCTCTCTCTCTCTCTCTCTCTCTCTCTCTCTATCCTCCGATATCCATTCTCTTTTCTATCCCCTTTCTCTTCTATCCCTATTTCATGTTTTAACCAGTCCCTCTTTTTCTGACCCCTACTAGCATCATCACCACCACCACCACCTTCTACTGGTATCTGGGCAATAATCCAAGCCATACCGATTCAGTCGAGTCTGATCCAATAAACCCCCAGTCCGTCCATCGCTTTTCCTACAAGTTGTAAATTACCGTTTCTGGTCGCCGCGAAGAAGATGGGAGGCCATGAAAAGGAATAAAGTGTTGTTCGAATGATTGCATTTAGCAGAAAACACATACAAGACTGGACGATATTAAGTTGTCCTTTGCAGATTTCAGCCAACCTGACATTCGATCCGTGAAAGAAAAACTATTAAACCATAGAATGTGTGTAAGGAACGGGGTGGGGGAGATGATCGGACAGAAAAGGACGCTACACTGACCTTATTTTATATCAATTCGGACCTCGGATTGAATTCGTCTCGATTCATATCGATCTGTATTTTCAATGAGCCAATTTCGACTAAACACTTATATATATACATATATATGAGTTGGGGGGTGGAACAAATCGACTGCAACTGAGTAGTGAGTTCGATTCTCACTAAGTGGAAAATACTTGCTACCAAGAGCAGTATCTAAGTTATACTTTATTTTTGTTTTGCTTGTTTGTTGTTGTTGTTGTTGTTGTTTTTGTTTTGTTTTTTCGAGGAGGTACTGTTATTTTAGAGACTTACGGTTAATTCCCTACTCAAAGTACCGGTTTCCACTATGTCACCGAAGTTAAGCACTTACATGAGTGACCACTTAGGTACAGGAGGTAATGTACGAAAACCCGAGGACTGTATGCTAGATAAATCAAAACTTAGTAAATAAGGAGAAAGTTAAGAGGCGGTGAACGTGTTCATTATTTAGATGGGTGACTACTCTCAGAATAATATATTTGGGTTTCGGTTTCTTTTTTAATGGGACATCAACCTTGTTGGGTTATTTAATACCAAAGCTATCCTTCTAGAAGAACAGTAGAGATACTATTTAACCCATAGTTTAGAGGATAAGGGGGTTCATACCTTTCCTAAGGGTATTTGTCCAAAAGTGAACGTAACAGCGTGACCGGAGTTCGAACTACAATACCGCAGACAAGGGCTTTAACCATTTCACCACGAGGACATGCCCAGTAGATTTGGTTAGTAAAGCTTTGAAAATTGCATAATGAACTTCCATGTACTTATGCTGTGTGATTCAAAAGTTTCTAACCGTTTTTGAAAATTGAAAAACTTTGGATAAAAAAGGTAAATGATTTTTTTAATTGTACTAATTTTGACTCATGGAAATTTCTTCAAACTAATAGTGGAATCTAATATCTCTCATAGAAAAGATCTTGAATAAATAAATAAAAAATGAAAAGTAATTCATTTTTAAAAGTTGTGTTTTTTTTTGTTTTGTTTTTTGTTTTTGTTTTTGTTTTTTTGTTTTGTTTTGTTTTTGTTTTTTTTTCGTTTTTGTTGTTTTTTGTTTTTTGATACAGAAAAAAAATAGAAAAGCTGAAAGACTCGACGAAATATTTCTTTGAAGTATGGAAGATTAAGAAATTTGATGATATACGTAGTTCTTCGATTATGCAACTTTCTGTAAACTTTCTCTATAAACAAAAACAATAGAGAAATGGACGAGAGGTTGAATCTTCCCCGAGAAAAGTGTCCTTAAGAATTACAGAGGCATAACTCTTACTCTAACCCATTCCCACTGGATGCCCTTTACATTTAGAGTCGCAGTGGTCACCATCTAACAGTGCCTACATTCCTTGTCGTGTCTGGTGCTGTGTCGTTAAGCACGATTCCGCTGTGTCCCTTACGACCAATTCCACGCTTTTTGTGTTTCTAATCCAAGAAGGTGAGAAAAAGGTCACCGGATGAGGTCACTGAAGAGCGAGACAGAAAGACAGCTAGTGGTTACATCAAGAATATTTCTTCAACCAAAAGAAAAAAAAAAACACACGAGTCATAAATATATTGACTTCGTCATTTACGTCGTTTGGTTTGTGCTGTAGTTTCAACCCTGCTCGTTCTCGTCTTGATCATGTGATATTAGGGTATTCGAAAGCTGGCACAAAGTCGCAATTTCAGATCTCTCTACAAGTGGCATGGACTCGAGCGGCAAATGAAAGATGAGTCATCTATATAAAGTGGTTTTAACTTTTTCCGTTCTCATCTTTGTCCCATTACATTTGAATATTATGAGGCGGGTACAAGGGCACGATTCAGAGGGTCTTTTCAGGAGACGTAGACTCCAATGGAAGATGGAAAGTAGACCCTCGATCAGCGAAAACACTCTGTTTATATGCAATCTAGTTTCTGGCAAAGTGTGAGTATGTCAGCACGGAACTCAACGATTCTAGTCAATTCTAACCTTGCCGAGATTTGTTCTTCCCCTTGCAAAAACATTCTACATTTTACCTAACCCTAATCCTCTTAAGGGGTTGTCACTTTTTATCACGTGATATTCCTATTACGGATGACGAAATAATTCTTTCTAAATCAGGGATCGGAGATTTATTCCACCTCTTTGTATAACAATTATTTCTGTATTTCACTTAATCCTAATCCTCTTTAGAATAGGTCACTTTTTATCTTGTAATATTCTAAAAAACGTATTCTTGTAATATTCATGAAAAACGACCACGTTTAGAAAAATGTATCTTCTTCCCCGGCTTCCGAAAAACGCACACGTTTAGAAACATATATCTTCATCCCCAGCTTGCAAAAAATGCTTACGTTTAGAAAAATATATCTTCTTCATAGGCTTGCGAAAAAACGCCCACGTTTGAAAAAAATTTATCTTCTTCCCCGGCTTGCCAAAAATGCCTACGTTTAGAAAAAAATATCTTCTCCCCCGGCTTGCGAAAAATACCCACCTTTAGAAAAATGTATCTTCTCCCTCGGCTTACGAAAAATGCCCACGTTTGAAAAAAAAGTCTATCTTCTTCCCCGGCTTGCGAAAAATGCACACGTTTAGAAAAAATTATCTTCTTCCCCGGCTTGCCAAAAAGGCCTACGTTTAGAAAAATATATCTTCACCCCCGGCTTGCGAAAAAAAACCACCTTTAGAAAAATGTATCTTCTCCCCCGGTTTACGAAAAATGCCCACGTTTGAAAAAAAAATCTATCTTCTTCCCCGGCTTGCGAAAAATGCACACGTTTAGAAAAATATATCTTCTTCCCCGGCTTGCAAAAAATGCCCACCTTTAGAAAAATATAACTTCTCTCCCGGCTTACGAAAAACGCCAACGTTTAGGAAACTATCAATACTTAGGCTATTTTTTAATTTTCACTCAGCACCTGGTATGTCATGTTGTCTTATCTACCCTTTTGACATCTCCACCGAAACGACATTGTCACAATTTTAATTTAAACCAAAACAATCCCCAGAAACAATTAATCATAAAATTATGACACTTTTCAACTTTCAAGCACTGATTCTGCAAATACACTGATTTTTCAAAAGAATGTGTATTTTAACCCTTTTCGATTTTCCCTTAATTATTTCCCTCTCAATTCCTTTTAATTAACCCCCTCAGGTCCACAGTAGCAGATTACTGCTATAGCACCTAAGGTTTATAATGCCCTGTTCCTTATCTGTATCAAACCTGAAATCCAGAAAATTCTCAAGATAAATCAGAACGGCTTTGGGACGAATCAATCCCTAACCTCACAGATTCTGACTATCCGTCGAATCATTAAAGGATTATGCGCAAAAAATCTCGAGGCAACACTTTTTTTAAAGATTTCTACAAAGTATTTGATTCTATACACAGAGGGTAGATGGAGTAAATACTTGTGGTATATGGTCTCTTTAAAGAAACTGTTACCGCTATAATGATGCATAACAAAATCACAAAAGCAATCGATAGCGAAACTGACTTCTTCAACATTGTCACTGGAGTCTTACCGGGAAATACATTAGCGCCATATTTGTTTATAATATGCCTAGTCTACGAACATCCATAGATCTAATCAAATAAAATGTTTTTAAGCTAAAAAAAAAAAAAAAGGCAAGAAGCAGTTGATATTCTGCAAAAACTATGTGTCATGTAGAAAAATGTACCAATACCCATATTTACCAACCCCTCCGCTCGGGCAGGATATGATACAAGGTCAATTTTTAAGCTGGGTTTAACAGGTTTCAATTCAGAGTCTTCCTTGTCCGAGACTAGTTGCCTCATCAAGGCTGAAGAACCAAGTCTGCCCTACTATTTACCCATAGCTGGAGAGAGAATAATTAGATTCACACCTTTCCCAAGGGTATTAGTGTTATGTGAAATGCAATTAGTCTCGTCCAGGATTTGAACTCGTTTCGCCGTGTCCATTTCCTACGACGATAAGAATTAATCCACGGGCAGCTCTAATGTACCAATACCTACTCGTGGTTCGAATATGGATCTCTAGCCAACAAACACAACTGTTGAAATGGATTGTGCCTCTGAGGTCATGTGACTAGAAATAGAAATATATATAAATCAGTCAGACATAGATATGTGGAGTAACATTGAAATGTAACATTGCGAGTCAGTATTCCGTTAGTATTCCATACTCAGTATTTAACATTCTACGAAAGTGAACAGATTGTAAAGTATCGGCCAAAATTACCTCCCCTTACGGAACATTATAAAACTATGACAGACACAGGCTAAGCAGACAAATGATCTAGCGGTTTTTTTGTTTTTTGTTTTTTGTTTGTTTGTTTTTTTGTTTTGTTTTTTTTGTTGTTGTTTTTTTTTTTTGTTTTTTGTTTTTTTTTGCTTTTTTGCAAATACACCTGCCCAAACCAAATCTTCACTGCATAGCCAACAGCAAGCAACAGGAGGTATTTTGAACGTGAATAAAACAAAGTTTAAGTGTTTTAAATCAGAAGAGGCCATCTCAACTCTAACTAATATTAGAGATATTAAAAAATAAAATCACATACCTTGGCAGCAATATCTCATCTACCAAAAGTGATGCAAGCCTTACCCCTTGCGAAATCGTGGACTGCTATTGAAAGGTTATCATGTTAAAGTCTGTTATCTCTGATAAAATAAAACGGATTCTCTTCCAATCCGTGGCTATGTCAATACTACTGTACGAATACAACACATGGACTCTAACGCATGGAGAAAAAGCTAGATGGTAATTACTCAAGAGCGCTATATACTGTTTTGAACAAATCCGGGAAGCAACATCCCACAATACAGCAGCTGTACAACTACTTAGGTCCCCTCACCAAAACCATCCAAGTAAGACAAACAAGACATGCTGGACACTGCCCAAGAAGCAAGGACCAACTCGTAAGTGACGTTCTTCTATTGACTCCTACACAACCACTTACCTCCCATCTCTCAAACCATTCAATGAAGACAAACAAGACATGCAGTAAACTGCTGGAGAAGCAAGGACAAACTCATAATTGACGATATTCTATTGACCCCTACACGGTCACTTACCTCCCATCTCATTAACCATCCAAGTAAGGCAAATAAGACATGCGGGACACTGCTATAGAAGCAAGGACAAACTCATAATTGACGATATTCTATTGACCCCAACACGGTCACTTACCTCCTATCTCATTAACCATCCAAGTAAGGCAAATAAGACATGCGGGACACTGCTATAGAAGCAAGGACAAACTCATAATTGACGATATTCTATTGACCCCTACACGGCCACTTACATTTCATCTCACACACGATCCAAGTAAATAATACATGCGGGGCACTGCTGGAGAAGCAAGGACGAAGTCATAAGTGACGTTCTTCTAGAGACCCCTACTCGGCCACTTACCTCCCATCTCAAAAACCATCCAAATAAGACAAACAAGTCATGCGGGACACTGCTGGAGAAGCAAGGACGAACTCATAAGTTTCATTCTTGTATGGTCCTCTACACGATAACTTACCTCCCATCTCATAAACCATCCAAGTAAGGCAAATAAGACATGCGGGACTCTGCTGGAGAAGAAAGGACAAACTCATAAGTGACATTCTTCTATCGACCCCAAAATGACCTCTTAACTCCCATCTCACAAAGACTAACTCATAAGCGTCGTTCTTCTATGGACCTCTATACATAGACCTACACATACTGGATATAGTTTGGAGGACCTGCCGGAAGTGATGGATGGTAGGGACGGATGGGGACAGAAAGAGATGGTCAGATAAATCTCTGCTATGAAGGTGACAGTGATAAAGATGATGATACGGCTAAGTTATATATTCATAAACAAGAAGTGAAGATACAGTGCTGTAAACTGTGAGGCATACTTCTCCTTTGAAGGAATATTTTCGGATCATAAAATTATCTCAGCAAAGATTCACCAGAGTCTAGGCTGAAATAAACACAAACAGTTTAAGCTTCACGATATTACGCATCAATAGAAATTACTTTTCGGTGACTGTAAGAAACAACTTTTATACGCTTCAATTAAAGCAAGAAGTAGATGATATTCTGCAGAAACTATAACAGACATAGACGAGGCTGATGATTTATCATTTTTTGCAAATACACCTGCCCAATGCCTCGTGTTGCTGCTGTAGCAAAGCCAACTGCAAGTAACAGGAGGCATTGGCCTCCGCGTGTACGCAGATTAAACAGACTTCATGTATCTTAAACGAGGGGTCATCTCCACTCTAAATGAAAAACACACTCCGAATGATGAATATAAAAAGTTTGTAACTGCCCAAATAGAAGCAGCAGCCGAGGGCATTCTAACAAAGAGCCAGTAGTAGAGTTGTAAGGGAAGTAATAGCAATTAGAGAACAGCGAGATAACATGAAAATAGCATCATTACTAAATAAAAGAAACCCAACAAATAGTAATGCGCATAAACTTAAGAAAGCCCAGCTAGAACTACTATATACCAAAAACGAACGATTAGAATTCATTCAAGGCCGAATCAATAAGAAACACGATAAAAGATAATCATGAAAATCGTGTTAGACAATAAATGAAGTGAAGGAAAGAAAAACAAAAAGAAGAATATAAAAGCGGAAAAAACATTACAAGAATTTGCTTGGAAACCTTCCTGAAGTTGCTGATAAACCAAAAATTATTAAGAAAAGCATCAAATTTGGATATAGTTGTAAAAAACAAACCAAGACAGAAAAATGTAGGTCTCGATGAAATATTCCTTAAAGTGTGGAAGATGAAGAGATTTGATGATATAATTCTTCGATTATGCAACGTTCTCTATAAACAAAAACAATAGAGAGGTAGACAGAAGGCTGTACTCTCCCCTTCCCCAAGAAAGGCTACCTCGGAATCACAAAGAACTACAAAGGCATAACTCTTAGTGATATAATTGCTAAGGTTTATAATGCTCTACTTCTCAAACGTATCAAACATAAATCGATAAAATTCTTATAAAAAATCATAACGATTTTTTGGAGAAATTCATCCATGCTAATAAAACGCATCGAGAAAGCGCTCCATACTGTTTGAATAAATCCTGGAAGCAACAGCCCCACAAAAAAAGCAGCAATACCTCCCATCTCCAAAACCATCCAAGCAAGACTAACAAGACATACAAGACACTGCTGGGGAAACAAGGATGAACTTGACGTTCTTCTATAGTCTCCTTTTTTATAACAGCTCTGTGTGGACACTGGGTGTTGTTTGGAGGACCTACCGAGAGCGATGGATGATAGGGATAGATGGAGAAAAAGAGTTGGATAAATCTCTGATAACAACACGACTTGATGATATCAACGATGATGATATATATACAACATTGAACCTCACAAGCCAAACTATGATTATATAGCAGTCCAAATATAAATACATCACTTACATATTATTTATGCAATCTAATTTTCCTTACAGATGTGTAGCAATTTAATCCTGGGATTTGACACTGATATATCTAGATATCATCACTTTATTGTAGACGTTGCTCAGCTGTGCACATATCTAGACAGTAATCTAGATGTCTAGACTTCGTCGCTTTATTATATTGATTGCTCAAACGTACACATGTCTAGACAGTAATCTAGACCGCTATACATCATCATTTCATCAGGTAAGTTGCTCAGTCCGGCACTCATCTAGACCTCAAAATATGATCACTAATATATTTGTTGCTCAGCTAAATTGCTTATCTGTGCACACATCTAGATAGTAATCTAGACCTCTAAACATCATTTTATTATATTAGTTGCTTACCTGTGCACACATCTATACAATTATCTAGACATATAAATATTATCATTTTATCATATAATCTTAAGCAGAGCTTATATACGAGTGTAACTTTTTTATATATTTACCAGCACAAGTGTTGGTTCTGAAAAAATAGGCTTGATTTTTATATAAGTTCGGAAATTTGGGACCTGCGATTCATCCTGCATTCATAATATTCAATATTTCTTCGAGAATATCAGGAAATCTATTTGTACTAACTAAAGAAACGAAACCCATGTAGGTATCGATTAGGAAAAAGCACTAGCAAACAAACGGTTTGGGATTCCGTATTTACCATTTCTGAAGCTGTAAAAATGTCGGTTCCATGTCTACTATAAAACGAATAGCACAAAAATTGTTGAACTGAATTTGATAACAAAGAAATCTTTTTATACAAATGAGAAAATATGGGGGACAAGTATATAAGAAAAAATAAAAAGGAAACAAGTGGTGGAGAGGGATAGAGAGAGGTAAGGGTCAAAGAAAGAAAATGTCACTGATGAATATGCTATAAAAGATGTATATATATATATATATATATATATTGAGAGAGAGAGTGTGTGTGACCGAGAGGAGAAGAAGGTGAAAAGAAAACGTGGATGACGATAAACAAGAAGAAAGTCGCTGATATAGAAGAAGAAGAAGAAGAAGAAGAAGAAGAAGAAGAAGAAGAAGAAGAAGAAGAAGAAGAAGATGCGAGAGATGCAAGAGGAAAAGGAAAATGAGTGAGATGCAAGAGAAGAAAAAAGTATGATAAAATAAAAGCAGAAAAATAGAACTACAATAAAAGAACAAAGACTGAGGTACAATATATATATATATATATATATATATATATATATATATATATATATTTCAAGAATATCACCAGATGAGTTAAGGGTGATAAAAAATTTTCACTATTTTATTTTTCAATATTTACTGTACACTTTTGTAATTTTATTTCTTACTGAATCGACTGCCATTGTAGTTTGTAAAGAATGATAGCCACTTTAGACTCTAGTTTATATATATATATATATATATATATATATATACGAGGATCATTTAATAAGTTTCCAGACATTTTTCGTATGGGCACTTTTATTGATACTACACACATGAATCTCTAGTCCCCTTCGAAGTAATCTCCTCCGGCAGCAATGAATTTGTTGTACCGTGCAACAACTTCTGGAAGGCCCCATGGACGTCCTCTTGTGTGAGCGTGTCAATGACCTTCGTCATAGCCTCTTTCATCTCCTCAATTGTCTCATAACGACAGCCTCTGAGCTTAGGGAATAACCAAGTCACAGGAAGCAAGGTCTGGACTATAGGGAGAGTGAGGAAATGTCTTGATGCCCATCTTGGTCAAATAGTCTGTGACAAGGATGGAGTTGTGGACCGGTATATTGTCCTGGTGGAAATGCCACTGACCCGATTTGAAGAGTACTGGCCTCTTCCCGAGGAATCTCTTCCTGAACTCCATTAAAACCTCAACATAGTAACTCTAACCCTAACCCTAACCCTTTGACCAATCAACTCTGGTGTATTGACTTCCTTACTCCTCCCACACCTCTCATCATCCCTCACAGACTCCCTGCCGTCCTTGAATCTCTTATGCCACTCAAAAACTGATGCTCGATTCATGCAAGATAGTCGAAAAGCAGTCTGAAGCATTCCATACGTTTCTGGGGCATTTTTTCCAAGTTTAAAACAGAATTTTATTGCATATCGTTCTTCGAAAGTGTCCAAGCGTCCAGATTGTATTTTTGAAATTCACCAGCTGTGACAATCAGGGTTTAGTAGGGTGTATTCGAATTTCTGCTGTAGCTGTTCATTTGAACCTGAAATCATAAAAATTGGTCAGTCATCTCATAAGATGTATAGCAATAACAGATTGAATTTTCAAGAGTATACGACAATTTTAAATGCTCATACGAAAAAAGCCTGGAAACTTATTGAAGGCACCATGTATATATATATATATATATATATATATATATATATATATATATATATATATATAAAGACGCAATACGACAAATGTTCTCCCTCTCTCTTTCTTTATCGTTACCGTTCTCTCTCTCTCTCTCTCTCTCTCTCTCTCTCTCTCTCTTTTTCTCTCTCTTTCGTTTGTTTTTGTTGTTCTTCATTTCTTTCTCCCCCTCTCTCTATCATTGTTATAGTCCTTCACTCTCTCTATTCCTATTTTTTCATATGAGGTAAAGCTGCGCCATCCTTTTTTCTTTTTATATCCTCCTTTAAGTTCCATATGAAACTTCAATTTAAAAAACAAACAAAAAATCACACGGAGCCTAATCTGGTGAAGATGGATAGTGTTACACTCACACAATCCTGTGTTTCACCAAAAATTTCCGACCAGATGTATTGAGAATTAGGAAAGACTCGTCTAGACATCATCAATTCATTATTGATTTATTATTTAGCTGTGTACAGATTTTACGGATTGTTGGCGGTGTTGAAAATATGCTGACTGTAACCCCCGAAGAGTGGTTAGACCTCTCCCTCACCAATGAAAGAAAAGAAGGGGGTTCGTAGATATAAAACCAATTTGAAGGTGAGACTCCAATTCTAGAGACCTGGTGAGTGTGTAGTCACCTCTTCATTGCCATTAATCCTAGGTTCGTTCTGTCTATTTGACCAATAAATTGAACCCAATCAGGTACTAACCACTTCAGGACAGAGCGAACTTGGAAGTAATGATAAAGAAAAGATACTTTACACTCCCCAGATCTCCAGAGAGAGAGAGAGAGAGAGAGAGACAAGACAGAGAAAAAAACGATAAAAACGAAAATAGAGAGAGACAGATAGACAGACACGGAGACAGAGGGAGAAAACGGCAGCCTAAAAAAGGAAATCAGTGAGAGGGAACGACAAAAACGAAAAGAGAGAAAAAGAGAGAGAAAGAACGAAAAAAACGAAAGGAGAGAGACAGAGAGATAGTGAGGGAAAAAAGAGAGGGAAAAAGAAAGAAAGAACGACAAAACCGAAGAGAAAAAGAGAGAGAAAGAGAATAGGACACAAAAAGAGAGTAAAAAAGAGAGAAAGAACGAGAAAATGAATAGAGAAAGAAAGAGAAAAAGAGGAAGGGACAAAACTGAAAAGAAAGAAAGAAAGAAAGAAAGAAAGAAAGAGAGAAAAGAGAGAAAAAAGAGAACCATAAAAACAAAAGGGGAGTAAGAGAACGACATAAATGAGATTGGGAAATGAAATAGAAAAAAGAAACAAAGAAAAGAAATAAAGAAAGGAAATAGAGAAAAGAAATAAAGAAAAGAAATTTAAAAAAAGAAAAAAGAAGTAAAAAAAAGAAATAAAGAAAAGAAATAAAGAAAAGAAATAAAAGAAAAGAAATAGAGAAAAGAAATGAAGAAAAGAATTAAAGAAAAAAATAAAGAAAAGAAAGAGAGAAAAGAAATTTAAAAAAGTAAAGAAAAGAAATAAAAAAAGAAATAAAGAAAAGAAATTTTTAAAAAAGAAATAGAAAAGAAATAAAGAAAAGAAATAAAGAAGGGAAATAGAAAAAAAGAAATAAAAAAAGAATTAAAGAAAAGAAATAGACAAAAGAAATAAAGAAAAGAAATAAAGAAAAGAAATGGAAAAAAGAAATA
This sequence comes from Sepioteuthis lessoniana, assembly GCA_963585895.1. Taxonomy (NCBI): domain Eukaryota; kingdom Metazoa; phylum Mollusca; class Cephalopoda; order Myopsida; family Loliginidae; genus Sepioteuthis; species Sepioteuthis lessoniana. The sequence continues at coordinate 23,249,260 of OY757947.1, read as the reverse complement.
AAGAAAAGAAATAAAGAAAAGAAATAAAGAAAAGAAATAAAGAAAAGAAATGGAAAAAAGAAATAAAGAAAAGAAATAAAAAAAGAAATAAAGAAAAGAAATAAAAAAAGAAATGGAAAAAAGAAATAAAAAAAGAGATAAAAAAAGAAATAGAGAAAGGAAATAAAAAAGAAATAAAGAAAAGAAATAAAGAAAGGAAATAACAAAAGAAATAAAGAAAAGAAATAAAGAAAAGAAATGGAAAAAAGAAATAAAAAAAGAAATAAAAAAAGAAATAAAGAAAAGAAATAAAGAAAAGAAATGAAGAAAAGAAATAAAAAAAATTAAAAAAAGAAATAAAGAAAAGAAATAAAAAAGAAATAAAGAAAAGAAATGAAGAAAAGAAATTAAAAAAATTAAAAAAAGAAATAAAAAAAGAAATAAAGAAAAGAAATAAAGAAAAGAAATGAAGAAAAGAAATAAAAAAAATTAAAAAAAGAAATAAAGAAAAGAAATAAAAAAGAAATAAAGAAAAGAAATGAAGAAAAGAAATTAAAAAAATTAAAAAAAGAAATAAAAAAAGAAATAAAGAAAAGAAATAAAGAAAAGAAATTAAAAAAAAGAAATAAAGAAAAGAAATGAAGAAAAGAAATAGAGAAAACGCAATAAGATTTTTCAAGAAGTGGAAAAATAGAAACAAATCAAGAAAATAAATTTTTTAAAATCATAGAAAACTTCCATGTCCCGTCATGTTTGTACAATAAAGTGTAAATAAAATGGACAAGAGGATGATGTCGCATTTTTTTTTTAAATTTTGTTTTTAGTTTTTGTTTAGTTTTTTTTTTTTGTTTGTTTGGCTTTGTGGGGGGGGGGTCAGAAGAAACAGGAAAAGAAAGAAACAAAAATTCGACAAAAACACAAAAAATGAATGAATATTGAGATGATCGAACGGACGAAACCAACGATGTCGCAATAGATAAATATTGATAAGTCAAAGAGAAGGTATGAATGGAAATATTGGACTTCTTAACATTAAGCTTAGCAGATCAATAGCAGAAAAAGTTCGATTATCTGAAAAAGATATAAAATATAGCAGAAATACATTTGGGATATTGGGATACAAGAAAGTTTGCAACAAATAATGATTCAACATAAAAAAAATAAAAAAAACTTGTGTACCTTCCTATATATTTTTTATCCTATTATATCTTTCAGGTCTGTCGATGGCGATTAGAATATACAGTGCCCTCGGCTGATGATTGCTGAGTCGGTTGGGGCTTTTGAATACACCGACTGCTTCACTGCAGAGGGGTAAGACCCCCCCCCAACGAGTGTTCTAGATATGACACAAAACAATCTGATGGTGAAGTTACAGTAATGCTGAAGCTTTGGGGAATGCGGAGTGCCCCTTCATTGCCATCGCTCCCAGGTCTACACTAGCCCGGAGTTTTTAGTACCTGATAAGGGTCCTATCTATGGGTTAAATAGAAATAAACCGTGGTTTCTTGATTTTATTGTATTTATACTAAACTGAATTGTTTAAAATAGAACTGTTTTGACATTAAATCTGCGTACTTATGCCGAACTGAAATGCTCGAAATAGAACAGTTTTGACGTCTAAACTGTGTACTTATGCTAAACTGAATTATCTGAAATAAAACTGTTTTGATATTAACTCTATATTGCTGTAGAATACACCGACTGCAACTCTGCAGAGGGGTAAGACCCTCCAATGGGTGTCCTGGATATGACACTAAACAATCTGATGGTGAGTTTCCAGTGATGCAGGAGCTTTGGGGAAGACGGAGTACCCCTTTATTGCCATTGCTCCCAGGTCCACTCTGGCCCGGAATGGTAGCACCTGATAGGGCCATATCTATGGGTTAAATAGAATTAACAGCATACTTATGCTAAAACTGAATTATTGGAATTGGAACTGTTTGACTAAACTGAATAGCTTGAAATAGAAATGTTTTTGACAATTGAACTGTTCTTACATTTATGCTAAACTAAATTGTTTGAAATGGAGCTGTTTTTGACATTGAAACTCTACTTGCACTAAACTGAATTGTTTAATATAGAACTGTTTCTGGCATTTATCTATGTGTTAACAAAATCTGTACTTATACTAAGCTGATTTAGAATTGTTTGAATAAACTGAATAACTTGAAATAGAAATGTTTTTTACATATAAACTGTGTACTCGTGCTAAACTGAATTTTTTGAAATAGAACTATTTGCATAAAAATGGATTTGGCGTTAAATAACCTACAAAGGTTGATATGCCGTAAAATGCAACCAACCAACCAACCAACCAGTGAGCTGAGGACCTGGCACCCCCACTATCCAGGGTACAAACAATACTGCTTCTGACGGAGTGGCTCCTGTTCTGGATATCTGGGAAATATGGAGTTACTTCTTCATTGCCATTACTCCTAGGTCCACTTCGACCCGGAGTAGTAATACCTGTTAGGGTCCCATCGATGGCTCAAATAGATCTGTTTAAAAATTATTCGTATTCGATACGACCATGTGTAAAAATAATTTAAGTCACAACTTCAAAAACTGTAAATATGAATGCTATTCCCTAACTTCTGGGTATAAGTAACCATAGACGGGTTAATGCACCCTTAAAATCAAACATTCAGTGGGTAGAATGTTCGCAAATAGTCCAGGAGACTGGCGTTCAATCAAGTCATAACAAAGACTCAAAAAATGGTCCACGATGTCTCCTTGTTTATCATTCAGCATAAGGTATGAATCAAGGGTAAGTGGACCAATCAAGGAAAAGGAGTAGCGCCCACGGTGTAGTAGCTATTGAAAAGGGAGCCTTCAGGTCGCCCTCAACTACGGCCGCTAACTTATTACTTTATGGATGCAGACTTTATTCAATTGAATATATGACTGGATATTGCGTTATTCTCTATAAGAATTTTAGGTGTGTTACACTAATATATTTTTTTTTTAATTTGTCGCTGGTCTACGATTGCATAAAATCATAAAGATTAGAAGGCACGTTTAGCGTACTGATCATCGTCGACTCGTGTTCAAATCCTTGACGAAGCTGTTAAGAAAGGCAGGAATATATCTGTTCTCCATCCCAGCTATGGGTAAATAGTAGGACAGTCTGGTTTCTTTAGTCTTGGTTGGGTAACCAGTCTAAGAGAAGGAAAACTAAATGTGTCACTTTTGCCCGTAGCGGAGAGGTTGGGTAAATACATAACGTCACTGTATGACAAAATTTAACAAATTAAAAAATATTCATACGATTGAAATATAATTATTTCTATTATTTATGTTAATTACCAGGCCATCGGTCTAATGAGTAGAGAGTTCACCAATGGTCCTGGGACCAGTGTTCAATCCCAGGTCGAGTCATACCAAAGACTCTACAAACGGTACTTGATGCTGCCTTGCTTAACATTCAGCGTTATAAGGTACGGATCAAGGGTAAAGTGGAGTAATGCCCGCCTCTACACTTCGGTGTAGTAGCTATTGAAAAGGGAGCCTTCGAGTCACTCTCGACTAAGTTCGACCAACTAACTATTTATGTTGATGTCATTATTCAAGTACGGCGAGTAAATGTGACGTTTTGGCTAACGTGCAAGCTTGCGACATTATAGTAAGCAGGTTCGAAATTCAATCACGCTATTACGTTCACTATCCGACAAATACTCTTGGGAAAGGCATGAGCCGCCATATCCATCCAGCTATGCGCCCCAGTACCACTACTGTCCTTATACAATGCTTTGGCATTAAATAACCCACGAAGGTTGATATGCTATTGAACAAAGAAACTAAACTAAACCAACCATTCAACTGCAATGATAATAAGTAATTAATGGTTTAATTTGGTTTTATGGCATATCAACCATTGTAGGTTATTCAATACCAAATCCATTTTTATACATAAAAACAGTTCTATTTCAAACAATTCAGTTTAGCATGAGTACGCAGGTTGAATGTCAAAACAGTTCTATTTCAAGCATTTCAGTTTAGCATGAGTGCACAGTTTAGTTCTATTTGACCCATAAATAGGACCCTATCAGGTGCTCCCACTCCGGGTCATATTAGACCTGAGGGCGATGTCAATGAAGAGGTAATAATTTACGAAGCACTTTTGCTTCAGTGTGGCACAAGGCCGAATGAATGAGGCACCCAAAGTGACTCGAACTCACTTTTGTAGGTTTGCTAGTTTAGCTTGCAAACCATTACACCACGAGAAGTGCCCATGTTAATGAAGAGGTACTCCTCATTCCTCAAAGCTCCATTACAGGAGCTTTTGTGTCATATCCACGATACTCTGTGGAGGAGTCTTACCTCACTCTAGAGATGCAGTCGGTGTATTCTACTACCCCAGCAGACTGGGCCTAACAAGTAATGAATAGAATATACATGTGTGTGTGTGTGTGTGTGTGTGTGTGTGTGTGTGTGTGTGTGTGTGTGTGTGTAAGCGTTTGTACCGTCGTAGAAAATGGACACAGCCACACGATTTCGAATCTTGGATGATCCTGTTGGTATTTCCTTTAGCTCTTATGCTCTTGGGAAAGTTATAAATCCAATTATTCTCTTTCCATCTATGAGTAAAATAGTAGGGCAGACTGAACTCTTTAACCTTGGTATGGAAACCGGTCTAAGAAAAAGAAAACTATGAATTCAAACCTGTTAAAATATGCTTAAAAATTGACCTTGTGTCGCACCCTGTTCGTACGAAAAGGTAGATAATTGTGTGTGTGTGTGTGTGTGTGTATGTGTGTGTGTTTACCAACCCCTCTGCAAGAGCAGGATGTGATACATGTTCAAAGCCCCATTTATAGTGCTATTTACTTATCTAATCATCCGAATTCTTGATATAATAGAGATAGTCATGGAATGCTTCACTCTCTTCCTAAATAAAAGCTTCAATATCTTCCTGGACCACTGTTGCGAGAACCCAGTGGATTCACGGGTTGTCTAGCTGATGTATGAAAATAGAAGAGGAGAAAAAGAGAAAAGAAAAGGAAGAAAGTTTATTTAGAAAGGGGAGATGATATAGAAAAGGTTTTTTTAAGATAGTCTGTGAAACGTGAACAGTAACGAGGAAAGCACTTGATCGGAAAGAAAGAGAAAATACAAAGATCTTACATATATATATATATATATATATATATATATATATATATATATATATATATATATATAAACGAAAATGATATTTTGTATTGAGAAAGAGAAGGCCAGGAATAACGACTAATTTCAGACAGGTCGCAGAAGAAAATTGATTTGAAGTGCTTTTGAGATGATCGAGTTTCTTCCCGCCTTATTCAATTAAGACTCTCATTATTATTCATGTCGTTTGCTAGTCTGCCCTGCTTAGCCACGTCTTGTTCTGCAGAGTTTAAAATATCTCTTCCGTCCCCTCTTCTGTTTCTGAAATCAAATTATCCCCCTATATGTCTTCCCAGAATTTCAAACTGTTGCTTGAGCGCCGCCTCGCTTTGAAAACGAATTTTTAAAAGAATTATATTGACAATTATATTCCTGTTCGATATAAAAAAAAAAAAAAACTTTTTTTTCTTTATCGATTTTGGCTAAGATAGACGCGTAAGGCATTCAAGTTAGAGGAATATGGATGATTATAAACATACACTCAGTGATTGGTAAATATATATATATATATATATATATATATATAACGTTGACTGACTGTAGTTGTGGGTGAACCAAAGGCTCCCTTTTCAATTTCTACTACATCTAGTGGTAGGGGAAAGCGCTACTCCTTTCCCTGGATTGCTCCACTTACTCTTGATTTTTACCTTATAATGCTAAATGATAAGCAAGGCGGCATCAAGTACCATTTTTTGGTCTTTGTTATGACTAGAACTGAGATTGAACCTCGGTTTACCCCAACCATTAAACGTTCATAAATGAAATAAAATGTGTATTTACTCAAGTATTCAGCTATGTACAAGATGTGACACAAGATCAATATTTTCGTGAAGTTTGAATCCGGACTTTTCCAAGGCCAGTCACTGGACTCAAACTATATAACCCAATCTATCCGGTTATTTATCAATAGTTATGGGAGAAAGGAATGAATTTATACCTAAGTGATTACTGAGTATATATATATATATATATATATATATATATACATATATATATTAGCTGTATCAATCCATGGATATTTTACGTATTTAAATCGTAAATTGGCCCAGTTGGCTAGGACTGGGGCTGTAGAATACTCCGACTGCATCTCATCAGAGGGGTGAGATACCCCCAACGAGTGTCCTACATATAATATTGAACAATCTGTTGGTGAGGCTCCAGTAATGCTGGAGCTTTCTGGAATGTGGAACACTCCTTCACGACCATCGCTCTCAGTCCACTCTGGCTCGGATTGGTAGTACCTGAAAGGAATCTACCTAAGGTTCAAATAGAGCTGTTTAACATTTAAACTGTACACAAACAAATGAATTGTTTGAAATAGAACTGTTTAACCATTTAAGTGTGTAAACAAATTACTGATGTTTAATTGATCTGTTAGTGATACGTAGCAATACTTGGAAGCATTTAACTGTGAACAAAAGAATGAACTCGGACTCGTTTAAAAATGTTATCACTAAAATGTGTTTACAAATCATATGTATTCAATATATAAGTATAAAGAGGATTTGGCATTAAATAACCTACAATAGTTGATATGCCATAAAACCCAACCCAACCAAATCATATGTATCTAATATACATGAATGAAGGGGATTTGGCATTAAATAGCCTACAATGGCTGATATACCATAAAATCTAACCAAACCAAATCATATATATTTAATATATATGTATAAAGAGGATTTGGCATTATATAACCTACAATGGTTGATATGCCATAAAACCCAACCAAACCAAATAATATGTATCTAATATATATGAATAAAGGGGATTTGGCATTAAATAACCTACAATGGTTGATATACCATAAAATCCAACCAAACCAAATCATATATATTTAATATATATGTATAAAGAGGATTTGACATTAAATAACCGACAATGGTTGATATGCCATAAAACCCAACCCAACCATATCATATATATTTAATATATATGTATAAAGAGGATTTGGCATTAATTTAATGCCTACAATGGTTGATATCCTATAAAACCAAACCAAACTAATTAGTAAATAATATTCTGAGATAAGTTATTTGGACTTTTAGCAAATACCAACACATATGACCTTATAATAACAAAAAAAACCTGAATATGATAAGAAATTCGAACTTAGTAGATATGGTGGCTGGTTCTCCCAGGAGAGGGATAATTTTACACAAGCCCTCTGCTAGGAGCAGGATGTGACACAAAGTCAATTTTTAATGAACTGCTGAATTCATACTTTTCCCAGTAGTATTAGCTCTATATGAAATGCAAATAGCCACGTCCAGGATTTTAACTCAGGTCACTATGTCCATTTTCTACGACAATAACTGTTACAATACGAGCGCTTCAAAGCATTTACCAGTAAACCATCCCAACCCACTATTCATTCTATGTAGCTATGTACAACCTTAATGAGACATTAGTTTTCAAAGGTTCCCGGTTTCATATAGGTATATGTGTGGGGGTAGATGTATATATATATATAGAGAGAGAGAGAGTTACACGGGGGGATCGGTGGTCTAAGAACCCCAATAAAAGAAGCTATGCTTTCGATTCCGCCTCTTTTGTGGCTTGGGACACAAGTAAGACAAGCTGTAACGTGAACTGATTTTAACTAGAAAAAATTAACCTTCTGTCGCATCGTGCTCGTACGAAGAGGTTGGGTCTATACTTATTCAAAGAAAGAAAGAACGGCGAATCTACTCGAACAATATGTCTTTTATCCGTTTTAACGTTCTCAGTAATTGAACGAAGTGAATAAAACAACAGTTGGGTTTTGTGTTTCCCCACACCCACCAAACAATCGCCATCACTGACATAGCCGTTTTTTATGCCTATGCTACGCAAGTTAAAGCTAATTCTCGGTACATTTTTTGCAGATTTTTGTAAGTATAAGATTTTCCATTGTCACTTAATCTGACAGCTGTGTCCACCTTTTTTTTTTCTTGTCTCCTAAACTGAAAATTCATCACTGGGGTAAAATTTGAGACAGTGGAGGACATTAAAAGAAGTACGATGGTGCATATGAAAAGAGAAATGTCTGAAGTGCTTTGACCAACTCGCTGGAATGTATAGATCAATTGCCAAAGGTACTAAAAGAAAATTAACATTTCATTCATTGGTTTTATTCAGGGAATAGTTCAACATATTACATACAGGGTGTACATAAAAGGAATAGTTTTGGAAAGAAAAACATAAAACTTATTATTACAACTTAAATTGATTGATATATTGAGTGATTGTAAGGGTAGGCCAAACTGTTTAGGGTTATTTTATGCCAAAAGATTCGGGGAACGCGTAAATTGTTCGTTTGGGGGTGGCCGTCGTAGGAAATGGACACGAGTTCAAATCCTGTGAAATGTCGATTGAATTTCACATTGCACTAATACACTTGCGAAATGTCTGAATCTAATTATTTTCCCTCCAGCTGTGAGTAAATAGTAGGGCAGACTAGGTTCTTTAACATTGGTTTGTTTGTTTGTTTGTTTGTTTGGGTTTCATGGCATATCAACCTTTGTAGGTTATTTAATGCCAAATCCATTTTTATACAAATAAACAGTTCTATTTCAAACAATTCGCTTTAGCATGAGTACACAGTTTAATGGTCAAAGAAATTCTACTTCAATCTATACAGTTTAGTCAAGGAGTTAAAATTCAAACAATTCAGTTAAGTATTAGTATAGTTTTGTTTATACACAGTTAAATATCAAAACAGTTCTCTTTCGAAGAATTCAGTTTAGCATAAGTACAGTTTCAATGTCAAAAATAGTTCTATTTCAAACAATTTTGTTTAGCATACTAATGCTAAACTATGCTGTTTGAAATAGTTCTATTTCAAAGAGAATGCAGTTTAAATGTCAAAACAGTCATATTTCAAGCAATTTAGTTTAGCGCAAGTAGACAGTTTGACCCATAGATAGGACCCTTATCAGGTGCTACCACTGCGAGCCAGATTGAACCTGGGAGCGATGGCATTGAAGGGGTACTCCGTATTTCCCAAAGCTCCAACATTGCTGAAACCTCATATCTCGGACACTCTTTGGCGGGGATTCTTACCCCTCTGCAGAGAAGTAGTCGGTGATTCTACAGCCCCAGCAGACTGGGCAACTTTAGCATTAGTTAGGCAACCAGTCTCTGATAAGGAAAACTCTTAAATTAAACCTGCTAAACTTAAAATTGACCTTTTGTCTCATCTTTCCCATAAGAAGCGTTTGGTAAATACATACATTGTACTTTTATATTTAATTTTTTTTTTGTATAGTTGTTTCTTAGTATTTTTTGTTTTTTGCTGTTGTTTTTTCTATTGCACACGGACCTATCGAATATGATGAATTTTTAAATAGATCTATTTGACCCATAGATGGGATCCTAACAGGTGCTAGCAATCCGGGCCAGTGTGTTCCCGGGAGTAATGGCAATAAAGGAGTATTCCACACTCCCCTGGATCTCCAGAACCGTCAGATACAGTTTAGAGCCATACCCAACACATATTTCTAGAGAGTCTTAACCCCTCCCTTAGAGGACACAGTCAGCGTATATTGAGCCCTGTCGACAGTATTTAATCCCACTTAGATTTTTACAATACATGCAACCCCTAGTCACACGGCATATATCAAGATGGTAGTTAATTCCTTACCAGAATACATGTTAACTTATCTTCATCTAAGTAGCAACAGCTTTTGAGATACGTCGTTTCAGATTATCTAAATAAACAGGAAGGATAGGGCCTAACAAATTAAAGGACTTCTTAATTTTTTTAATAACTTTTTGAAACATTTTGTTAGCACTCTATACTTTTTTGTTTTTTCTTTGTATTTTGCTGTTTTTTGTTTTTCGCGTTGGGTAGTTTCAACAAAAAAAAAACAATCTTCATCCTTAGACATCGGTGCCCCAATTAGAGGAGGAGGGTGCCCATCTCATCTAATTGGGGCAACGGTTATAGCCCGGCGTCTAAGGAACCTTAGCAAAGAAATGCCCAAGAAGCTGAGTTATTTTTGGCACCGCCTATTTCTATAGAATATCTTTGTTCTCACTTGTCTGTTGGACTAAGAAATGGCTGTATCACCTTCAGAGGGGTAAGACACTGAAAAAAATTCGATTGAACTGTATGCAAAAAAAAAACCTGACTACACAATAAATATAAATGTGAACGTACAATGAATGCGATTCCCTAAACTCTAGGCACAAAATAACCCAGAAGAGGTTGAGATGCCTTTGAAATCAATCAATTGCTCATCTGGTTACCCTTGTACACATAGTAAATTCTTTAATCGCTGACTTTAAAGCAAAGAATCTTCAGTCAGTCTCAGGTGTTCTGAGGGAATCTCTCTCTCTCTCTCTCTCTCTCTCTCTCTCTCTCTCTCTCTCAACGAAACGGTCAACTAAACTATTACTTATTGGCAGACTTTCATAGGTGCTAACTAAATTTAGTATAGACTTGGACAAAGTCGTAGTTGTGCTTCAATGCTAATTGAAAAGACGATGTAGTTCTCTCTTAGCTCCGTCTCTTACTCCCTTCTCTTTCATATCGCTCTATCATCCTCATCCTTCACACTCTTAATTTCCTCTATCTATCTGTCTATCTATCTAAGTATCCCTTTCTCTCGCTCTTTATATCTTCTCTTTCATCCTCATTCTTCACCCTCTTACTCTCTCCCTCCTTTTTATATCCACTCTTTTATCCTAATCCTTAACCCTTCTTATTTCCTCTCTCTCTCTCTCTCTCTCTCTCTCTCTCTCTCTCTCTCTCTCTCTCTCTCTCTTTATATCTCTTTATCCTCATATTTCGCTCTCTTACTCTCCCCTATCCTTTTTATATCCCCTTTTTCATCTTTCACCTCCGAACTCTTTTCCTTTCTTGTTATATCTCTTCTTTCCACGTCTTATTTGTCCCTCTTATTTTTATATCCCTTCTTTCATCTTCATCATTCACCCTTACATACTCTCTCTCTTTATATCCCCTCTTACACCCTTATCCTTTAACCTCCTACTTCCCTCTCCTTTTTCTATATCCCCTCTTTCCTTCTCAACCTTCATCCTCTAACTTTTCCCTCTTTTTATACCCTCACTTTTATCCTCATCCTTCCCCCTTTTAATTTCCTCCCACTTTTTTATATCTCTTCTTCTCTCCTCTTCTTGCACCTTCTTATCTCATCTTTTGCATTTCCTTCTTGCACCTTTTCCCCTGCCTTTTACAATTCCTTCGTCTTTTCCATCTCTTTGTCTTCTACTCTACCTTTTTCCCTCACTCTTTTCATTCTAATTTTCTCTTCCTTCCTTAATCATCCTCCCTCTTTTGACTTCTTTCTAAACCTTTCCTTCCTTTCTTTTCCAGCTCAATCGTTTTCATCTCATACACCCAATTTCCACCAACCATTTTTTAAACATTTGACTCTCGTCCAAACTTATTTTGTATTCAGTAATTCATTTTATTCCTATTTCTATTTTTAATCTGTTTCAAATTCTGTTTATTCTTTTCAATGAGAGGTGTTGAGGGTAGGGGGCTCACAAATAATAAAAACCCGTTCTCCGACCTCTAGAAAAATGGCGGCGGCTATGGTCGGTCGAAAGGGAGACGCCATTCTACGCATGCGTTGACTGCTTAACATGTTGCGTTCCGAAAACATTTTTCTATTGGTTTAGCTTTTTGCTTTTTGTGGCGTTTCGCTTTGTTTTTCTTCGGTGCGATTTCTTCTTTTTTCTTTTTTTTTTTTTCCTTGTTTGATTGAAAATACTTTATCCTTTATTTCCGTGTTTGCAATCTTCTCTTCTCAAAATCTTTAAACACTTTACAAATCGTATTTATGTCTGATAGAGGCGTTCCTGATCTTACGGTTATCGTCGTAGGGAACCTTTTTAGTTGTTAGATGAGTGATCAGTCAGAAACAACAGGTACTGTAAGCACTATAAGGCTTGTGTACGAAGCTAAGCTTATTTGAAGGGTTACAATGGTGTAGTATCTTGCATGGTGTCATGGCTCGCGAGCTGAGCTAGCAGATAACTGTTAGTGAGTTCGATTCTCACTAGATGCTGTGTACTGAGTTCAAATCCTGAAAGTGGTTATTTGCATTTTACATAGCGCTAATTTCCTTGAGATAGGTGTGAATCTATTCTCCTTCTATGAGCGAATAGTAGGGCAGACTGAACTCGAACCTTGGTATAGAAATCAAACTAGAGGGAAAACTCTGAATTAAAACTAGTTGTAGACCCGAAGATAGATGGACTCCGCCAGGCTGTTCCTGCCCAGGACGCCACATAAATGGCGCCCCGTTACCAAAACAAGTTACGAGACCAGTGTCTATGCTTTATGACAAACATTCTCTTACCTCTACAAGATTTATGATTAATTGGTTGGTTATATTTTATGGCATATCAACCTTTGTCGGTTATTTTATGCCAAATCCTGTTTATGCGTATATTAAGTATATAGGATTTGTAAGCAAGTAGAGTTAAATCGTACAACGGTTCTATTTCTTACAATTCAATTTAAAGCAAGTCATTTGTTTGCTCACAGTTTAAATGTCAAACAGTTCTATTTGACCCATAGGTAGGATTCTATCAGTTGCTACCACTCCAGGTGAGAGTGGACCAGGGAGCAATGGCTATGAAGGGGGACTCCACATTCCCCTCACCATCAGAGTATTTAGTGTCATATCTAGAACACTTGTTGGAGAGGGGTCTTACCCATCTGCAGAAATGCAGTCCGTATATTCTACAATCGGCTGGATATTCATTTTTGTTATTTTGATAAGTCCACCTGACTGAGTGATTTATTGATTGAGTGATAGATTTTAATGGCATGTCACCTCACCAAGGATTATTTTATGCTTAGAAGTTAGAGTATCGCGTTCTTAGTTACATTTTCTGTAGTTGTTTAAGAATTTTGTTTTTGGTACCAATCAAATACGAACAATTTTTAAACAGATCTATTTGATTTTTATCATTAAGGGTTTTCAGACTATTGTCTTCCTCTTTATTGTAATTTCCACAACGTTTCGGCCGGTATGTCCCCCAGCCTTCTTCATGTGTTTATCAAACGCGGGAACTTACAAAAAATCTGAATATGAGCACAGGTAAAAAATCATACGTAATAGCAGTAATCCTAGTTAAGAAAGAACATTAAGTTTAAAAGTCCAAAAAAATTCACTCTAAATTGTCCAGCAGGACACATAGCTTCAAAGATAATTATCTGGAGGTTGCAGGTTCAATCATGACTGCAGGTGAGTAACAATACAGGAATACTTAACACTTGTACCCGGTTATGGCTAACGGAATTAGAACAGACGACCCCCGTGGATTCAATAAAAAAGGACGTAGTTCGAAGTTCCATGTAGGTTCCCGAGTTTAACAAACACCTGAAGAAGACCGGAGGACATATCGGCCGAAACGCTATGGAAATAACAATAAAGTCCGAAAACTTTTAATGATAAAAATCATCAACTTCGTCACAAAAATTTAGACAACTAAGATCTATTTGAGCCATAGATGGGACCCTAACAAGTAGTCCGACGCCTAATCAGAATAGTCTATGAAGTAAGGACAATGTAGGGATATTTCACACACCCCAGATTTACAGATGCAGTTTGAGGGGGGTCTTATCCATCTCTAGGGGATACAAACAGTATATTCTAAACCCCCACCGTTAAGGGTTCCTACGGACAAAGAAAATTAATTTGTCAAAAAAGTTCCGATGCCGTTTAACTGATGAAAGCACCTGTTTGCGCCAGACTCATTGGCGTATGTTCGGTCTACCGAAAAGAGAGGATGGGGAAATTTTGGCATATTTATGTACTTCGAGTAATGCATTCTAATTGGTGAAAAGTGGTCACGCAACTTACTCACCACTGCGTCGGTAAAGTAAGCAGTCAACCAGGATTCTGTGATCGCCAAGTATTTCTTTTCTTTTTTCTTTTTCATTTTTTTTTTGTTTTTGTTTTTGTTTTTCTAGTATTTTTTACCTTGCGGGAAAAGTCATGAATCATAACAAGATTATAACACGTTGTATAAAAAGCCAACAATAAATTTTCTTTTACTTATCGTCAAGTTATGATGAAAGCACCTGCTCGCACCAGACATTGAAATTAAATAACGATGAGCTCGTTCAGTATTAAGTATGTGATCACTAACAAACAGTAAGTACTGTAAGCAAAACAAGGCCTGTATGCTAAACTAAGCAAAGCTTAGTAAATAAAGGTAATATAATTGCTTTCATTTGTATTGGGTCCGATTTTTCTTGCTTATATAGAAGAAAGCTTCTGAAAAATTTAGAGATTTTATTGAAAGTCTATATAAAAAGAGTCAACGATAAAATTACTTTCATTTGCATTGGGTCCGATTTTTATTGCTGAGGTAAAAGAGACGTTATCAAAAAAAAAAAAAAAAAGAAAAAGCTGTTCCATGATTTTGAACAGCCTTAGTTAATATTGTCCTTATATCTCTTGTTATTTCCATATTAGCTTATTTTTTCTCCCATGTCTTTTACATCTCTATCGAAGAACTCAATATAAAAAACAAATTCCGTCAGCAGCAAAAGACAAGTGAAAGTAATTCAAACTGTTTGCGTTTTTTTCTTCTTCCAATTCTTTTTTTCTTGTCAACTTTGGATGTGTCGGGCTGATCTGTCCATATTGAACGGATTAAAGATCCCACTCTGCCGCCACGTCCACCTCAACCGATATGCGTTGTGACCAGGATTGATGTATCAGGAAAAAGAAATGGCCGAACGGATGTCGATTCGACGCGCAGGGGATTATAGGATTTAGGATTAGATAACTCACTGTGGCCGAAAGGGAATGGCTGTGGTGCAAGTGTAGAGCTTTGCAAGGTCATGAATTATATGGTAAGGCGACGGTGTCTAGAGGAATTTGGCGTCGGCAGGTGTTGGAATGGTAAGATTAAAAGAACGTTGTCAATGAGAATGGGAAAAAGAAAAAGAAAGAAGGTGAGTGAGTGAGTGAGTGAGAAGAAGAGGAAAAAGAACTCTAAAAAAGAAAAGAAAGAAGAAAGAAGAGATAAAAGGGCTCATAAGGAAAAAAGAAAAAGAAGAGAAAATGAGAAAAGAGAGGGAAGAGCTTTAAAAAAATTTTAAATTTAAATCAGAATAAAAATTCCCGATATAAACCCGAGTATAAGTCGATTTACATTATCATAATTTTGTAAGGTTAAAATTCATACATAATTGAAATAGTCGAATTTAATAGAAATATCCATTGCAGGCAGAAAAGAAGCAGGTGCTTTCGAAGAGGGCGACTTTTAAAAATGTTTAACATTTGTTGAGTTCGATTTGGATATTAGATAACTGCAGGAGATTATCTGAAACCGTTGCCATCAGCAAAGGAATAATCCAGAGTTTCAAGCATTCCAATTTAATACTAACAATTTATTCGCAGTTATATGGTTTTATGCATTTACCAACCCCTCCACACTAGCAGAATGCGACACATGGTCAATTTTTAGGCGGAGTTCAACAGAATTTTCCTTCTCCGAGACCGGTTTCCATACCAAGGTTAAAGAGCCCTCTCTGCTCTACTATTTATCCATATTTGGAGGGAGATACTTGGATTCTTACGCTTCCCCAAAGTATTAGTGCTATATAAAAAGCAAACAGCCTCGACCAAGATTTGAACCCGGTTAGCCGTGTCCATTTTCTATAACGATAACCAGAAGCACCTCCACAGTTATATGATTTTAAGTATATTTATCTATTACAAGTAATTTGCACTGAAGTATATAATTTCAAGTATTTCAAAGAATTATACTGTTTCACCTCAATAATAATAATAATAATAATGAGTAAACAATTATAGCTTCAAATAATCATTCTTATAACATGAATAATTTACACCCAATTGTATAGTTTCAAGTGTTCCTATCAAATAAAATAATTTTCAAACATATCTATTCGGCTCATAGATGGGACGCTAACAGGTAACTCAAATAAAAAAAAAACACGATAGAGAAAAGACACGGGAAAAAAGACTGACGGAAAAAAGACACAAAAGAACGACAGACAAAAGGCACGGAAAAACGACGGACAGAGAAAAGACACAAAAAACGACGGACAGATTAAATATACAGAAAACGACAGATAAAGAAAAGACACAGAAAAAACTATAGACTGACTTTTGACATAAAAAAATTAATGGCCAGAGAAACGACATAGAAAAACGACTGAGAGCCAAAACAATCAGAAAAAACTACAGACAGAAAAAAGACAAGGAAAAACCAAAAGACAAAGAAAAGACACAAAAAACAAGAAACAAAGAAAAGACACAAAAATCGACTGACAGAGAAAAGACACAGAAAAATAACAGAGACAAAGAAAAGACAGAAAAAAAAGATAGACGGAAAATACTCATAAAAATGGCTAAAAGAAAATAAACATTTTAAAAAATTACGGAGAGAAAAAACAAAAATAAAAAATGACTGAGAAAAGATACTAACAAAAAAGTACAAAGAAAAAAAAACAATAGAAACGATAGAAACGATGTACACGGTGACACAAGTTCAAATCCATGACGAGGCTGATTGCTTTTCACAAAGCAGTAATACCCTTGAGAAAGGTATGAGTCCTCTTATTATTCTCCCTCTAATTATGGGTAAATAGTATGGCAGACTGTGTTCTTCAGGCTAGGAAAAGGAAAACTTTGAATTCAAACCCGTTAAACAACGCTTAAAAATTGACCTTGTGTCACATCTTTCCTGTGCGGGGGGGGGGTATATACATACAAAGAAAAAACCGCAAACAAAGAAAATATACAAAGGAAAAAACAATGATAGAAAGAACTGGCACAAAAAAAATGACAGAGAAAAGATACAAAGAAAAAAAAACAATGATAGACAGAAATGACACAAACAAAATAAAACGACTGACAGAGAAAAGATACAAAGAAAAAAAACAATGATAGACAGAAATGACACAAACAAAATAAAACGACTGACAGAGAAAAGATACAAAGAAAAAAAAACAATGATAGACAGAAATGGCACAAAAAAATGACAGAGAAAAGATACAAAGAAAAAAAAACAATGATAGACAGAAATGGCACAAACAAAATAAAACGACTGACAGAGAAAAGATACAAAGAAAAAAAAAACAATGATAGACAGAAATGGCACAAACAAAATAAAACGACTGACAGAGAAAAGATACAAAGAAAAAAAAACAATGATAGACAGAAATGGCACAAACAAAATAAAACGACTGACAGAGAAAAGATACAAAGAAAAAAAAACAATGATAGACAGAAATGGCACAAACAAAATAAAACGGCTGACAGAGAAAAGATACAAAGAAAAAAAAACAATGATAGACAGAAATGGCACAAACAAAATAAAACGACTGACAGAGAAAAGATACAAAGAAAAAAAAACAATAATAAAAAGAAATGGCACAAACAAAAAAAAACGACTGACAGAGAAAAGATACAAAGAAAAAAGTTTTTAAAAAAATATACGAAGAAGAAACAATAGACCGAGAAAAAACGCAAAGAAAACAATAACTGACAGAGAAAAGACACACAGAATATCAGAGACAGCCAGAAATGGCACAAACAAAAAAAACGACCACCAGCGAAAGACACAAAGAAAAAACCACACAGAGAAAAGATACAATGGAAAAAAAAAGAAAAGATACACAAAAAACAACAACAGAAAAAGAATAAGTAACTGACAGAGAAAAGGTACAGACAAAACAACAATGATAGACAGAAATGGCACAAACAAAAAAAAAAGACTGACAGAGAAAAGATACAAAGAAAAAAGCAATGATAGACAGAAATGACACAAACAAAAAAAAAAGACTGACAGAGAAAAGATACAAAGAAAAAAAACAATGATAGACAGAAATGGCACAAAAAAAAACGACAGACAGAGAAAAGATACAAAGTAAAAAAACAATAATAGACAGAAATGGCACAAACAAAAAAAACGACTGACAGAGAAAAGATACAAAGAAAAAACCTCTCAGAAATAAGATACAATGAAAAAAAGAAAACATAAACAAAAAACAACAGAAAAAGAATAAGTAACTGACAGAAAAAAGATAGAGACAAAAAATAGAAACAGAAATGGCACAGAATAAACGACAACCATCGAAAAAACACAAAGAAAAAAAAATTAAATAAAATACACAAAGAAAAAGAAACTATTGACAAAAACATGACAGATAGACAGAAAAAAAGAATAAATAATATTCGAAGACAACCTTCGATATTTTGAAGGATGAAAAAAGATACGTAAAAAATGCTGACCAACAGATTGGAAGATGACAGCAGGTGTCAAATAAATAAATAAAGAAAAACATCTATTGCTCAAAAAGACTACGTAAATTAGAGTAGACAAATTTACATCTTTCATTTTTTATCAACTTTTATCGAATTTGTATGATTATGCTTACGTCCATTGATCTGAAGTGCGACCACATCGGTATATATATATATATATAGTAGAAAGAAGTTTAGCAGAAGAGGCACAATGGGATTATTAATAAACAATGATACATAATCAAATATGAACGCAACTCCCCAACCTCTAATCATAGAATAATCCTAAACGGTTTGACATGCCATTAAATTCAGTCAATCGCTCCGAGTGTAATGCTTCCTATTTATTTCCACGTAAATTGCAACAAATATTGGGAACAAACTCACACGGTTGGAAAGAGCTAATTTTCAGCTTCGAAACCAGTTTTTCACGTTGGTTTTATATTTTCATTTCAACAAAAAAATTTTTGCGCTCGTAAGATGATCGCTCCGAGAATAGATGCCGGCTGTTCTACAGGTTAAAGAGGTCAGAAATGGATGTTGGTGGTATGGCAGTAGAGGGTGGCAAACAAGTTCTTTTCATCTCTGCTGAAAATGTATTTCAATGTGTGTGTGTGTGCGTGTGTGACATTTTCTCTGGAGCACACAATATCAACCTTGTGATTCAAATTAGAGGGCTATGGTGTGGTACTTTGTGAATATAGTAAACTGCGTAAAATAATTAGGGATTTTGATAATTTTTTTTAGTTTTTAGAGATGTATGTTAGTTAAAATTTTGAATTCGTAATTGCAAGTTTTCGAGTTGGAAAGGTCAAAGTGGATAAACCTTGTGCATATACGTAGGTCAGCTCCTGTCAAAATAATCGTGAAAAGTTTGTTTTGAAATCAGCTGTAAGCAAAATATCAAAATAAATGTTTGGATACATATCAGTTGATATATGGCTATGATGTGTCACTAGAAAGTTTTAGTGATTACGTGTGATAAAGGGTTCAGTTAGAGAGAATAGTTAGAAGAAAATATATAAGAGTTTAAAGACGCATTGAAGTCAGAAGTTGGAAACAGCGAGTTGAGTCAGGTAGTCAGTTAGAGATGGAGCCGAGAGGTCCTTTTAAAGTGGGACCGGGTCGGTGGAGAAGAAATGTCCAAATCTGTGGTTGTCCGTTTGGGCTCACATAACATATAGCTCCTCTCGATCTAATGCGCAAAAGTAATTCTTAGTTTCTATCTCTCTCGTTTCGCGGCTACTAGGAAAAAGGTAGTCAAAATAAACTTTCGTACCATAAAACCAACAAAGCCGTTTTATGTTGTGTTTAAAGGGTAACATTATATATTATATTCATATTTGATGCCGTAGCTTCATAACTGTTCCCTAGAAAATCTAATTAAATATGCTAGAAAAAAAATTGAAATAAGTTCACATGATACATAGCTATAAAAATATAGATATTGATATCAAAATATGAAATATGAAATATATTTACAAAATGAAAATGTGGCAGTACAGTAGCTGTTTCGTGGGGCGTTGCTTCCGGAATATGTTCACAACAGGACGTATCATTCTTTTATAGCTTTTCTTTAGGTGTTTCATTACCGCCCAGGAAGTGCATCCACACAGTAGTACTGACACAGTCACAGCATGGAAGAAATCCTGTTTTATCTTATAAACGAGATATATTTCTACATGAACGATAATCTATCAATAACAGTCCATACCTTCGCTAGGCATATGCTGACATCTTTTTCAGTTGATGAAAGATGAGATGTTGCTACCGAGGTATGAGAATTTGTGAACTAATTTCGAAGGCTTGCAATTAAGTAGAGAGGACTCCTTCTCGTTTAAAACAAATGAATTCAGTTATATTTGCTTAAACTTAAAGACCAATTGCTCTAAGCCATTCAACGGGGATTCACGACTTGAGCAGGTGTATTTGAGAGAAGCGCTCGATCATCTGCGTAGTCTAGATCTGTCATACTTTCTATAGGATATCGTCTGCTTCTTGTTTTAATATAAATATACTTTAAAAAATCAAAATATGTAATATATTGTAAAAAAAGTAAAGTTGGCGACCTTTGTCGAGGGTGACCCAAAGGCTCCCTTTTCAATAACTACTATACCAAAGAGTAGGGGAGAACGCTACTCCTTTCCTTGGATTGTTCCACTTACCCTTCATCCGTACCTTATAATGATGAATGTTAAGTAAGGAGGCATTAAGTACCATTTTTTAGCCTTTGGTAACAGTCTAAACGTTATGGCAACGGGATATATATATATATATATATATATAAGTCATTGGTACATATAAGTTCATACGGACAAATGCCAAGCGACATATGCAATAAGGAGATTATAAATGGGAAAAAAATTATTGGAATCGCAAGAGCCCTTTCATCCGATATTTATCAAGCGGACCTATCAGAAGTCGTTTAAAACAATGTAAGTCGATAAATTGATTAAAAGGCAGGGGGGGAATGAGAATGTTACAGCAAGACCAAAGGGGAGGGAAAAATTAATTAAAACCACCCCTAGTCGAGCAATAATTATCTCCTATTAAATTTAAAGAGTACTTCGGATTTTGCTTGCACAGAGTTGGCTTGTAAAATAAGATGTAAAGTGTTTCTAAGACGACTAAATGTTGTTCTGTCCTAGCTCTGTGCAAGACACCAAAACACTTATCATTATAATTAACCGCACAATTATTTATGACATTCAAATGCTCGCAGATGGCAGAATCGGGCAATTTTGAATGCCCGGATGTTGTGCGGTTACGGTTACATGTCGCTTAACATGTCGCTTAACCCTAACCTCAAAGCGTGCAGACTTACTATATCAAATTCCATTAACATCTGTCCCTTCTTTTCCCGAAGGTTTTTCCGTGGAATTGATGGAATTGGCTTCTAAGTCAGTTTCCTTTAGTTTTAATGACACCATGTACGGTCAAGTAGACTGAATTTCGACGGGTTCCCCATTGGGCCCTAATCTTGCAAATATTTTTGTTGGGTTCTATGAAAAACTACTTTTTGACAGGTTTCATAAGCCTTATATTTATTTTCGTAACGTGGACGATACTTTCGCCTGTTTCAGTTCACCTAATGAAGCTTTGTCATTTTTCCAGCGGCAAAATGATTTACATCCTTCTCTAACCTTTACTATGGATGAAGAGAAGGATAATTAATTACCATTCTTAGATGTATTGGTTGAACGACGTTCGTTTGCTTTCGTAACTAATATATATAGAAAGCCAACGTTCACTGGCTTGTATTTGAGTTGAGATGCGTTTGCTCCTAAATCAAGGAAGGTTAACCTGATCAAATATCTTACATTCAGGGCTCTTAAGGTTTGTTCAGATAACAGGATTAAAAGTGAATTTGAACAGATTAAAATTTATTCTTGGGTAACGAGTATCCTGAGGAAGTTATTGTTGACACCATGATTTACACTGTTGATAGGTTTAGGAATAACATTGTGCTATTTAGCCCTCCTAAATGTCCTGCTTATGTCAGACTTCCCTGGATTGGATCTCCTAGTCAGCTGATTGCCGATAAGGTTTCTTCTTCTGTTACACTCTGTTTTAATGCAGCAATGGTTCGAACCATTTTTACAACTCGAGCTGCATTTTGCTTTATTCATAAGGATGTGCTCCCTATCTTTCAACTAAGTAATTTAATTTATAAATTTCAATGTTGCTGTAACCGCACAACATCCAGGGATTCAAAATTGCTTGATTCTGCCATCTGCGAGCATTTGAATGTTATAAATAATTGTGCGGTTAATTATATTGATGAGTGCTTTGGTGTCTTGCTCAGAGCTAGGACAAAACAACATTTAATCGTCTTAAAGGCACTTTACATCTTATTTTACAAGCCAACTCTGTGCAAGCAAAATCTGAAGCACTCTTTAACTTACACCATAAATATGTCAGTGTTTTTTTAGATATGCACAAAAGCATATAAAGTGGATTAAAAAAATTTTTAAATCCTCATCAGAACAAACATTCAAGTGCAGAACATGAAAAGAAATACAATGCATCTATTGTTGATGAAATTATAATTATCATTGTCGATGAATAGTGTGACATTATTTTGCAACTAAGAAGTGGACACATCAAATTCAAAGTGTCTATGATTCATCCCAATACCCACTCATCTTCTGAAATGGCAAAAATGGATATCATTTCCAGTTAAGACAGAAAAAATCCAGAAATAGGACAAAATACTGGTCGTTCAATCAATTGCCAAAGCTATTTTTATCATTTCACGATGCAGGACCGCTTTAACCATGTTTTGCATTTTAAAGAAGTGACCAACCAATTAGTGGTAGACATATTTACCAAAATGGATTTCATTTCTACCCACGACAGAAAATCTCAGAAATAGGACAAGATACTGGTCGATCAATCAGTTGTAAAAGCTTCTATTTCTTTCTTTAAATTTCTGAGTGCAAGATCGCTTTAACCAAGTTTTAGATTTTAAAGTGACCAACCAATAAGGAGTAGACATATATATAATTTTGTGTTATTTTTAAATCCTGCAGTGCCTGATTTATTCCAACATCCGCTCATCTTCTGGAATGGCAAAAATGAATATCATTTTCAGTTAAGACAGAAAAAATTCAGAAATAGAATAAATACTGGTTGATCAATCAGTTGCCAAAGCTATGTTTATCATTTCACGGTGCAGGTTCGTTTTAACCAACTTTTGAAATTTAAAGGAATAACCAGTTAATTAGTAATGGTTACCGTCCTACGAAATGGACACGGCGACACGAGTTCAAAATCCTGGACGAGACTAATTGCATTTCACATAGCACTAATACCCTTGGGAAAGGTATGAATCCAATTATTCTCCCTCCAGCTATGGATAAATAGTAGGGCAGACTAAGTTCTTCAGCTTTGGTGAGGCAACTAGTCTAGGAGAAGGAAAACTCTGAATTCAAACCTGTTAAACTTCGCTTAAAAATTGACCTTGTGTCACATCCTGCCCGAGCGGAGGGGTTGGAAAAAAAGGAGGTGCCCGTAGTGTAATGGTTATCGTCGTAGGACATGGATACGGTGACACGAGTTCAAATCCTGGACGAGACTAATTGCATTTCACATAGCACTAATACTCTTGGGAAAGGTATGAATCCAATTATTCTCCCCCCAGATATGGGTAACTAGTAGGACGGACTAGGTTCTTCAGCCTTGGTGAGGCAACTAGTCTAGGAGAAGGAAAACTCTGAATTCAAACCTGTTAAACTCTGCTTAAAAACTGACCTTGTG
The DNA here is from genome assembly GCA_963585895.1 of Sepioteuthis lessoniana. Taxonomy (NCBI): domain Eukaryota; kingdom Metazoa; phylum Mollusca; class Cephalopoda; order Myopsida; family Loliginidae; genus Sepioteuthis; species Sepioteuthis lessoniana. The sequence goes on along the minus strand of OY757947.1, from coordinate 23,225,624 downwards.
TCATATCCTGCCCGAGTGGAGGGGTTGGTAAATAGTATAACCAGTTAATTAGTGGTGGACTTATATACCAAAATAGAAAAGACAAGATTAACCTTCACCTGAAAAAATCAAAAGAAATTAAGGATAGAAGGCAGCATAGACCTTCGAGATATCGTTAATTCTAATGGTGATACCACAAATATTGAACAGCCAATCATATTGCCTTCAAGCTACACAGAAGGACTCCGTTTTATATATTAATTGACTCAGGATGCAACGGCTTATATTAGAAATTTTGGTCGAGCAGACCATTTTATTAAATTCATCTGTACTTCGAAGTGGCCTGAAGATGCCAATAAACTTTTTGAACAGCAAAAAGCGATGGCTCACCATGATTTAATTGCTCGAGTGTTCTATAAAAATCCAAAGAAACTCCTATGACTTCTCAAAAGGGGAATCTTCGGATTACAACAATGAAAAGGCAAAAGAGGTTTACCTCATTCTCATTTGGTGGAAAGTAAAAATACTCGAGGTGGGTGTTGATAGAATCACTTCAGCTGACCTAAGCAGCTCAATAAAGATGACGACCCAGAGATCTGGGAAACCATCAAGTTGGTTGGTTGGTTAGTTGGGTATTATGGCATATCAACCTTTGTAGGTTATTTATTGCCAAATTCATTTTTATAGATATAATCAGTTATATTTCAAACAATTCAGTTTAGTATGAGTAGACAGTTTAATAGTCAACAACATTTCTATTTCAAGCTATTCAGTTTAGTCAAACAATTCTAATTCAACTAATTCGGCTTAGTATAAGTATAAACTTTCTTTACACACAGTTAAATTTCAAAACAGTTTTATTTTTAAAATTCATTTTAACGCAAGTACAGTTTCAATGTCAAAAATAGTTCCATTTCAAACAATTCAGTTTAGCATAAACACGCAGTTTAATCGTCAAAAACCTTTCAATTTCAAGCTATTCAGTTCTAATTCAAACAATTCACTTTAGCGTAAGTACAGTTTCAATGTCAAAAACAGATTTAATTCAAACCATTCAGATTATCGTAAGTAGTTTCTATGTCAAAAACAGTCATATTTCAAACAATTCAGTTTAGCATAAGAACGCAGATTAGTTTGATTAAAATTCATAGATAGGGTTCTATCAGTTGCTACCATTCCAGGCAAGAGTGGACCTGGGAGCAATGATAATTCCCCAAAGCTCCAACACTGCTGAAACCTTACCATCAGATTATTTAGTGTCATATTCAGGACACTCGTTAGGGGGGGTCTTACCCCTCTGCAGAGGTGCAGTCGGTGTATTCTACAGCCCCCAGCTGACTGAGCAAAAAACCATCAAGACTCAACCCACTTATAGTGCATGTCATAGTCATCCATCTAGTGTCACTCTCTTTGCAAAAAAGATATTCAAAGGTTTATCTTCAGGAAACCAACTGACAATAATGAATATCTCTTTTACTGCAGACGTAGACAATTTTGATAGTTCGAGGATTGGAAATGGCATTGGACAATCTAATGATCATGTAAAATCTAAATATTAATGGAGTACTGCTCTTCTATGAAAACCATAACAAAACATGTCAACAATGGTAGTGACTTGATTACTTTTGCTATTAGCGATGGAGTTGAGGGAAATGAAGTCACATTCTGTCAGACAGGACGGTTCATCTTGAATTACGAAGCTATTTAGAGGATCTTTGGATTTGACTCACATCAACAATATCAAACAGGAGTAAACCTAGCGGTCTTTCAATAGAATGGACAGAGAGTACACTTCACAGACACTAATTAAGACTACCCTAACTGTTCTTCCAAACTGTAATAGGATTTTTTTCTAGATCTCTCATGTATATAGAGGTTCCAACCGATGGAAACATGGCAAACTGTTGAATGATACAAATTCAAAGGATGTGATACTATTGGTCATGTTCATATTTTCCTCCCCAGTAACAGGGAACGTTTACTTCTCTACGCTTTTTGAGGGCCAACATCATTCTAGAATCCCCGGTGCTTTCAAGGTACCTAGAAACATATTGATTGCATGAGTTTTTACAAAACAATGAACACTAGAGAAAAGCTCTTGAAGCAACAGTTTGGCTAGAAGCCTGTGAGATAAGACAGTTGTTTTTAATTATGCTGGCAGCCTGTGAGACTGATCAACCTTTGTAAGATTATCATTCGGAAAGAAGCAAGTATGAGTCACAAACGATCAACTGAATCAAAAACAATATGTTTGAGGACTTCTTGAATCGAACCATTTATTTTGTTAAATAACATAAAAAAACCAAATTGTAATAAATATAGTTCATCTTTTAATCATTTCATGATTTAAAAAAAAAGATTTGTACAATACTGGTGTTAATTTGTTATAATACACGGGCAACTCCGGGTATCCTGCTAATATATAAATGTGTGTGTGTGTGTGTGTGTGTGTGTGTCAGACATGAGCTGGCTTGATTTGCGCAGGACAAAATTTAGATTAGAAATCTACAGATCTATATTGTATTTTTGGGAAATTTATTCAGTAAGTCGGGGAAATTTGCGGTACAAGAAAAAATAATTAAAGAAAAACTTCTTTAAAATGAGAATTTACAACACTTCCGTTTCATATAAGGGGGGCGTTATACATAACATACGGGTGATTGTAGTAAAAATCGACACAGAGATCGATCATGCGTTCGGCTGGGGATCTGATCCTAATGTGTTGAATATCTGCAATTTGGTGATGGGACTCCCTACCCCTACTCGAAAAAGTAGCCAAATTGTCTTGCTAGTAGAAATAATTAGGCACATTTGTAAATATATTCATTCATCATCATAATATCGCGCTGGTAGCACGGATATCCCTGACCCTCTCTCGCCACTCCTCCCTATCGTTCATCGCCCTCGGTAGGTCTTCAGGACAACATCCCGTATCCTCACATAGCTGCTGAATGTATGTTCGTACTGGTCGTCCTGCTTTTGCATGGCCATGTGTGGGGGTCCATAAGAGTACATCTCTTATGAGTTCGTCCCTGCTTCTCCAGCAGTGTCCTGCATGTCTGGTTCGTCTAACTTGAATAGTTTTCGTGATAGGGGGCAGGTGGCCGTACAGTTGGTGTTTTGTGGGGTGTTGCCGCCAGGACTTGTTTAAGATTGCACGTAGCATTCTTGTGTAATTGCCGTCTAGCTTCTTCTCCAGCCGTTTTGTTAGCGTCCATGTAGTGCAGCCATATAGCAGTATCGATGTGACCGCTGCCTGGAAGAAACTGCATTTCCTTTTATCGGTTAGGTCTGATTTCCATATAATCGATAGCCTATTGATAGCTGTCCATGCTTTCGCTAACCTCGTTTCGATGTCCTTTTCGGTTGATTCGACGTTGCTTCCTAGGTAAGTGAATTTGTCTACTAGTTTAAGAGGGGTTCCTTCTAGAGTGGAGATGTCCCCCGTTTGATTATAGCACATATATTCCGTTTTGTGTGCATTAACATAGAGGCCTATGCTTGCTGCTGCTCGTTCCAAACTATGCAGTAGTGTTTCGGCTTGGTCAGGTGTATTTGCCAGTATCGCTATGTCATCGGCGTAGTCGGCGTCGGTAATTATTGTTGCGGGGTACCTTCTGCTTCTTTTCTTCGTCAGTTCGAAGCCATTCTCTTTGATTTTGTCAATCGATGTTCTAAGTACGTAGTCTAGACAAATGATAAAGAGGTACGGGGCCAGCGTGTCCCCTTGTAGTACTCCTGCTACAATGTCGAAGAATTCTGTCTCCATCTGGTGATCGTACTTTTACTTTAGTGTTTCTATAGAGAATCGTTATTGCCGCTACGGTTTCTTTAGGTATGCCGTACGCTAGTAGGATTTGTTCCATCTTTCCTCTGTGAATGGAATCGAAAGCCTTCGTAAAGTCGACAAATATTAATGTCGCTTGTAGGTTTTTTGCCCGTACACCTTCAAGGATTCTACGGATGGTTAATATTTGTGAGGTCGTGGATCTATTTCTTCGGAAGCCATTTTGGTTTTTTCTAAGTATGTTGTCGATTTTGGGTTCTATGCGGTTTTGTAGTAGGGCATTGTAGATTTTGGCTGCTATGGATGTAAGTGTTATGCCTCGGTAGTTTTTGGCTAATCCGAGGTCCCCCTTTTTATGGAAGGGGAGTATGCATCCCTTCATCCATCTATCTATCGGATTTTGATTGTATACTGCGTTGCAGTGTCGGAGCAGTATGTCGTCGAATTGTCTGGTCTTCCATATTTCCGGGGGAATTTCGTCCAGCCCTGCAGCTTTCCTATTTTTAATTTTTCTGAGAACCGAGTCGAGTTCTTCTTGTGTGAACGGTCATAGTTTAATGTCTAATTGTTTGCTAATTATTCTGGTGATTGGTTCATGTGTTATTTTCGGTGGGTTTCCTAGTAAGTTTTCGAAGTGCTATTTCCACAGTTTTATTCTTTCTTGTTGGTTTGCTGCTTTCAGTTTTGCTTTGGCTGTGTTCTTTCTTCTACTCACTTCGTTTATTGTTTGCCAGGCTATCCTAGATTGTCTATCTTCCACCGAGTCTCTAATCTTATCTATCTGATTTTGAATGTATTCTGTCTGTTCCTTTATATATATGCCTGCTAATTGATATTGTGCCGTTTTTAGTTTTAAGGCATTTGTGTTTGTTGGGTTTTTTCGATAGTTCTTGGAGGCTGTTTTCACTAGTGCACGTTTTTCTCTCACCGCTAAAGTTTTCCATGGGACTCTATATTTAGTTTTGAGTTTTGTTGGAATGCATTTCGCTGCTGTCTCGAGGTGTGCATTGACGAAATTTTCATATTCGTCGTTTGGTGTACTTTTTTCCGTCTTTTCTTGTAGTGTTTCGAATCTATTTCTTAATTCTAATACGTATTTATCTCTTATATCTCTGTTGTTCAATAGGGCCCAGTCATAGTGTTTGGTGGTCACTGTTCGTTTGGCGTTTTTTCGTAGGCTTAACCGTATTTTCGCCGTGACTATTCGGTGATCGGTGGACACACCCTCAAAAGAGGAGTATGCCTCGCAATTCATTGCACTATTTTTCCATTTCTTGTTTATAAGGACGTAGTCTATCTGAGCTTTAGTATTGTTTGCGTACGTGTATGTCCATTGTTTGCCCTCCCTTTTTTGGTAGTTTGTATTGAGGCATGCTAATCTATTTTCTCTCATGAAATCTGTTAGATGTTGCCCATTCCTATTTGACGTGTTGTGGAGGCTGTATTTGTTGTTTCTGTTTTTCCCGATTTGGGCATTCATGTCTCCGCCAATGACTAACATGTTGTGTTTCGGGATGCTACGCACTAATGAGGATAGCTCATCGTAGAAGGTGACTAGTTCAGTTTCTTCACTAACATTGGTGGGGCTGTAGCATGAGATGATTGTTGCTCTGGGGTTGCCGTTAAAAGTAGCTGCCATCATTCTAGGTTGTATTTTCTCAACGCTATTTAGCGTTTTTAATGCTCTAGGTCCTATAAGTAATCCTACCCCTCCTACAGCGGCGTTGACAGAGTTTTTCCATGCGGATACAGTGACGAGCGACCATCCATTGCCAGTTTCGTGATATTTGATATCTTCGGTGTGCGTGTATCTGTGTTCTTGTATGCATATTATGTCAATCTTATGTTCCTCGGCCGATGCGATTAGCTCTGGTAGTTGTCCTAATCTATTTAAGGTTCTTACGTTAAATGTGGCTTACTTATGCTAAATTAGATGATGTAGCAGGTAAATATAGCATTCAGTATTTAGTCAGTGAAGAGAGAGAGAGAGATTAAATAATATTTTGTTCTCTAAATAGAAAAATCAAACTAAATTTTAAATACGTGGGTTATTCAATAAATAAGGTGAAGGAAACAACGATTTCAGTGGCACCTTTTTCAAGAAAATCAAGTGAGGGGTCCTTTCATGACTCAGAAAATTTCACAGTATAACCTTCTTTACAGACCACTGCACCCGGAACTTTTTCTTTACAGGAGAGTCGGAAGGTTTCCACTCCATGGACGGTTTTTTTCAACTTAAGCTCGGTAAGACAAACCCATATTGTATCCCGCGAATAAATACATATATTTTACCTCAGGGGAGTAATGGTTATCGTCGTAGGAAATGGACACGGCGACAAGAGTTCAAATCCTGGACAAGACTGATTGCATTTCACATTGCACTAATACCTTTGGAAAAGGTATGAATCCAATTATTCTCCCTCCAGCTAATAGTAGGACAGACTGGGTTCTTCAGCCTTGGTGAGGAAACTAGTCTTGGACGAGGAAAACTCTGAATTCAAACCTGTTAAACTCCGCTTAAAAAAATTGACCTTGTGTCATATCCTGCTCGAGCGGAGGGGTTGGTAAATATGTATATTTAACCTCAGCAAATTTTTATCACTTAGAATATTTGGACTATTGTCTTCATTTTCATTGTTACAGGGATCCTACCATTCTGGAAACCTCGGCTCAAACCTGAAATGTCTCCACTTTTTTCTCCCGAATCTTGCAAGTAGAAATAACGATAAAAGCGTATCACATTTTACATATTCATCCTATTTCTAGGTGTTAGCAAGAATTATGGAATTAGCACAGGATAATCACCGTGGGTTGGTTTTTTTAGCAGTAAGTAAACTAATAAGAGACAAGGTGCAAAACAAATTTTATTTAATTGCTGAGTATTCTGGCTTCATAAAATACTCCAGAAGCAAACTAGATTAAATTATTTGAATTAATGGTATAATTTTTTTTCCTAGCCATGCAGTTTCATGGTGAATCTATTTGTAGTCAGTTTTTGTAAGTGTTTTATTCATTTATCTTCGAGTGCTTCTATCATTGTGGTAATGTCGTCTATGTTTTTACGATTCTTTCTATACAGGTGAACCTTGGATCTCTGTTAGAATCGTTACTGTTGTTTTACAAGTACAAGTTTGCCGTAATCAATAGATTCGATTTATTGAGTCAAAAGTAAAATGGCCATTCTAATCGCTCAATCCATCAAACCTAAATTCTCCATTCTATATATATATATATATATATATATATATATATATATATATATCCCACCTTTCTGCTAGGCCACCTATTAATCTTCCCAGCCACCTCCTCTCACTCCTTTGTTCTTTACCCGTCACATCAAATTACCTTCGATCCAGTTCTTGGATTCTCTATCAGCGCATCCTCGAAATATTACAGCTCGGTCTCTCGTTGCATCCCACAAACAATCAACGAAACTATCAAAATTACCTCCCCTTGGATTTAGTATATTAACTTTCATTTCGTTTCGTTTCGCCTTGAAGCCAAAAGGCCGTCGTATGGCAGCCGTCATCCAATTTAACTCTTTCCTCTTATATTACGGACGTGTCGGACCCAATCACTGCAACCGTTCGTCTCAAACTAGAGATATTTAAACTGCTAAAGTAGAGAAACTAATGGCCGGTCTAAATCTGTTCGCGATACGATCGCACGGACGGTCAAAATGCCTGTCTCTTATTGTCTCTCTCCGTTTCCGTTTCGCTTTTTATATTGATTGTACCGAAAACAAAGTATCATTAAATGTAATTGGTTTTGCTTGGGAGCGAGCGAAATACGCTGCATGCGAAAACCTGGAATAAGATACCGTGAACCGCAGACGGAATGGCAAACTGGACGACTAAACAGGCAGAATTGGCAGAAGATTATATAGCCAAAAGTTTTAGGGGCGATGCAAAAAGAGGATTTACTTTATTTTAAGGTTGTCCATTAACGTATCGAAGAATATAATCTATTAAGTGTATTTAATATTTGTCTGGCTTTGTGGCTATAAGCCAGGCAAACATGACTTATCCCCGAACAATATATATATATATATATATATATATATGTGTGTGTGTGTGTGTGTGTGTGTGTGTGTGTGTGTGTGTGTGATGGGATAGGTAGATTTAGAGCAAGCAGTGCTTGATGGCCGTCAGTTTCTCACCTATGCAATCATTGGACCACGATTTTAACATATGCAAAGTTCACTATCATAGAAAAAAGCGAAAACAACAGAGACGACATTGCAATAATACTAGAAATACACGAAGATGAATGAATAAAACACTTACAAACACTGGCACCAAATGGATTTAACACGAAACTTAATAGCGCTGCCTTGAAACTGTGGACAGATTTGAGGTGGCACGTAAATAAACAAAGCAAGCAATCACTGCTAATTAGAAACACCCTTCTTTCAAGCTTAGTATATATCTCTGAAATGAAAAACTCTTGCCAAACTATATATATATATATATATAATTAAGAACCTTTGGGGCATTTTAAAAATAAACACCGACATAAGAATAGTTTTCAATAATCAGACATACTAACCTATCGTCGACCAAATAACATCAGAGAATTTTTATCACTTAGAATATTTGGACTGTTGTCTTTAATGTTTCAGCCGATGCGTCCTTTGGCCTTTTTCTAATATTCTAAGTGATAGAAAATTATCAAGCTTTATCTCAGAAATTCAAACAAATAACCTCAGAGAAATGATAGAAAGCAACAACATACCAAATAAAGAAATCCATAAGAAGCCCATAATAAAATTCAGTACGCAGAAAATATCTCAAATCAGCCAACTCGAAAGAAAACAACTTTTTAAAAATTTACGGTGAATAAAATTGTAGAAGCAAAAGTGTAATTTTTAATGGACTATACAGGCTGCCAAAAACAATATTTTTAAAAGTCAGAATGTCCTTTTTTAGACTGAATAACACAGGATCAAATTCATGGACTGCAACAAACTTATACTTCTAAAAGAACATTTCCAGATTTTAGACAAGATTTGAAAAGTAATGTAAGGTTCACCATCATAGAAAGAATCGAAAAAATAAATTTAAAAAATGGATTGGACAATAATACAGCAATGATCGAAAGATACAAATGTAACGTTATCTCATCGACACGGCACCATCTTGAATATCAATTTGTGTTACATTTCTAAAATACAAGGCGGAAACAGTTGTTTCAAATACGTAAAGTTTATTAGCTGACTAAGATTTCAGAGCAGTAGCCATTGAAACGCGAGAGAATTATAGAAAGAATTACCTGTGTCACATAGAAACGCTATGAGATACTTTGGCGATAGACGGAACCAAAATACCGACTTCCAATTCTTCACTCCAGTCTTCACTTCGTCCCCAGAGGTTCCAAATCTCTGAACTTAACCAACTTGCCTCTGACTCTCAACTCTAAACTAAACTGAACTGACTTCCCAAAATCTCCCTGGTTATACAATATATCAAATATCCCATCAACTAATGATGATAAGAAGACGTGTCATTAACTTTGAGTATAACGTCATCTTATTCTAAGTCAGCCGACAGAGTATTTTTTAGATACAGAGTATTTATCTTTTTAACATGCGGCCTCTCCGTGGATTTCAAAACAGAACTTTTGTTATGACATGCTGACTGTCGTCCCATGGTCCCAGGGTGCACCATTTAACCTTCTCATGCGACTTCAATTCAAAGATTTTAGCTAACTCACAATTTATTAATCCAAATATAATAATTTACTAATTTAATCAATTAACAATATAATTATATTACACAAAGATAAATCGATAAAACATCTCCAAATACTGACCCCAAAGGGTTCTAACATCAAACTAAATCATCCTCAAAATACTGCTTTGAAATAGAGTAGACAGATATGGGTCGCCACAAAAACACTTAAATAGACAATGGCCTTAATGAAATATCTGATTAAAACAGAGCTAATTCGAAAAACAATCCGTCCATGCTTAACTAATATCTTCCTGGTTTTTACAGAAGCAGAGAATCGTCAGTTCAAGACACTTGGGCACCAGAAATTAATTTTTAGTCAATAGATATATATGCAACGTTACCAGTTCATTGTGCGTAACTTCTTTTGTGGCATATCAACTCTTTTAAAGACTATAAAAAAGAATTGTGATTTACATAGGTTTTCTCCGTATTATGACTAATGGTTGAAACTTGGTGAGAACAATTTAAATATAAAAAGCAAACAAAATTGGTGACTGTAGTCTTGGGCGACCAGAAAGTCCCTTTTTCAATAGCTACTACACCGAAGAGTAAGGGAGGGCGCTTACTCCTCTCTCTGGATTGCTCCACTTTACCCTTAATACGTACTTTATAATACTGAGTATTAAGAAGGAAGGTATCAAGTACCACTTTTGAGTATATGGTATGACTCGACCTGGGACTGAACGCCGATCTCCAGGGCCATTGGCGAACACTCTACCCACTAGACCAGTGGCCCAATGGTCTTGTGGGATTGTTCGCCAATGTGGCTGGAGACCAGGTCGAGTCATACCAAATACTCAAAAAATGGTACTTGATACCTCCCTTCTTAACACTCATAACGTATCAGGGGTAAAGTGGAGCCATCCAGGGAAAGGAGTAGCCCCCTCTCTTACTCTTCGGTGTAGTAGCTATTAAAAAGGGAGCCTTTGGGCCATTGTCGACTACGGTCGACAATTTAAATATATATAACTGAAAATATTCCTATTTGTCGTATCTCTTTTGTTCATTTCTCTCTCTCTCTCTATATATATATATATATATACATATATATATATATCGGACCGAATTTAAGAGAAATAAGACAAGAAAATCAATTTGGCTGAGTGACTATATATTTATTACGTTTCGCTTTGTCCGAATTTTATCAGATTTCATTTGTAATTTCATTTATATATATATATATATATATATATATATATATATATATATATATATATATATATATTTACAAAGATGAGTTAAAGTGATAAGGCAAATAGGAATATTACTTTTATGCTGTTGAAGAACTGAAAAAAATAAAAACATAAAATCAATGATTGAAAAAAAACAATAAAAATGGATAAAATATCCGAAAACAGATGTGCTGTTTGGATTTGATTGGAAACTTTATCACCCGGTCTTGAAATAAAAATTTGACAACCACAATTATATATACAAATAAATAAACCCGACAATAAGTCACTACTGATTTGAAAGGTCACCCTTGAAAATAAGACAGGACAACGACAAAAAATCTACTTAAACGAACAAGTCGGTCAAGTCACAGCGAGTTTGAAACATACTCCTCCCAAAACTTGTGAGAACCCTTTAAAACAGGTGATTTTACCACAAATAGACAAATATATATAAGGCCAAATAAAAACACTTTGATTTTCATTAGACCAATGGATATGCTAATATAATAGTACATTATATATATATATATATATATATATATATATATATATATAAGCAAAGGTTTCTGCATAACCTTTTTTTTACTTAAAAAGATATTTGAATGTAGAAGTATAGTTTGCAATGACCCGCTAATGTTTCGATTTTTATCATTGTCGTTGAAAAATATGTCGCCAACGGAGACGCACGTGCAAGTAAGCAGAAAACGAAATAGGGAAATTAAAAACAAATTATTTTTCTGAAGAGACAAAAACAAAAACAAATACCCATATATACAAACACAAATACATAGGAACGGTCTTCATTTTCATATATTCTCACTCAGGTTCTATTAAGAAATATATATGAACAAATATTTGCCAAGATAAACTCTGATGTTTGTCTAGAAAGAGGGAATGATTCCAAAGTGCCGAGGAAAAACGAAAATAGATTACTAGAGTTGCCGTTTTCTAATATACATTGTGGCGAGATAAGCAATGTTGTCTAGTTGCTCCAAAGTTTCTACGGAGGAAGACAGACAGACAGACAGACAGACATCGTGGTCGAAAAGTACCTTCGTTGGTTTAAGTTTATGAAGGATCTTATGACTAAAAAGGAAAAATCAACTTTTATGTCAGATTATACGTCGAGAGAGAAAGATATAGGCAAAATTTAACGGGTGTTAATGGGTTGAAGAAAAGGAGAGAGAGAAAGAGAGAGAGAGAAAAAAAAAACCTGATGGTGTTAAAAGATAGAAGAAAGTTAGAGAGAGAAAGAGAGAGGGTAAATCTAATGAGGGGGTAAAAGATTAAAGCAAAAGAGAGAGAGAAAGGGGGGAAATCTAACAGAGGTAAAAGATTGAAAAAAGGTTGAGAAAAAAAGAGAGAGGCGAAATCAAACGAGAGTGTAAAAGATTGAGGCAAAAGAGAGAGAAAAAGAGAGAGGGGAAATCTAAGGAGAGTGTAAAATATAGAAGAAAAGGAGAGAGAGAAAGAGAGAGAGAAAAAACTGACTGGGTTAAAAGATTGAAGAAAGGCAGAAAAAGAGAGAGGGGAAATCTAAGGAGAGTGTAAAATATAGAAGAAAAGGAGAGAGAGAAAGAGAGAGAGAAAAAACTGACTGGGTTAAAAGATTGAAGAAAGGCAGAAAAAGAGAGAGGGGAAATCTAAGGAGAGTGTAAAATATAGAAGAAAAGGAGAGAGAGAAAGAGAGAGAGAAAAAACTGACTGGGTTAAAAGATTGAAGAAAGGCAGAAAAAGAGAGAGGGGAAATCTAAGGAGAGTGTAAAATATAGAAGAAAAGGAGAGAGAGAAAGAGAGAGAGAAAAAACTGACTGGGTTAAAAGATTGAAGAAAGGCAGAAAAAGAGAGAGGGGAAATCTAAGGAGAGTGTAAAATATAGAAGAAAAGGAGAGAGAGAAAGAGAGAGAGAAAAAACTGACTGGGTTAAAAGATTGAAGAAAGGCAGAAAAAGAGAGAGGGGAAATCTAACAGAGCTGAAAAAAATTGAAGAAAAGGTGACGAAGAATAAAAAGGAAAGAGAAAATGAAAGAGGTGAGAGATTAAAAAAAAGAAAGAGAAAGAGAATGAGAGAGAAAAAATGAAAGAGAAAGTGAAAGAGAAAAGGAGAGAGAAAGTTTATACAACAACGCTACATTCTGAAGACTTTCTTTCCTACATGTTGAAAGACAGAACATCACATAGAAATCATGGAATATAAAATAGGGCTGAAATGTACATTTCAAAGAATTCAATTAAGATGTCAATTGAACGATACTTTTTTAGACACCTAAAAAGCTTCATTGTTTTTTAATTCACGAAAACGTCAGCTAATTATTCAATTTTGATAAATTTTTTGGAACTGAAATAAATGATGAAGAATATGTTTAAAAAAGTTTTCACTTAATTTTCTTTTTAGTTATTTGTTGTATATAAACAAAAATTTAGCCCAAAGCCTAATATAAAAAAAAAACCTAATAAAAAGGATCTAGCCCAAAGCCTAATACAACAAATAAACCTAATAAAAAAGATCTAGCACAAAGCCGAAAAATGGATAAAGACAGGTTTTCACTATCCTATTAACTTAACTAGTTCCATTCACTGACCCAAACAAACTATATTATTCTTTTCACAATAACGTCGCATGTATTAAAAAATCTTTCAAATCACCGCATATACTCGCGTATAATCCGATACTATCCAGGATTATTTGTTGACTTTTGCAGCAAGAAATTGTACACGTACCAGGTGGTCTAGGCCAACTATTTACACACACAAATACTTTGTATCTCACTTATGACACAATCCCCTAAAATTAGGCTAAAATTTACGTCTCAGAAAGATACATGATACGCAAGTATATATATTAAGATATGCCAGCTACATTCACCAAAATACACCAGTGACATTCACCAAAATACACCAGTTACAATCACCAAAATATACCAGTGACATTCACCAAAATACACCAGTTACAATCACCAAAATACACCACTTACATTCACCAAAATACACCAGTTACAGTCACCAAAATATACCAGTGACATTCACCAAAATACACCAGTTACAATCACCAAAATACACCACTTACATTCACCAAAATACACCAGTTACAGTCACCAAAATATACCAGTGACATTCACCAAAATACACCAGTTACAATCACCAAAATATACCAGTGACATTCACCAAAATACACCAGTTACAGTCACCAAAATATACCAGTGACATTCACCAAAATAAACCACTTACATTCACCAAAATATACCAGTGACATTCACCAAAATACACCAGTTACAGTCACCAAAATATACCAGTGACATTCACCAAAATACACCAGTTACAATCACCAAAATATACCAGTGACATTCACCAAAATACACCAGTTACAGTCACCAAAATATACCAGTGACATTCACCAAAATACACCAGTTACAATCACCAAAATATACCAGTGACATTCACCAAAATACACCAGTTACAGTCACCAAAATATACCAGTGACATTCACCAAAATAAACCACTTACATTCACCAAAATATACCAGTGACATTCACCAAAATACACCAGTTACAGTCACCAAAATATACCAGTGACATTCACCAAAATACACCAGTTACAATCACCAAAATACACCACTTACATTCACCAAAATACACCAGTTACAGTCACCAAAATATACCAGTGACATTCACCAAAATACACCAGTTACAATCACCAAAATATACCAGTGACATTCACCAAAATACACCAGTTACAGTCACCAAAATATACCAGTGATATTCACCAAAATACACCAGTTACAATCACCAAAATATACCAGTGACATTCACCAAAATACACCAGTTACAGTCACCAAAATATACCAGTGACATTCACCAAAATACACCAGTTACAATCACCAAAATATACCAGTGACATTCACCAAAATACACCAGTTACAGTCACCAAAATATACCAGTGACATTCACCAAAATACACTAGTTACAGTCACCAAAAATACCAGTGACATTCACCAAAATACACCAGTTACATTCACTAAACTATGCCAGTTATTCCATGAGATCATAAACTAATCCCATATGAACAAATATTATGATAGGGGAGGAGAGTGATTTGAATCTTATTTAAAAATATAAATATCTGATTATGTAAAAGTGAGAAGGAAAAAGGAAAAATATATTTATAATCAAGCAAAATAAAATTGTTTATTCGTACGAGCCCCCAACCCCCATCAGATAAAATGGAAAAGACGTGTTAATTGATATAAGTAGTGGAAAAATTCCCAAACCACACTCACATCTAATAAATTTCTTATCACTACTTCCATAATAAATTTAAATCTTTTTTAAATGATTGATGACCAAGGATAATTTTTTATTTTTCTAAAAAAATAATTCGTTGGATAAATATATTCTATTTACACCCATCCACACTTCTTTTAAAATGTTTGTTTGTTTGTCAACGGAAACCTTTAACAGGAATATTACTCTTCTCAATGCAATTTTTCTGGTATTTGTTCTGTTTTTAATAATTTTACTAGGGTTTGGTTTCTTTGTTTAATGGCATATCAACCTTTCTAGGCTATTTCTTTCCAAACTCATTCTTCTAGAACAGTAGTGGAACTATTTGACCCATAGCTGGGAGGATAAGGGGGTTCATACCTTTTCCCAAGAGTAGTTGTCTGAAACTGAACGTAATAGCGCAACTGGAGTTCAAACTCACTTATTACGATTCTGCAGTCCAGCGCTCTTTAACCATTACACCACGAGGGCAACTCCCTTATTTTATTATGTATAAAAAAGAAACATTCAAGTCAATTTTTTTAAAGCTGTGACAATTCTTTTTTTTTTTTTTTAATCCTTTCAATGAATGTAAAAAAAAATTGTACTTTAAATCGAACAATGTTGAATAAATAAATAGGATTAAAATGGTGACAAAATATTTGGTGAAACTATTCTTTTATAGTATTTTGTCTTTTTTCTTTTCTTTTCAAGTCTGGGTTAAGCGACCACAACCCTATTTAACTGACTGATTAGACGTGTTTATCATATACTTAGGAAAATTATGTCAATTTCTTCAAATTTTTATTTATTTATTGGGAAAAGAAATACTTCACTTTTTTATTTAATTCAGAATGGGCACCTCTGGTGGTGTAACGGTTAGCAAGCTAGACTTGCAAACCTACACGAGTGAGTTCGAGTCTCATTGGGCGCCCCATACATTCGGCCTTGTGCCACATCGAAGCAAAGAGTTTTGTAAATTACTATTTAATTCAGAATGGGCACCTCTGGTGGTGTAACGGTTAGCAAGCTAGACTACACGAGTGAGTTCGAGTCTCATTGGGCGCCCCATACATTCGGCCTTGTGCCACATCGAAGCAAAGAGCTTTGTAAATTACTATTTAATTCAGAATGGGCACCTCTGGTGGTGTAACGGTTAGCAAGCTAGACGAGCAAACCTACACGAGTGAGTTCGAGTCTCATTGGGTACCCCATTCATTCGGCCTTGTGTCACATCGAAGCAAAGAGCTTCGTAAATTACTATTTAATTCAGAATATATACCGTTTAGGAGACATAATCGTCAGATACAATCAATAAAATGCAACAAATATTGTTATTATTGAGATCTCTATAATTCTAAAAGTTCGAGGCGGAATAAAATGTTTCATCGAATGCGTTACCGAAATAATGTACACAAAAAAAACAGAAACTGAACAATTAATTAATTCGTTCATGATACGTAAAAGTAGGGATTTTTTCTGGGTTTTTTTTTTTTATTTTAAAATAACGTCATTTAGACATTTTAAATATAATTATCAAGGCGTACAGACAGCACACACACACACGTCCATATCGGCCATCATTCTTGATAAGTCGTTTAGATAGCATCCAGTGTCCGCACGGAGTTGATGAATGTAATTTTTAATGGTCGGCCAACGCTGGTGTGTCCATGAGTTGGAGTCCATAGGAGAAAGTCACTTAGGAGTTCGTCCATAATTACCCAGCAGTGTCAAAATATGTCTTGATTGTCATACTTGAATAGTTTGTGAGATGAGTGGTAAGTGTCCGAACAAATATATTTTATAGGGTTCTGCTTCCAGGATTTGTCAAAACAGAACGCAGTTTCCATATGTAATTAACTTTTTCTCCAGTTAAAGTCCAAGTGGTGCTGCCATACAGTAGTACTGACACATATATTCCTAGGAATAATTCCCGTTTTATCTTATCAAAGAGATCAGATTTACATATGGCTTTTAACTTGTCGATCAGAGTTCATGCCTTTCCAATACGTATGCGGACATTGGTTTCTGTAGATGAGATATTGCTACCGAAGTAAAAGAGAAGATAACTTATCTCATGAGGCAAAACGAACACCTATATGCCTGGCGAGCAAAATGAGTGGAAGACTCGAAAGAAAAAAAAAATATAGCCGCTCCAACACCTCGAGCCAGGAGAATTGACGAATATGGTTGGGTGTATGCAAATTTTTCTCGAGATTAGCAAAGCATAAAATACCACGTGCAAGAGAAACAAGACACCTGTGTATACGGAGAGACTTTGTCGTTGGGAAAGCGATTACTTGGGTCGGTTTCACACACATATATGAACTGGTCTACTAATTTCAAAGGTTTGTCATATAATAGGAAGATGGCATTGCCTTCATTAAAACACACAGGATTTCGATATTTCCGTAAAAGAGCCTATATTTAAGCTTCAGACTCGGACTCAACCTTAGAATTAACGAATAGATAAATAAATAAATGAATAAAATACTGAAAATTCCTCATGAAATCGATCTAGTTTTAAAAACGGAACAATTTTTATTGTTGTATAAAGTCTGTTACCTGTTATTCGATTTCATTTAAATTCAAAAAGAACTTTCCATATTGAACACAATTCTATGTGGTGACATACTATGTGGTGTACCTTTTTCCGAATTCTTGAACAGGCATCAATTCTAAAAAAGTACTAAAAATCAAAAGTACCCTAAATTTCACACCGTAAATTTAACAACTATTGTGAGACAGAGGTAGTAATTATTTAGCGTCGTATTTCTAAATTGCAACGACGCAACTGGGCGTTCCGGCTTCCACGGATTTAGCTGATGATAATAGTAATAAAAAGAAAAAGAAAATTTTTAAAAAAACACACGGACAGCAAACAAAAACGATTGAGTATTTGCTTCTGTAACGAATATTGATAGATGGCTATATGCTATTAATATTGATTATAGAGTTGTTTTATTTTTCTTCCCTTTAAATAATGGTTACTGGCATTGTAGTCAATGTTCATAGCATTTCTGTCCAATTATGCCAAAACGTTTTAGTATTAAACGGATGCTCAGCGTCTGTTGTACGGAATACTTTTTAATAGCGTCGAAGAAGACATCTGCTTGCTGAGACTTGCCAATGTCACTTCTGAACTTGATTGGTCCCGTCTAAATAAAAACAATAATAATAAATTTTTAAGATTTTAAAAAAGTACCAATCGCCAAGAAAATTCCATTTTAACAACGCCAATTATATATATATATATATATATATATATATATATATATATATATATATATATATATATATGTATGATAAAGTTATAACATATACAATAAAATATCATCAAGTGGCGCTGCCAGGACGGATTTCCTTGGCCCTCTCTCGCCACCCGTCAATATCGTCCATCGCTCCTGGTTGGTCTTCAAGGCTATATCCTAGATCGCCAAAGAGCTGTTGTATATAGGTTCTAGCTGGTCGTCCTACCTTTGCTTGTCCATGTGAATGGGTCCACAGGAGTATATCGCTTACTTCTCCAGCAGTGTCCTGCATGTCTGGTTCGTCTAACTTTGATAGTTTTCATGATGGGTGGTAGGTGGCCGTACAACTGCTGTTTTGTGGGGTGTTGCCTCCAGACTTGTTCAATATTGCCCAAGCCGAAACCTTGCTATAACATAATATATATATATATATATATATATATATATATATATATATATATTATCCTTATCATCATCAAATTGCGCTGAAAGGACGGATTTCTCTCTCTCTCTCTCTCTTTCTCTCTCTCTCTCTCTCTCTCTCTCTCTCTCTCAACATTTTCTCCTAGCATTCATCGCTACCGACAGGTCTTTAATCTACATCTAGTGTCTACACAACCATGTATGGAAGCCCATAGAATAAAATCGCTGTTTTGTACGTCCTTTCTATTCCAGCAGTGTCCCACATGTCAGGTTTGTCTTGTCAGCAAGGTTCATAAGATGGAAGGCGATAGAACTACTGTTTTGTGGGGTTTTGCTTCCAGGACTTGTTCAAAACAGCTAGTGGTTCATCACAATAGGGTATCCTGGTAGTGTGATGGTTAAAGCGCTAAACTTCGCCATCGTAGTAAGCGAGTTCGAACTCCAGTGAATCAAATGTGTCCTTAGAAATGTTAACAGTTTTTAGCTTGTGCGCTGACGTCAGCATTCTTAGGGTCCATCTTGTAGATAGCTTGCTTAACCACAAGATCTGAGTTAAGACTGTAAACCAAACCAGAACTAATGCCTATGGGGTTAGCGATCTGTAAGTGGTCTGTAAACTAAAACCGTACGGTGAATGGCATGAATTTGTTCGTCACTGGGTTTTGGAGGACACTTCTGATTCGCTTCTCGACTAACCCGAAGAATTTCCACCGCAGATTGAAACCTGGATTCACCATTTTGAACCTAAATCAAAGATTTAAAGCAAACAGTAGAAACCCTTTGCCTCTTCCCCCACGAAGAAGTTCAAGCAGGCAACGTCTCTTTGCAAGGTTGTAGCCTCTGTTTTGGGGGATTCTGAAAGCGTAATTATGATAGACTACATGGAAAAGAAAAAAAACTATCAATAGACTGTAAGTAAAAAGAAAGTTGGTGACCGTAGTCCAGAGTGACCCAAAGTCCCCCTTTTCGATAGCTACTACACCAAGGTGTAGATAGGGTGCTACTCTTTTCCCTGAATTGCTCCACTTTACCCTTGATCCTTACCTTATAATGCTGAGTATTAAGCAAGGCGGCATCAAGTACCATTTTTGAGTCTTTGGTATGACTCGATCTGGGAGTGAACCTCGATCTTCCGGACCATTGATGAACACTCTACTCATTAATGCACAAGCTGTGAACAGGAGTATTCTTGCTCCAGGTAAACACGTCTATTCTCACTGCCAAGGTTGCAGTAGTTGAAGAAGCTATCTTTGACCTCGCACTGCTATCCCAATCCCCCTCATTATCATCATCATCATGTCACGCCGCCGGCACAGATTTTCCTGACCCTCTCTCGCCACCTGTCTCTATCGTCCATCGCTGCCGGGGGGTCTTCAAGACTACATCCTGTACAAGCACAGAGCTTATGTATGTAGGTTCTAGCTGGTGTGATGGGGTCCACAGGAGTATATTGCTTATGAGTTAATCCTTGCTTTTCCAGCAGTGTCTTGCATGTCTGGTTCGTCTAACTTTGATAGTTTTTGTGATGGGTGGTAGGTGGCCGTACATCTGCTGTTTTCTGGGGTGCTGTCGCCTGGATATTGCTCGCAGCATTCTTGTGTAATTGCCGTAATAGCACCGAGAAAATACAACTGAGGATGATGGTAGCTACTTTTAATGGCAACCCCAGCGCAACAATCATCTCCTGCTATAGCCCTACTAATGTTAGTGAAGAAACTGACCTCATCGCTATCCCAGATTTAGTTCCCTTTGAGTTCTTCCTGTTTTCTTAATTCATATACCAGCTGCATGGTCGTTATTTTCGAAACAATGATAAGGCCATATGTGTTGAAGAGTTTTTGAGCATCTTTGGAATAAATGCATTGATGTTAAAGGGGGGGCATACTGAAAATTAATTTTAAAAACTGTCTTGTTTCTCCGATTTGATAGATAGATAGATAAAAAAAAGTGATAAGCCAAGTGATAAGTGATTTGCCCGAAAGTGAACGTAATCGTGATAAGCCAAGCAGGAATATTTTTAACAGTTTTTTATGGTTCTCAACTAGTTTCAACCTTAGGTCATCGTCAAGAGAAAAGGTTTTTGTGGAAAAAAAAGATTTTACAGTTGTTGTTTTTTTTTAATTTTAAGGAAATTTTGATAGGAATTGATATGCTACATGAAAAGCGATGTAAAATTTACTGTTAATATAGTATATCCATTAGAATAAAAAAAAATGTCTTATCAAAGTACCTTTGGTTATATATATATATATATATATATATGGACTCTAACAAAACGGCTGGAGAAGAAGCTAGACGGCAATTACACAAGAATGCTGCGAGCAATCTTGAACAAGTCCTGGCGGCAACAACCCACAAGACACCAACTGTACGGCCACCTGCCTCCTATCACGAAAACTATTCAAGTTAGACGAACCAGACATGCAGGACACTGCTGGAGAAGCAGGGACGAACTCATAAGTGATGTACTCTTATGGACCTCCACACATGGCCGTGCAAAAGCAGGACTACCAGTACGAACATACATTCAGCAACTATGTGAGGATACGGGATGTTGTCCAGAAGACCTGCCTGAGGCGATGAACGATAGGGAAAAGTGGCGAGAGAGGGTCAGGGATATCCGTGCTACCAGCACGACATGATGATGATGATGATATATATATATATAGGGTAAAGTGGAGCAATTCAACAGCGACTTCTGAGTTAGATCAGTTCTCAGGTTATCTCAGAAGTACCTCGTTTTTTGTTTGTTTTTTTTCACATAAAAAAATTAACATTTCTTTTAGATTGAACCCAGCTGCTTCTGCAGTTCACTGCCAGTTTTCATTTTCTTCTTGGCATAGTTAGTTAAAAATTCCCATTGATAATAATTGCCACCGTTTTTTGTTTTTGATTTGTTTTGTTTTTGTTTGTTTTTTTGTCTTCAAATTCTAGAGAAAAATACATCTTCACCCATTTCTTTTGTTCATCTAAGTGGAACTCTCCAGAAGGAGGCAAAATTCAATTTTGCGGTGCAAAGCTAATCAATTTGAGCAACCGTCTTGGCGGATATCATCATACATTGGTAACCAAACAGATATTGACGGTGTCACTCATAATATTGTTCTGTGCAGTTTTTAATTCCTTTTGATCATCTATATACTGTTCATCGATCGATATATATATATATATATATATATATATATATATATATATATATATATATATATATATATATATAAACTGCGGAGTTTGCAATATAATAATAGAAGGACAATCATATACTTTCAAAGACTCAAAAAAAACTTCCATTATAAATAAAAATTTAAGTTGCAATTCAAAAAATGTAATATACATGATAAAAAGTGAAAATTGTAAGCAAACGTACACTGGCTGTACTAAAAAATTTAATAACAGAATATCGGTACATAAAAGTAATATCAAAATAGAGATTATTAAAAAATTATTTGTGTCCAAACATATTTATGAATGTAGTCATGGATTATTCAAAGCAATGCCAATATTTCAAAAAGACAATTACAATTTACTACAAATCAAAGAAAAAGATTTTATTGAAAAATACAAAAGCACATTAAATAAAACTTAAAATACACAAACTCACAAATAAGTAAATTAATAAATGAACACACACACACACACACACACACACACACACACGCACACACACACAGAGGCACGAACGCGTAAAAAACAAAAAGAAAGGCGCATGAAAAAGTGAAACCAAACAAACGAAAACAGAAGCATATGAAACAAGACAAAAAAACGTTCGAAAAACACCAGTACAAACACATTTTCAAAGAAAAGAAGTTAAAATGCAAAAGGAAAGTTACATTGAAGGACGAGAAAAATTTACCTAGAAAACTTTTAATTCCTTCTCTGAAGAAAACTGAAACGCGTTAGAAGGAAATAAAATAATAAAATGTAATAAAATAAAGAATGTAATAAATATTTTATGAAATAAACATTTTTTTAATAATCTCATTGTGGACCAATTTAACTTTTTAAAAAAATTATTTTTACTCTTTTGACCAAATAAAAATTTTATATATATATATATATATATATATATATATATATATATATATATTATCCGCCGAAATAAATTTGTTATGACGACTTAACCAGGTTTGAGTCTCCTTCAAATTGTACTATATATATATATATATATAGTGGTTCTTGTAGAGTTGTTTTTTATTGTTGCTTTTTTGTTTTGTCTTTCTTTATTTCGGGTGGGTTTTTTTATCGCTGTATATTTTGTACACAGAAGAAAATATAAAAGTTTTACATAAAAAATAAAGAGGGATGTTTATGGGAAAAGATGGGTAAATTCGACAAGAAAAATTGTATTACAAACTGAATGGCTGAAACTTTAAAATGATTGAATGATTTTAATGGTACAATTTAACTTATGGTTAGGGTCGCTAAATGGGTCAGTTGTTGTCTAAATTACGTCAACATATAAATAACACAGAGATCTCACTTTATTTACCAAAATTACTGGAAAATATCTATCTATCTATCTATCTATCTAGATAGATAGATAGATAGATAGATAGATAGATAGATAGATATTTTCCTGTAATATATATATATATTCCTGTAATATATTTTTTCCTGTAATATATATATATATATATATATATATATATATATATATATATATATATTAAATATCTATCTATATATATATATATATATATATATAGAGAGAGAGAGAGAGAGAGATATTAAATTCATTAAAAAATATCGCCATTTGCTTCAACGACGGCCTCCAGACGATTTCAAAATTAAGCCTTTCTGACAGTCTACAAATTCGTAAACGCTGCCGTCATCCTAGCCTTCGGTTTATCTTTGGTCTAGCACGTTTTTTTTTTTATCTCTTTGTCAACAGTGTCCCACACATAATAATCCAGGAGATTACAATCTGGGGAGTTAAGCGGCCAGATTTTAGGGGCAATGTGCTTGCCAAAATTTTCTTACTGCTAAGATTAGGTTCTTCTGCTTGTGTGACATGTCACAGAGTTCTTTTGCATTACGTAGTGTCTTTTAATGGTCACTTTCTCGATCCAAGGCAGCTCTACTTAAAGCACTTGATATTGGCTTCCGTGTTGAGTCTAAAGCCATGTGAGATGATAAATGGGAGTATAACGTCACCATCGCATAGTATTTGGAGTGGGGTCACTAGCAATGCTGACGTTTTGTCGAGTGGGTGTTCGGTTTTCATCAATATCTGTACATCTTGCAGAGACAGAGAAAGCCAACAGTTATTCTGTGAGTTTAATATCTGATACTGGCAGAAATGTTACCTCATCTAAAAAAAAGTATATTCGGTAGAGGGGATGCTTGAGTTTGTTGAAAAGCGTTGCAGTGCGGTCTTTTTCTTGTTTTCGTGAGTCAAATAGAACTGTTTGACATTTAAAAAGTTGGCGACTTTAGTCGAGAGTGACCCGAAAGCTCCTTTTTCAATAGCTACCACATCAAGGTGTGGGGGAGGGTGCTACTTCATTCCTGGGATTGCTCCACTTTACCCTTGATCCTTACCTTATAATGCTGAGTGTTAAGCAAGGTGGCATCAAGGACCCTTTTTTGAGTCTTTGGTATGACTCGATCTGGGATTGAACCCCAGTCTCCTGGACTATTGATGAACACTACTCATTAGGCTAATGGTCCGTTTTGACATTTAAACTGAGTGCAAACAAAGGATTTATAATAAATTGAATTGTTTGAAATAGAACCGTTTGACTTTTTTAAACTAAGGGCAAACAAATGATTTATGCTAAATTGAATTGTTTGGTCATTTAACAAGCTCTCAATACCAGGATATCACTCAACAAAATCAACATCAAAATACCAGAAAATTGAAAATTAAATGTATCTAAATACCTTTACGAATGTAGCAATGGATAATTCAGAACAATGGCTGCCCTTATAGAAAACTAATGACTACACATTTCAAATGAAAAAAAATCATAGAAAAATCAAATTCACACATAAAACATAAACTCTACATACACACACACACTCACACGTATATATATATATATATATATATATAGAGAGAGAGAGAGAGAGAGAGTAAAAAGTAAAAATTAGTTGACAGTTAAATTCTAAACCACATTACTTCTAAAGAAAAAGGCTTCATACAAAAATTTTAGCCCACACTGAATAAAATACAAACTATACACACACACACACACACACACACTCACACAGAAACAAATACACACGTACATACATACACACACACACCCAGGGAAAAGGAAAAAAGTAACTGATAGTTGAATTATAAACCACATTAACGAAGAAAAAGAAAAAAGACCAATAAATTTGATAGCGTATCAACTAAAGACTCACAGAGACACACATACACACACAACGACCCAGAGCAAAAGCTTTATAGCATATCAAATATCAAAGACTGATTGGGGAAATAAAAAAAATGCATCCACAAAAGAAAATAGGAAGCATACTCTGAGAAAAAGAAAGAGAAGAAAAAAAGAAAAAGAAGAGAAAGAAAGAATCAACTCCTACAAGGAATCTATCACTAAATTAAAAGAAACAACCAGCCCATTGAAACAGTGACCTCAATATAAACCAAATATCTCACCTGTAAAAACATTCAAATTTCTCTGAAAAAAGCAACAAGCTGGAAATATATGTAAGAACTAAAAGAATAATTTTTAAAAAGATATAAATCTCTTTTTGAGCCTATTCATTTTGAAATATTTACTTTTCTCTCTTTGGACCAACAAAAATTTTTTCGTATATATATATATATAACACCTTAAGCTAGCAAATACGATAGAGAAGTAAGACCGCTCTAAAAGTAATATCCTGGTTATGATACTGAATTATTTATGGTGGAAAGTTGCTCTGGGGGAATATGGATACATCCCTCTTTTATCATTATCCTCAAGCCTACTTTTATTCAGAGTGATGGTACTATCTGTCTGGGTCCCATCTATGGGTCAAATATATCTGTTTATAAATTATTTGTATTGGATAAGAATGTTTGATACCCAATAATTGTAGGCAAACAAGGGATAGTTACTTGAAGCCTATGGTTGTTTAGTAAGGATTATAATCATTTTTACGCGAAACCAAAAAACAAAATTCAAACAAATGATTATTATTAAGAAGAAATAGTTACTTTCCCTCGTGCAATCGTGTAAATTATTAGAATTAGATTCAGCTCTATGTTCCAAAAAACAATTAACCCTATCTTCGTTCTCCTTGGTTTTCCCTTTTTTTCCCCTTCACCTGCCAATCCAATTTCTAACTCCCATATTCCCGTCTTTCTACTGATCTTAAACATATTATTTTGTAAACTTTGGTTCAGGTAATCATTTTACTCTGACCAGCACTTAAAACCCTTCAACCTAATTTAACCAAGCTATCCACCCTAAATCTAAAAAAGATCCCCAGAGGGATAGGTCACCAATTTCTCTGGAAATTTTAATCATTTATTTCATCTGTGTGCTAGCTAACCGAGTCATTGATTCTTTTATTTATCTATTTTTCGTTGACCCCCACTTAAGATTCCTTATGCGTGTATCAGTTGACTGGATAATTCATTTATCCATCCATTTTTCCGTTTAATGTTCTTCCCCAAACTCAAAATAATCAATACCTTTAAACAGGGAGCCTTAAAGAAAAAGGGATTTTAAACAATCTTAAACCACGCAATTCATCATCACCCCCATGACATAGGAAAGATATAATCCCTTTTAAAAAAAATGAAATAGCTTCTTGTAGTAAAAGAAAGTGAATCCCTAATAATAAATGAATAAAGAAAGAAATAGTGAATACTAAAAAAAAGATTAAAGAAAGAGATAGTCGCTTTTAATAAATGAAAAAAGAGATAATGCCTACCAATAAAAAAGAAAGATAGAAATAATCCCTTCAAATAAGAAAGAAAGAAAGAAAGAAAGAATCCCTCCTAATGAAAGAAGAAAGATATTGTTCCTATTAATAAAAAAAAGAATTAATCTATACAATTAAAAGAAGAAAGAGACGACCCTACCTAATATTAAGCTAAAAAGATAGCTCCTCCAAATAAGTTAGATAGCCCCTGATAATAAAAGAAGAAAAAGAAAACACCTCATAAAAGAAGGAAGAAAGCGATAACCTCTCTCAATAAAAGACGAAAGAAAAGGCCCCTCCATATAAAAGACGAAAGAGATAAAACCTTCCCATAAAAAAAGATGTTTTATCAAAATAAAAAGACAAAAGAGATAACCCCCACCTATTAAAAAACAAAAGAGATAGACCCTCCTAATAAAACAAAAGAGTTAGACCCTCCTAATAAAACAAATGAGATAGATCCTCCTAATTAAAAAAAGAGATAGACCCTCCTAATAAAACAAAAGAGATAGACCCTCCTAATAAAACAAAAGAGTTAGACCCTCCTAATAAAACAAAAGAGATAGACCCTCCTAATTAAAAAAAGAGATAGACCCTCCTAATAAAACAAAAGAGATAGACCCTCCTAATAAAACAAAAGAGATAGACCCTCCTAATTAAAAAAAGAGATAGACCCTCCTAATAAAACAAAATAGATAGACCCTCCTAATAAAACAAAAGAGATAGACCCTCCTAATAAAAAAAGAGATAGACCCTCCTAATAAAACAAAAGAGATAGACCCTCCTAATAAAACAAAAGAGATAGATCCTCCTAATTAAAAAAAGAGATAGACCCTCCTAATTAAAAAAAGAGATAGACCCTCCTAATAAAAAAAAAGTAGACCCTCCTAATTAAAAAAAGAGATAGACCCTCCTAATAAAACAAAAGAGATAGACCCTCATAATAAAAAAAAGAGATAGACCCTCCTAATTAAAAAAAGAGATAGACCCTCCTAATAAAACAAAAGAGATAGACCCTCCTAATAAAACAAAAGAGATAGACCCTCCTAATTAAAAAAAGAGATAGACCCTCCTAATAAAACAAAAGAGATAGACCCTCGTAATAAAAATAATAAAAAAAAGAGATAGACCCTCCTAATTAAAAAACAAGAAGTAGACCCTCCTAATAAAAGAGGGAAGAAATATGACTCCTCTTAATGAAAGACAAGAGATAGCCCCTAATAATGAAAGAAGAAAGTGATAGTTCCTTTTCATAAAAGACGAAAGAGATAATTCCTCTGAAAAAAAAAGAAGAAAGATATAGTCTATACTAATAAAAGAAGAAAATAGTTCTTACAAATGAGGAAAAAATGGAGAAAAAAAAACTAATAGTCCATAATCTAGAAGAAATAATGAAGAAAATTGAACTCATGAAAAAACCAAAATGACAATTAGAAATGTTAAAACCAAAGGAATGGGAAAAAGCAAGAAAATTACAGCAGACGCTTTTTGATTTGTACTCAGTGGCTTGGCGACAAGGGAGTGATGGCAGAACGCCGAGGTAATCAACGTAAACATTCAAGGTTAATGGATAGCGTTGAAGACACTTTGGAGAGTTCACATCAAGGGAAACTATTAGGGCTACAAAAGATCAAAAGGTTGTTGTTAAACTTTATTTCCCTTTGCAAGCAATAAATAATAAACGAAGGCACCAATGACTTATAATCACGTAGAGCTTTGTTGTGTTTCATTTTAAAAGAAATAAACTATCAGTTAATGATTCTATCGATGTTTTATCGGTGTTATACATGTAATAGTCCAATTCGGCTTGTAAAGTTTGTATTAATTCACAAACATTGAGAATTTCTTTCTTCCTGATTTCCAATATAATTTTATAGTAAAATCATTTGCAATGCATTTAAATTGCGCATATAATCGTTCAATTCTATCAGTAATGTTTGCTGTATGACACAAAACAATTTGATGGTGAGGCTTCAGAAACACTGGAGCTTTGGAGAATGCGGAGTACCCCTTCATTGCCATCGCTCCCAAGTCCACTCTGACCCAGAGTGGTAGCACCTAATAGGATCCTTTCTATAGGTCCAATAGAATTATTTGACATTTAAACTGTGTACTTTGACATTTAAATTGAGTGCAAGTAAATG
>OY757947.1:23182011-23192011 GCA_963585895.1 Sepioteuthis lessoniana | reverse complement strand
AAGTATCCCTTCATTGTCATCGCTCCCAGTTCCACTCTTGCCTGGAATGATAGCAACCGATAGGGTCCTATCTATGGGCATCCGGCTCGTGCTTTGGGATTAGTAAATGCATACACATATATAGGCAAATAATATACACATACATACATACATATATATGTATGTATGTATGTATGTATGTATGTGTATTTGCCTATATATGTGTATTAATTGCCTATATATGTGTATTAATTGTGATTCATAACTTCGCAGCTAATATCTCCTCGTGGCTGAATGCTTAGAAGCTTGTGTTGACGTTTGAGTCAACCGGGTTTCGATCCCAGCTACGGGAAGATACTGTCTAGCCACACTGATGAGTTCTGATAGAACGAAACAGATCTGTCTGTGGATGGCTACAGATATATATATACTCCCCTACCCCCGTGGGGTTGAGTTCTCTGGCGAAGAAGTAATCGTGTTGCCATTAACGATTATTGCAAGCCTCTTCGTTTGAATTGAGGTCTCGGCTACCGTTGAACGGATGTATGTAAACAATATTAATTGTGATTCATAACCGTTTAAAATTTACTTCGCAGCTAATATCTCCTCGTGGCTGAATGGTTAGAAGCTTGTGTTGACGTTTGAGTCAACCGGGTTTCGATCCCAGCTACGGGAAGATACTGTCTAGAACTGATGAGTTCTGATAGAACAAAACAGATCTGTCTGTGGATGACTATATATATATATATATATATATATATTAAAATGAATTGATCCAAGAAGAGATTTGTAATTTGAAATCGACAATAAGAAGAAAAAAAGAATACTTTTCTGTTCATGGGCGCACATATTAAGGCGCAATAATGTACGTTGTAGCGTAGTGGAATCGTTTAGAAAGTTGTCGGAGATGAAGAAACAAAAACAAGATGAAGAGATGATGACAAGATGAAGTTGTTTAATTAAACAATCTTTTCTCATTGGACCAACAACGAACAATTTTGTACATATATATATATATATATACACGGTCGGCCAAGAAAAAAATATATATATATGAACAAAGCGTTATAACATCTTTTCTTTTTTTATATCAGAAAAGTGCTCAAATACTGACTAGTAGAACAAGATAAAACCTGAAATAAAAAAGTAATAAATCTACTCACTTGTACATGAAAATCTCATGACAATTAGTTTCGTGTACTTTTATAAAGAAAATACAGTCATCAAATGAGACATGATAAATGAATAAATATTTATTATTTTTACTCTTTGAGAATTTTTCACATCAGCGTTAGCTATTGGTCTTTTACTGAAGTCTGAGTAACAGCAAGTCTCCTCAACTATCCATGACTCTTCTCAGTATTCTAGCTGAACTCAATAATGAAGAATGTTCTCCACTCATCCTTTTATTTCCAAGTCTTCTAGTCTCTTTATTAATTCTTTGGTGACTGTACCCAGAGCTCTAATTATAATTGGTATAAACGTCACTTTCACATTTTTTTCAGTACCCTACAAAGGTCGAGGTATTTATTCTTTCATCTTCTTTCACTTTTAGTCTTTGGTCAGCTGGAACAGCAAACTCCACAATTTTGCAAGTTCTTTTTTTTTTTTTTTTTTTTGCTTATTATAAGGTCTGGTCGTCTGGCCGAGATTAGGTGATCCGTTTGAATGTTAAAATCCCTGAGGTGTTTGTGTGTGTCATTCTCCAGGACAGATGTCGGGTTGCGCATATCCCATTTGTTCGTATGGTCAAATTTCAATTTCTTGCACAATTCTCAGTGGATCACTTTACCCACACTATGCTAATTTGCTGCATTCGCTTATTATGTGATTGATGGTTTCGTCCCTATCACCACATACCCTACATTTGCTGTTTTATTGCGTCTTATTTATACTTGCTTTGATATGATTGGTCCTGATTGCGCTGTTTTGAGCTGCTATCAGGATAGATTCCGTTTCTCGCTTAAGATTTCCCTTTCTTAACCACCTCCACGTTTTCTCGTGTGAGATGTTGCTTATTTGTCGCTTAAAACGTCCATAGAGTTGTTTTTCTTCCCATATTTGTTTTCTGGTTATTGTCGTTCTATTGGTCCTCATGTCGTCAGTATTGTTTCTGGAAGATATAATCAGTCTTCCTCCATGCTTTTGAATGTAGTTTTCAAGTTGTATTGATGCGTCAACACTGTCTTCAATGTTGATAAGCCCTCTTCCTCCTTCTTTTCTTGGCACATATAGTCTGTCAACTTCATCTCTGGGATTATCATTATTATTATTATTATCATTATTATTGAGATTATGTGTTTGTCTGTCTGTAACTGAAATTACGTCACCACCAACACTTAAATTCCCTTAGTTATTCATATTATCAATTATTGTTAAATTATCATTTTAAATCTTAATTAGTATCTTATTTATCAATGTCGTATCTATTGATATCTAGTTGAGTTAAATTTGCCTCAAAACAGCCAAATTTATCAATGGTTTTAACATCCTGCTATGTATGTCACTAAAAAATAGACATTTACATCTTGTGCGGATAATTTGCATCCTAGTTTTAATAAAAATGGTCTTAATAAATAATTACCTGTGTAACATATAATGGGTCCACGAGATCGACCCAGATATGAATACGTGAAATGTACATAGGGAATCCCGAAATACACGAAATTTGGTGCAGGTACGAGACTTTTATTTACCTTTTTGAGTTTAAAGTTTTCCGACATGAGGAGAGAGAGACACAATTTCTTCAACAAACGCGCGGCACATTTCGTAGACCCCTACTGGTCTCGCTGCGGCCAGACCAAAAATCGACTACCTTCCTCTAGACTCGAATCTCAACTAACTGTTTTTTTTTTTCCAAATTCCAAAATCCTCAGCGCTTCCGGGCATGACGTCATTGACGTCCCCGGTCACATTTCCTATCTGGGGTTTTTATTGTGACATCTCTGAATGTCACATCCGCCCCGAGCGCGCGTGAACACCTGCACTCAAAGTGTGCACCAAACTGACCCATGCACTAAGCGAAAGGTTCTCAGCCTAACTAAACCGAAAGGCAAGATATATAAAACGAAAAATGATAATATAAAAAAAATCCCTCCACAATTATATTACACCTGGTGATATTGATTTCAAATATTATTGTTTTATCCTCAAATGTATCAAAAGCAAGCCTATGTATAATTTTATTGAGAAATCAATTAAAATAAAACGAAAATAAGTGTAATCTTTTCATATTCTTTCTTATTCACTTTCCTAAGTCTTATTAATTTAATATTCTGTAACATTAAAATATTTGCGTCCGGAAGGCACATGTTTTTGCTAATCTATATGATGTATAATAATGCAAACATCTGCTTGTAAAATGCCAGGTCCTCAAGAAATCTTGCTATCTGTTTGAGATACTTCAAATCTTCTTGCATCTTTGTTTCGAACGCGAGATGTATCCACACACACACTTACAGAGAGAGTGTATGAGAGACATCTTGCATGACCCTTTGGATCAAGTAATTTGTCATCATAATGGCCACTTCGACCAGCCGGAGAAAACAACAATATTTCAGGTGCTTTTAGTAACTGACGTGGAACCGTGCGACAGTTTACTTAAGTGTGGAATCTCCCAGGGGAAGAACTGACGAAGGATATTAAGGTCAGCTGACCCCAGCGTCCAAGTGGTTGTCAGGTGAGCAATGATGGGTCGATGTGTCTGGCTGTTGCCTCGTCTAATTGGATCACTTTATTACGAGTGTGATAAGTAAGACATGTGAAAGATGAATAAATATTTGATGTTAAAGTGGATGGACAATGTACAACGGAGACGGTCATATTGCCAGGAAAATTGAATTATGACGCCTGAGGCGGTAAGCAATTCCGACAGCTTTTTATAAGAAAATAAGAGTTTACTGAGGTTCAGTTAAATTCGAAAATGTATCGTTTTAAATATATATATATATATATATATATATATATATATATATATATATATATATATATAAGGATGCGTCTCCCAGATAATATAATAACACTAGTTTACAAAGAAATTGAGGCAAGCACAAAAATACCCGTTTTTACCTAATTTGAGGGTGCTGAATTCTGATTTGAAATCCATTTTTACTCATCACCTCTAGTTTTTTAGATATGCATCGTGTGCATTTTGTGCATATACAGTACATAAAGGCGTATATGAATTCAGGGTTAATTCTAATATTGTGAGACTTCTGGCTTATTTTTTAGTTATTATGCACTAAATGTAAGCGATAGCATTACATTATATATATATATATATATATATATATATATATACATATATATCAAGACGGATTTTGACAGTTAAGGCAGCAGGTCTCAATCCACACTCTGGCAGTCATTGGAAGAGGTTGTCTCGCAGGCGGTGCAGGAGGTTGGTGTCCCTCAACTATCGTCTTACACATCTTTTGGGTTACTAAATATTAGTATTACATTTTCAAATTCACATTTAGTTTTACTTTGTTATATTTTCAGATTCTCCAATGGCTTCAAGCACGTCAAAATGTCGAGGATGCCTCAACAAGGCCAATTCTTTCTGCTACGTGTGTGGAGACTTCACAACAGTTGCACAGCGTCGAACCATCACTTCCCTCCTCAGAACCGCCTACTTTCACTATTTTGACTGTAAAATTGGTGATCAGGACAAGTCTTGGGCTCCACACATCTGTTGTAAACCCTGCTACAAAGGACTAACTGCATGGTTTAATGGCAAGAAAGTGGCTTTCAACTTTGCAGTCCCGATGGTTTGGAGAGAGCCGCGAAACCACGCAGATGATTGTTATTTTTGTTTAACTAATATAACTGGTTTCGATGCATCTTCTAGAAAAAAGATCATATATCCCAACTTTCGATCTGCTATGAGACCCGTTCTCCATTCAGATAATCTTCCTGTACCCACACCTCCAGTAAATAAGGATCTTCTTTCCTCATCAGATGAAGAAATGCCTTCAAGGGAGGATTCTGCCGAGTCAATATCTTTGGAAGATATTGAGTCTACATATTCAGGAACAAGCGGCAATGAGCCACACTGGATTACGCAAGAAGACCTGAATGATCTTACTCGTGATTTGTATCTGTCAAAACAGCCATCAGTGCTCTAGGCTTCTCGGCTTAAACAGGAAGATGTAAGGATCACCAGTTTCTACTGTTATAGAGCTCTTGAGAGTTACTCCTTTTGTTGTCATTACTCTTAAATCAATTCTAACCTAAAGTGGTAATATCTATTAAGAGCCCACGAACAGTTCAAAAAATAAATATTTAGGAAAACTCTTAAAATGACTTCTGCTTCTGCTTAAAATACGCTGACTGTAACCACCGCACGGGGGTGGGTGGTCCTAGGTAAGATTGCATCTGATGGTGAAGCTCTAGTTCTGTAAATATGTACTCTCTCTCCATTTTCATCGTAAATCTTTGGCTATGAATTTGCATCATATATATATATATATATATATATATATATATACGAGTATATTGTCATCCACAGAAAGACTGTTTCGTTGCATCACAACTCTCCAGTGTGGCTAGACACGCAGAACACTTCAAGCTGAGATTGAAACCCGCCTAACTTTATGCTTGGCATGATATTTAACCGCTCTTTCATTCAGCACAGGAATTATAACGCATATGTATTAGCTTTCATTTGTTTATGCCTGTCCCATCAGATACTAGAGTGCTCAATTCGTTAGAAGAGCTTTGAACCATATTCAGTGGATAAGGGTTGTATTAATGCCTAACCACAAACAATCTCTCTCTCTCTCTCTCTCTCTCTCTCTCTCTCTCTCTCTCTCTTCATTTTCATTGAATTTTTATAGTAAAACAATAGCAATATATTAATTAATTGATCAATGCATTATCTTTATTAATATTATCTTTATTAATTATCAATTAATAGACCAATGCATTATCTTTAAGTTTCAGTCAGATTTTCCTTTCTCCGTTCATTGTTTCTAAGGCAACAAGTACCCTCAACATTCCATAAAAAGCAAAAAAACAAAAAGCATGCAAAAGTAAACAAAAAAACATATTCATCCAATAATGTAAATTCGACGTGGAATGAATTTTCATCGAAAATATTTGACTGTGTCAAGACTGATAATGGTGTCAACAGCTCTTTTGTAACTACTACTGTCTGGGAAACTAAGAGAGAGAATTTTGTCTGACAGCTCTCTTTCCTGTAATTATATTTGTTTACTGTGGTTGGATGCTTTTCCAGTCACAATCAGAACATTTCCATCAGATTGTATGTATGTATGTATGTATGTATGTATGTATGTATGTATGTATGTACACACACCTAGTCATAAATAAAATAAATACATAGAACAGAACAGACTAAGATAATCAAACAGATAGATAGATAGATAGATAGATAGATAGATAGATAGATAGATAGATAGATAGATTTGTACAGAATAAAATAACTATCAGAAATTTTAAATAGACATATAGATAAAGAATCTTATTGAGAAGAAATATTACGAAAGCATCATGAATGAATAAGAAAAAAAAAAAAAGTCAATAATAAAAGCATAAAATGAAAGAAGCGAATATCTGGTGTTTCGATACAATTATAGACGCATGAGGCACAGAACAAAGAGAAACATTTCTCACATGATGGATACAAATGAGTGTTGAAAATATTCGATTGAGTTCCGCTATTTTACCGCTTGTTACTTAAACGTAAGGGTTGAATTTTTAGCTCTTGTTGACGCCATAATTCCTTTCTACTCTCTAAATCGAATCAGAAACTGTTTAATTTTGCAGTTGTGTAAAGTTAAATTTAAAATGAAACGCACTGTACGACCAGAGGGGCTTTTCAATCGAAAACACGGGATCGGGGTCGGGTGGTATATAAAAACAGAACAACAACACCAAAAAGGTTGCTATTTCAATCTTAAGATCAATAGGAGCTAAAAAGGGGGAGGTAAAATTTATTCAAAAAAAACACGAAATATAGTACAGAAGAGAAAAAGAAGAAAAGGCAAGACAAAATAAAAGTCTATAAATATCTTTAAAGTGAAAGAGTGATTATATATATATATATATATATATATATATAGGGGGGCAGTTAATGCATGTTTGGTTAAAAAGAACAGACAAGAAGACATGTAGAACTTTTCTTTAAGTTTTTGCTTGTTTACGAACAAGAGAATGTAAGTCCTAATCGAATGAATCTAGAAACCACACAAAAGATTAAGGGTTTGGTGGGCTTTTGCCTGTGTTTCCAGCCATATTGAATGAACGATTTATGATTTATTTTAACGGCATGTCAACATCACTCGGGTTACATCATGTCTATAGCCCAGTCGGTTCGAGCTGTAGAATACACAGACTGCATTTCTCCAGAGGAGTAAGACTCGCCAAATGAGTGTCCTGGATATGACACTATACAATCTGATGGTGAGGCTTCAGTAATGCTGGAGCTTTGGGGAATGCGGAATACCCCTTCATTTCCATCGCCCCTAGTTCCACTCTGGCCCGGAGTGGTCACACCTAATAGGGTCCTATCTATGGATCAAATAGAACTGTTTGACATTTGAACTGTACTTATGTTAAACTGAATTGTTTGAAATAAAACTGAATAAACTGAATTGTTTGAAATAGAACTGTTTTTTCATTTAACTGTGTATTTGTATTAGATAGAAATAAGTGAAACCATTTGACTGAGTGAAAAAATTATCTCAGGCTCATTTAAAATATATATATATATATATATATATATATATATATATATATATATAATAAATGTGTATTTTTAAAAATGGTATACAACCCATAATGGTTAATACGCTATAAAACCAAACCAAACAAAATCAAACATTATGCAGAGAGGATAGGAAGGTGCGTTCATTCTACGATTATATCTAAAATTTTGATTGTTTCTTTAGAGATTTTTTTTTCTTTTTGCGTACAACTACGAATTAGTTTTAAGCAGATTAATTTGATTCGAACATAGGACACTGACAGCTCACACCAAGTTTGAGAGGACCTGGCAGTAATGACTCATTCTCCAGATCTGCAGAATTGGAACCTGGAACTAGTTTTCATTGGTTTCTTTGTTTAATGATATATCAACCTTCCTGGGTTATTGTGTTATATACCTAGTTGTGTCGTTATGATCAACGCGGAACATAATCAAAGATAGTGAACGAACGAAACACACTTGTTTATAAATATATATCTCTTATTTTATTATTGAAAGGGGCCCACTGTTTGTTGTTAGTTGAGAGATAGATGGAGACACATATACTCAGAGAAGGGACTTCTTGTCCCATATCTTCTTCCTGATCGGCTGAGACGACCTAACCCTCTGATTGGCTGCGTGTCCCAGGCTCGACTCCCGATTCTCTGCACTCTGTCTAAATCTGACCGCGTGGTTATCACGTGGTCTCCTTCCGGTTACACACCTGTTGGACCCGACCGCCCTGGCGCGCTGCCCTGTTTACTAATCACAACGTGACAGCTTGTCAAAGAACACGGGGTCACTAGGAGCGAACCGAAAATCCATGTCTTATGTCATATAACATTTGAATGCCTAAGTCATCCGAGAAGAAGAGTAATGATACTATTTAACATATAGTTGTTTTGGTTTGGTCATTTGGTTTAATGGCATATCAACCCTTGATGGTTTTTCAATGGCAAACCCTCTGTGTGTGTGTGTGTGTGTGTGTGTGTGTGTGTGTGTGAAAGCAAATAGTTGGTAGGTAACTTTATTTTTAAACTAGTTGAAGCTCATTAATTTGCTCACAGTTAAATGATTTCAAGTTATGCAATTTCACGTTAATGATTTTATTTATCAAGCATTCTTATCTAATTCAATATTAAACCTTTGTTTCCACATAGTAAGTAAGTAAGTAAAGTTAGCGACCATAGTCGAGGGTAACCCGAAGGCTCCCTTTTCGATAGCTACTACACCAAGGTGTTGGGGAGGGCGCTACATAGTAAACAGGTTTCAATTATTATTGAAAGTAATAATCAAAGAGCAATTGGAAGAATACGGTCGGAATAATTTTGCTAGGTCTTGACATGACCAGCCGATTGATCAAATCAAGCCTCATCGGCCGACCTGTAAGGGACAAAGTGAAGTGTTGCAAGTCACTTGACCACTAGGTTGCAGGATTTTGCAGATTGCGGAACACCACCCAGGATTACAGATTGCCACCCGCGCCCAACAAGTTACCTTGTCGGAAGGAAGGGTTCTAACTCCTTTGCAGAGGTCCTACCTTAGCCGACTGGGTGATAACCCACATTTAGGTGATAAAAGAGTATACCTCTTTTCTCTGAGTATTAATCCGAAATAGTGCGACTGAAATACGAACTTGCTTACTACGATGTTAACCACTAAGCTACGAGAATTTTGCTCAGAACCAGTTAAGTATGATACCAAGAACACCCTTTAATGAGTGGGGGTATTACACGTCTGCACAAGATACAATCAGCATATTCTACACTCCATTTACTGGATAGGGTGGGGACAAGAATATCAATGATATCCAGTCGGTGTCCGAATACAATGGGTGTGGATTATTCGTGTGTAGAATATATGAGGAATTTCATATATATCTATGGGAGTGTTCGATATATTGCTATTGTTATATATTCCGTTTCAGGTTTACATAATAAAACTCAAATACAGAGCGTATACAATGTGACTAGAAGAAATTCAAATTTCTTGGTTAAATTTAACCAGGCTAAATTTAACCAGGTTTGAGTTTTCTTCTAGTAATATTATATATATATATATATATATATATAATATTACTAGATATTAATATTACTAGATAGTAATATTATATATATATATATATATATATAATATTACTAGAAGAAAACTCAAATATATATATATATATATATATATATATATTGAAGAGTGTATATGTAGGCAGCAAGTTATTATTCAAGCATGTTTTGTAAAAGACGATGGAACACTGTTGATTATTTTTAATTTTACTTTTTCAAGTCTCCTTGTTATTTTTCTAGTGTTGGGATCTAGATG
>OY757947.1:23154511-23177011 GCA_963585895.1 Sepioteuthis lessoniana | reverse complement strand
ACACACACACACACATATATATATATATATATATATATATATATATATATAAGCTCCACCCTAACTGACTACAGTTGTGTAATATTTTAATATAGTTTCAAGTCAAGTTGTTACCTCGTTCGTTTTTCATTATAGAAAATCATCATCAAACCACGCTGATAGCACAGCTGTCCCTGACTCTCTCTCTCTCTCTCTCTCTCTCTCTCTCTCTCTCTCTCTCTCTCTCTCTCTCTCTCCATCCCCAATCATCGATCATTCTTAACAGGTCTTACAAATCCTGTGTCCGCACAGAAATGATGTAAATAAGTCCTTGTTAGTCGGCCAACATAGGCAAAACTATGTGAAGTGGTCCATAGAAGAACGTAACATTCTTGCTTCTCCAGCAGTGTTCCACATGTCTAGTTCGTCTTAATTGGATGGTTTGTGAGATGGGACGTAAGTGGCCGTGTAGGGGTCCATAGAAGAACGTAACATTCTTTCTTCTTCAGCAGTGTCCCACATGTCTAGTTCGTGTTAATTGGATGGTTTGTGAGATGGGAGGTAAGTGGCCGTGTAGGAGTCCATAGAAGAACGTCACACGAGTTCATCCTGACTTTCAAGCAGTGTCCTGCACGTCTTGTTTGTCTCACTTGGATGGTTTTTGAGATGGGATGTAATTGGCTTTGTTGGAGTCCATAGAAGAACGTCACATGAGTTTTTCCTTGCTTCTCCAGCAGTGTCTCGCATGTTTTGTTCGTCTTAATTGGATGGCTTTTGAGATGGGAGGTACGTAGCCGTATAAGGATTCATAGAAGAACGTCACTTATGAATTCATCCTTGCTTCTCCTGCATTTTCTTACATGCCTTGTTCGTCTTACTTAGATGGTTGCCGAAATGGGAGGTAAGTGGCCGTACAGCTTCTGTTTAATGGAGTGTTGCTTCACAGCTTCTTTAATTCCCATCTTGCTCTTTCTCTATGCGTTTTATAGACAATAAGAAAGATTATTAAAGATGAAAATAATACAGAAGAGTCATGAATAAGAAGATAAAAGAAAACTGAGGAAACGCAAAGACTGGGGCATCCAAAAGTTAAATAAAAAGAAGGAATGAACTGGATTTGTACTCTCTGTCTACGGACTCAAATAACTTTGTGCAATTTCCGTCGTTTTATATTTGTTTAAGTGACTTTCTTACGATTTCCATTACGTTGTGAATAATGAGACACAGTTTATAGATTAAATAGAAAGATATTTAAATACCTTTTTAAGCAGTACAAAGATTCTATTATTACCCTGTCAATCCTCAATCGAAAGAATCCTTACTTTTGTAGACTGAAATAACTGCAGTACAGTGGCTAACGTACTGGACAGAGACATCATAGTAAGCGAGTTCGAACTCTATTCGCGCTATTATGTTCACTTTCAGACTAATACCATAGAGAAATGTATGAATTCTCTTATCCCCCAGTTTTGCATTCAATATTACCACAACTGTTCTTCTATGAGGATGATTTTGGTATCAAATAACCCTCGAAGGTTGATACGTCATTATATAAAGAAACCGAAACTACTACAGAATGTCTGAAAAATGTAAAGAATTCTGTAGAGTTCCTTTATGATATTTTGAATTTAATATATATATATATATATATATATATATATGATTGTCCCGAGACGATGACTTTGGAATTATTCAGTTATAGAATATATATGTGAATTTTCATATAATTGTACAGGAGATGTATGGCTCTTGATATTTCAATGTATCAAAATACATATATGTGTGTGCGTGTGTGTGTGCGCGCGCGTGTGTGTGTATTTGGGCAGCATTTCTTCATTAATGCATATTTCATTGAACAATATACACATCTTTGGTCTATACATTTTCGTATATGTCCTTTCCAGTAGCCGAATTGATTTTATATTATCCGACCGGAATTGGTGGATGAAACTCCCATAACTAATTATTACCTAGTACTTTCTGCCCGATCTTGGACCATCATCAGGAGTGTATATATTGCAAAAGCGATGTGACCTTTGTATTTACATTAGTACTTTGTAAGTGTTTATTATTTATACTGGTGTGTTGTAGTAGCATTTTATTCGTTTCTATAAGTAGCAGCATTTAAGTACATCAGTACTGGATTCGAAATTGATTCTATTGAGTTTGGGTTGTTTCATTCTGATATATAGCGCCTCGAGAATTTGAAATTTTTATTTGTTATTTTGTTGTTCTAATATTGTTGTATTTTCGGTAAGAATTTTCCGAAACTCAGTTTTTGGGCAAGTATGCGTTTTAAATGTTGCGCTATTGGACTGGTATCAGATGAATGCATAGTGAGTCGTCTTGATAGAGTAGTTGAGGTTAAGCCAACATATAGGCATACTCCTGATGATGACTCAAATCTTTACTTGGGTAACAGTTAGTTACGGGAGTTTCATCAACTAATTCCCGCTGGATACCATAAAATCAACTGGAAAGGACATATACAAAAATGTGAATGTGTAGACAAAAGATATCTATATTGTTCAATGAAATATATATTTATACATTCCCCCTTTCCCCACCCCCTGTTCCTCTCTCTCTCTCTTTCTCTCTCTGTCTCTCTCTGTCTGTCTCTCTCTCATATCTGTTCATATCTAAATCTAAACGGGAATCTAAGTTTTAAAATTCTTTTGTTAATTTAGGAACCACACATACAGACACACAGATACACATACGCACACAGACGCACACGCTCACCAACATACACACATACACG
Organism: Sepioteuthis lessoniana; assembly: GCA_963585895.1. Taxonomy (NCBI): domain Eukaryota; kingdom Metazoa; phylum Mollusca; class Cephalopoda; order Myopsida; family Loliginidae; genus Sepioteuthis; species Sepioteuthis lessoniana. Next base: position 23,174,271 of record OY757947.1, on the reverse strand, counting down.
CACACACACTCACATATTTATTTCGTTATTATGCTAACCAAAATCACGCTACGTTGTTACATTTTTACTTTGGTATGTTGGCATAAAAATAGATTTAAAAAATCAGATCATTCAGAACAGTTTTGGAGTGTTGAAAAAATTCAATGGAATAAAATGCATTATCATTCATTTTAAAAAGATTTAACGGACTAAAATTTTATGGACTTGGAATTTAATAGACTTAAAATTTAATGGACTTAAATTTAATGGACTTAAATTTAATGGACTTAAAATTTAATGGACTTAAATTTAATGGACTTAAAATTTAATGGACTTAAATTTAATGGACTTAAAATTTAAAAACCAATTCATGGATTAAAATGCATTATTATGCTAACCAAAATCACTCTATGCCCTGACATTTTTGCTTTGGTAGATTGGCATACAAAAAGACAAAATATCAGATCATTCAGAACAGTTTGGGAGAAGAAAGATGTCGTCACTTGATTCTCGAATCCCAATGTTGTAAGAACAATTACTAACCTGAATTATACTAGAAGAAAAACTGATAAAAATCGATACTTAATAAAAAATACTAGTAATAATGACAAATATTTTAAACCTGTCATATCTTTGACATTTTCACAACGTGTTGAACAATCAGACTTAAACACTTTATAGATTTTAGAGCTGATATATTCAAATTTTTCATATGTTGATCTTGATACAAATTATAGCGAAATTGAATTTTTTGTGTTGTGGAGAGGATGTTTATGTTTTTATGAAAATCAATCATTAACCATAAGTTTAGGGAAAACAATGATAACAAGTAGTTATTGATAAAATTAGTAGCAGAAAATATTTCTTAAATCACGAAGCTTTCGTTTTTCTATTTATAAGACTAACTTTTCCTAGTAGACCTGAATTTTACTTCATGTCTAAAATTTTTAAGGAATTTGAGTTTTAAACATTGTGAACACGTTAACTTTTGTCTTTTGTCTTTCGGTTTCTAAATACTAGGATCAAAGTGTAGTATCTGTAACTATGGAAATCTAATGCAATATATGAGAAAAAAATAAAATTAAAGGTCGAATTTTTAAGAAAATAAAAAAATCCGCATATTAACTGATTTTGTGAAATGTAAACAGAATCGTCCAGGATTTGAACTCGAGTCATTGTATCCATTTCCTACGACGGTAAGCATTACACCAGAGACACCTGTCAACATACGTTTTGGAAAACATGGAATGCTATTGATTGGTTAACGATGATATGGAAATCTGATCTCTCAGGTAAAAAGAGAGCGATTCTTGCCATCTGGAGCCATATCAGTACTACTATATAATTGCACTACTTAGACTCTTGTGAAACGTCTGTAGAAATAATTTGATGAGAGCTACACAAGAATGCTGCGTGCTGTTTTGAACAAATCCAGGAAGCAGCACCCTTCAAAGTAGCAGCTGTACTGCCGCTTATTTCCCATCTCGCAAACCATCCAAGTAAGACGAGCAAGAGATGCTGGACATGATCCCATGAACGACATTCTCATTGGGACAACTACACATGGACACACCAGTATTAGCTAATCAATAAAAACTTATATTTATCAGTTCTGCATGAACACTGGATGCCATCTTGAACGATAGCCTATAGGGACTGATAAGTTAAAGAAATCTTTGTTGTCAACATGCATAATGCTGCACGAGAAGTTACCAAAAATTGGAAAATATAGCTGGAAACTTACCAATTCACTTACTTACCAATTCACTTATTTACCTATTCACTTACCAATTCACATGTTAGTAATTACGAGTCACTGTAGTGTATTTTCAATAAACCAGCTACGTAGCTATCCTCTTCACCAAATCTAACATTGTTGTAATATTGATTTTTATATTTCCTTGTCAGCATGTCGCATATGAACAATACTACGTGAAAAGAAATACATTTCTATTCTATTGTATAGGCATGAGAAGGCGTTTCTGAAGTAGTGATTATTGTCGTAAATAATAAACTCAACGACACAAGTTCAAATACTGGACAGGGCTGTTTGCATCTCACTTTGAGGTCATGCTTGTGGGAAAGGCATGGATCAATTTCTTCTACAACTAGCTAGGGCTGTGTCCTCAGTATGATACTATACTGCATCTGATGGTGAGGCTCCAGTTCTGGGAAGTGTGGAGTACCACTTCCATTACACCTAGCTCCACTCCCACCCCATCTCCCATCTGATGATGAGGCGTCACTTCTGAGAAGTGTGGAGTACCACTTCCATTACTCCTAGCTCCACTCCCACCCCATCTCCCATCTGATGATGAGGCGTCACTTCTGAGAAGTGTGGAGTACCACTTCCATTACTCCTAGCTCCACTCCCACCCCATCTCCTATTTGATAGTGAGGTTCCAGTTCTGAGAATTGTAGCGTACCACTTAAATGCCATTACTCCAAGCTCCACTCTCACCCGGAGTGACATTATCTGTTAGGATCTCATATATGAATGAAATAGATCTGTTTAAAGAGTATTTGTTTCAGTTGGACCGTGTGAAAAAATCTTAAGAAACAACACAAAAAATGTAAATAAAAACATGTAATGACCACGAATCCCTAACCCCGAGGCATAATATAAACCTAGTCGGGTTGACATACCGTTGATTTCAGTCCATTAATCAATCCTAGTATAATTAAATTGAAGAGCAAACCGGGCTCTTTAGCTTAGTAGATGAGTAAATCTACAACGATACGCAATATTCTAAGGGAATAGACTGTTGTTGGATTAAATAAAGAGTTCGGTCTAGGTGCCATATTAATCAAACCTTTGTAAAAGATTTCAAACTGAGGTCTATGTGCCAAATCAATCCAAGGTTAGTAACAATAAACTGCGGTCTATGTGCTAAACCAATCGAAGTTTAATAAATGACATTAAACAGGTCTATGTGTCATACTAATCCAACCTTAGTAAAAGTCCACAAACTGAGGTCTATTTGCCTAACTACTCCAAGCTTAGTAAAAGACAACAAACTGCGATGTATGTTCCAAACTAAGACAAACTTAGTAAAAGTCAACAAACTAAGGTTTATTGTCCACATTAAACAAAGCTTAATGTAATACAACAAACTATATGCTAAAGTAATACAAACTGGGTAAAAGACAAAAAACTGAGGTACGTGGTGCCTTCAATAAGTTTCCAGACTTCTTTTGTACAGGCATTTAAAATTGTCTATACATCTTATGAGATGACTGGCCAATTTTTATGATTTCAGGTTCAAATGCACAGCTACAGCACCAATTGGAATACACCCTACTAAAGCCTGATTGTCACAGCCGGTGAATTTCAAAAATGTAATCTAGACGTGAGGACACTTTAGAAGAACGATATGCAATAAAATTGTTTTAAACTTGGAAAAAATGCCACAGAAATGCTTTTCGACCATCTTGCATGAACTGAGCATCAGTTTTTGAGTGGCAAAAGAGATTCAAGGAAGGCAGGGAATCCGTGAGGGATGATGAGAGTTGTGGGAGGAGTAAGGAAGTCAATACACCACAGTTGATTGGCCAAAGGGTTAGGGTTAGGGTTACTATGTTGAGGTTTTAAGGGAATTCAGGAAGAGATTCCGTCGGAAGAGGCCAGCACTCTTCAAATCAGGTCAGTGGCATTTACACCAGGACAATGCACCAGTCCACAACTCCATGCTTGTCACAAACTATTTGACCAAGATTGGAAAAACACAGTTCCTCAGCCTCCCTATAGTCCACACCTAGCTCCCTGTGACATTTGGTTATTCCCTAATCTCAGAGGCAGTCGTTATGAGACAATTGAGGAGATGAAAGAGGCTATGACGAAGGTCATTGACACGCTCACACAAGAGGACTTCCATGGAGCTTTCCAGTAGTTGTAGGAACGGTACAACAAGTGCATTGCAGCCGGAGGAGATTTCTTCGAAGGGGACTAAAGTTTCGTGTGTGTACTATCAATAAAAGTGCCCATACGAAAAAAAGTCTTGAAACTTATTTATAAATCCTCGTATGTGGTCTACACCAAGACAAGTTTAGTAAAAGACAACAAACTGAGGTCTCTGCATCATATTAATCCAACCTTTGTAATAGACAGCAAACTGCGGTCTATGTTTAAAGCTATGACAAGGTTTGTAAAAGTCAACATACTGAGGTCTGTGTGCCATATTGATTTAACCGTTAACAAACTGAATAAAAAACAAAAAATCTGAGGTTTATGGACCATACTAAGGCAAGTTTTTTAAAAATCACTAAACTGAGGTCGATGTGCTAAACTAATCCAAACTTAGGAAAAAACAATAAACTGAGGTCATACTAAAACAAGTTTAGTAAAGGAGACTATACGAAGACAAGTTTAGTAAATGACAACAAACAGAGATCTATGTGCCATACTAATCCAAACTTAGGAAAAGTCAACAAACTGATGTCTATGTCCCTTACTAATTCAAGCTTAGAAAACGACAAACTGAGGTCTAAGCGTCAAAGACAAATTTAGTAAAAGTCAACAAACTGAGGTCTATGTACCTTATTAAGCCAAACTTAGTAAAAGACTGAGGTTTTATGTGCCACACACACCTAGTCAAAAACAACAAACTGAGTATGACACATAGTGACATACTAATCCAAACCTGGTAAAAAAGAAACAACAAACTGAAGTCTCTGTGCCATACAATACCAATCCTGGTCAATAACAGCAAACTGAGGTCTATGTGCCATACTGATCCAATCCTGGTAAAAAGCAACAAACTGCGGTCTATGTGCCATACTGATCCAATCCTGGTCAAAAACAACAAACTGAGGTCTACGTGCCATACTGATCCAATCCTGGTAAAAAACAACAAACTGAGGTCTACGTGCCATACAAATCCAATCCTGATAAAAAAATAAAAAAAAGAACAACAAACTGAGGTCTATGTGACATACTGATCCAATCCTGGTCCAATCCTTGTCAAAAACAACAAACTGAGGTCTACGTGCCATACAAATCCAATCCTGATTAAAAAAAACAACAAACTGAGGTCTATGTGACATACTGATCCAATCCTGGTCCAATCCTTGTCAAAAACAACAAACTGAGGTCTACGTGCCATACAAATCCAATCCTGATTAAAAAAAAAAAACAAACTGAGGTCTATGTGACATACTGATCCAATCCTGGTCAAAAACAGGAAACTGAGGTCTATGTGCCATACAAATCCAATACTGGTAAAAAAAAACAACAACAAACTGCGGTCTATGTGCCAAACTAATCCAAGCTTAGTAAAAGATAGCAAACAGAAGTTGATGTAAGCCAAATTTGGTAGATAGCAATTATAGGCAGCTATTCGAACTCACAACCCAGTAATAACTAGTCTGCGAGACTAACTTGCAAATGCTATTACACTATAACATGGTGCCACAACAGAAAAATTTAAACCGAAAGAGAAAAAGTAAATAGAAAAATGAAAGAAAAAAACCTTCCCACGCAAAAAAAGAAAAAATGAAACGAAAAGAAAAAGAAAAAAAGTAAAAAAGAAGAAAAAGAAAAGAAATGAAACAAAGACATTAAACACGTCGTAAAGACACGAAACTTAGAGACCTCGCTGTTGGGAATTAAACAAAAAAAGAAAAAGGGGAAAAAAAGATTTTATTCGACGATTCATGAACATCGCCAAGAATAAGAAAGAAAAAATAAGGTTGAAAAAGCAAAACAAAAAAAAATTGAACAAATAAAAACAAATAAAAAAAATAATAAAGAAACAAAAAAAAAAACAAAATGGACATTATATGTTTGATGTTCAAACATGTCGTTAGAAAAATCTATTCCTATCTTTGACATTCGAAAAACATGAAGAAAAGATATTCACGACAAACATATAAAACGAACTTTTTCAACTTTCCCAAGTCATGTGCGTAATTTTCAGCAGTATGCTAGCAGGTTGTAGCTTAATGGTAAGTGAATCAATCGAGGTAACCGCTCAATACCAAAGTGGCAATATCGTATATATCTGTGTACAAGTCGATCTCGTACAACTGGTCCGCTATTGACTTACGATCACGAAATCAAATAAATCCATAGTATTCAGTTGAGTGGCTTTCAATACTCAATTGGGAATACCGCATGTATCCGTGTATAAGTCGATATATCAATAGATATAGCACGAAAAGGTAACCCAAATAAAGAAAACAAGAGAACCAAATAAACTAAATGATCCATACTGAATCCGTGTATAAGTCGATCTTATATTACAGGACGGTTATTGAGTCATGACCCTGAAATTCGTAAATTGTGGAGGGTCGGTGAATCCCGATATGGATTACCGTATATACCCATGTATAAGTCGAACGTGTGTCTAAGTCAATATTATACCTCGACTATGTACCCAAAATAAAGTGAATCAATACTACGAATTAATCATGTCAACTGTTTAGTACTTATTAAGCAACACCGTATATATTTATGTATTAATCGATATTTTATATAGGCCGATATTATACGGCGACAAGATACCTAGAATAAAAAAAGGACGAAAAATAATTGGAACGGGGGAATAAAGACCTACCTACAGAAACAGAAACAGCGTATGTATCGGTGTATAAGTCGATCTCGTATTAATGGCCGGCAATTAATTTACGATCACAAAATCAATAACCTGTGTCGCATATGTGAAGCCCGATATGAAATACCGTACAGCCCGTGCATAAGTCGATTTTGTATAAAAGTCAATATTGAATTATTACGAATACCTAAGATACAGAGAATTAATTAATCAACTAATCAAAACGAAACAGAGAATACCCAATGCATCCGTGTATAAGTCGATCTCGTATTACTGATCGACTATAGATTTATGATTATGAAATCAATAACTTGAGCCGTATTATTGAAGCCCGATATGGATTACTGTTCATAATCGTGTATAAGTCGAACCTCTATTAAGGTCGGTATTACTCTACGACGAGGCATTTAGAATAAAGAAAACAGAGAGGAGAAAGTAGGAAACTAAGTATTGAAGATCTACCTACATAAAAAGAAATAATAAATCAATCAACTAACAGTCCCATACTGAATAGGCCACACCGTATATATCTGTGTATAAGTCGATCCCGTTTTGCAGATCAGCTATTGATTTAAGATAACAAATCAATAATGTGTCGCATATGTGAAGTCCGATATGAATTGTATAAGTCGATATTGAATAAAAGTCGATATTAAAACACACCTCTCAACTTAGATTAAATAAATAAAGAGAATCGTTAAGGTTTTTCGTGACTCCTTTTTCTTCTTACCCCATTCACTGGTTATCTTTTTTTGTTTATCGAAGCTGAAAAAGGAATAAAGGACGGAAGATACCTTTAAACTCAAATCTGTGGCAGGACTTGATTGAACCAGCAGAAACAGTCGCGTTCCCAAGTCAAAGCTTTTGAAGAACATCATGCAATAATCCCGGACAAACTGTAAGTCAGAGGGTCCGTCATGTGTCTCCGTGTTCAGTGGGTACGTTCAGCAGAGACTACTACTAGCAGGAGACACATCGCGCCTCTAAGTCCCCGGGCCTTAGCCTGCTCATGCGCTCTCACTGACGGCCGAGAGAAAAAAAAGTTGCGCCCATCTATGTCGGAGTGGTAAAAGCTTCTGAAAAAGAATTTCTCTTTGGCACCAGGAAGCCCCACTTTTTAGACATGCGCCATTTCGCTTCCTGCCTTCTGGTAAATCACTACTTTTGCATTTTTTATTATTTTTTTTATTATTGTCTTTTTTATTCGTAATTTAATCCTTACAAGTCAAATGACTAATACTCACTAGGACCGTATATATCTGTCCTGCTGGGAAAGCTTTTAAATTTTAATTCATTCATTAACTCTTTTTATTGTGTGACTACGTTAGAAATGTTCACCTGTTTAAAACAATTTCTATATTATATATAACTAGACTTGTAATGTAGATAACTAGAGACTTTAAGAAAAATTTATATTGTATATAACAAGAAACTTTAAAACGATTTTTATATTGTATATGACTAGAGACAATTATTATTAAATTGACTTCGGTGAGAAATAAACCAACAAGGGTAATCATGACGTAATACCAACCAACTAACCAATGAACGAACCAACGAACCAGTCTTTGATTTAAGGCTAAGAGACGTTACTCGTTCGATCACAAATTAAACAGATAGTACATTAAAATTGTAGCAGTAACGCCAAGATTTTATAAATATCTCAATTCCTGTAAAGAAAATACTGTATATATTTGTATCAGGAGAACACTCGACTTATCATTAACTTGTGGAAATAATTTCCAAAGTCAATGGTTGTTTCTAGTCTTTGTTATTGAGTTTAAATTTCAAAATTTGGTTTGGTTTGATTTGGTTTCTTTGTTTAATGGCATATCAGCCTTCTAGGTTTATCTTATGCCAAAGCCATCTTTTTAGAAGAACTGTTTTGTTACTCTTTAACCAATTGTTTGGGAGATAAAGATGTTCGTATCTTTCCCAATGGTGTGGATCCGAAAGGGAACAGAATAGTGCAACTGAAGTTCAAAACCGCTTACTGCGATGTCGTAGTTCAGCATATTAATCACTACATCAATGAAGACTCCCTTTGAATGTCAACCTTACAAAGTTATAATTCATGTATAGGTCGAAGGCTAATTTTTTTATAAAAAATTATGATTAGGCACAAGATCACGGAAGGTGTTCACCTGTTGGTGATTGAACATACAACATTAATGAAGCAGTCCGTAAGATGAGAATCTTTAAGATTATACTATGTTTGTTTGTTTTTTGTTTTGTTATTTTTTCATTGCTAGCGAAAAAGAAAAAAAAGAAAAAGAAAGAAGAGAGAAAGTTGAGAAAAAGAAAAAGAAACAGGAAAAAGAAAGAAAGAAAAAGAAGAAAAGAAAGAGTAAAAGCAAGTAAAAAAGATAAAAAGGAATGAAATAATTATTATAATAATTATATGGAACACGGATGTGGCGGTGATTCCAACTGTAATATGTGCGCTCGGAACATTTCCCAAAGGATTAGTAAAAGGAACTGAAAGACTTTGAAATCAAAGGGCGAGTGGAAACTATCCAAACTACAACATTATTAAGATCGTCCAGAATACTGAGGAGAGTCCTAGAGAACCGAGGAGACTTGCTGTCACTCAAACTCTATTGAAAGACCATCAGCTAACGCTGGAGTGAAAAACCCACAAATAATAATAATAATAATAATAATAATAATAATAATAATAATAATAAGAAGAAGAAGAAGAAGAAGAAGAAGAAGAAGAAGAAGAAGAAGAAATATTTTTCAAAAAATGAAAAAAACATGGGAAAAAAAGGAAAAAAATAGTAAAAGAAAAGAAAAAGAAAACAAGAAAAAGAAAGGAATGAATAAAGGACAAAAGGGCCACAAAAAATCAAAAACAAAAAAGACAAAAAAAACATGGCCGTTTTGCAGGAGAGTCTTTTAAAGTTGCGTAGAACGCTGAAAGAATGAGATGTGGAATGAATTAAAAAACCTCTTGGCGAAACTTTGCCGTGGGGAAATCAAAATGCCCGGACGGTCCAAAAAGTCTTAATATCAAAATTAGACTGCAAGTATTGCGTTTATTTGTTACTTGTTCTTGTCGCGGATTCATTGTATTCAGTTGAGTGGCTTTTTGCCTGCGGAGTGATACGCTTGAATTGAGTCCAAGTTCAGTCGTTCACTAAACTGGCATGATTGGAAGTTTTCGGGCAAAGAAAAGATATCTAAATAGACAAAAAAGGGAAGATGAGAAGATGTGGTGTGAGGAGCAGAAGTGGAGAGAAGAGAAGGAATCAGTAAAAGAAAGAAAGGAAGAGGAAGAGGTTGAGAACACGTGACAATTTTTAACTAGAAAAGGAAAAAGAATTTCAAAGAGTAGAAGGGTGTGAGAAGGAGAAAGAGAGACAAAAGAAAAGATTGAGAGAGAAAGAAAGAAAAAGAAGGAAAAAAGATTTTTTAAAAGGGAGAGCAAAGTGTGAAAGAGGAAAAAAGGAAGGAGAATTTGCTCATATATACATATATATAGATAAAAGTATATACATTAGACTTCCTTTATATATCCGTGTAAAAGTCGATCTTGTAGACTAGTTGATGGTTGATATTACACAACGAGGTATATATATATATATATATATATATATATATATATATATACAGCATAGCAGTGCGGTTGATATATATATGTATATATATATATATATATATATATATATATATAGAAACATTGGTCCATTCAGCTGGGGATGAAGAATACACCGACTGCATCTCTGCAGAGGGGTCAGACTCCCCCAACGAATGTCCTGATATGACACAACATAATCTGATGGTGAGCCTCCAGTAATGCTGGAGCTTTGGCTGATGCAAAGTACCCCTTTATTGCCATCGCTCCCAGGTCCACCCTAGCCCGGAGTGATAGCACCTGATAGGGTCCTATCTATAGGCCAAATAAAACTAAACGGTATACTTATGCTAAACTGAACTGCTTGAAATAGATTTATTTATAGGTATAAAAATAGATTTGGTATTAAATAACCTACAATGGTTGATATGCCATAAAACCAAAGAAAAAAAACAAATAAAACATATATATACAACTACAGAAATGATATTATACAATTGTAATTCAACATATATATATGTATATATATATGTGTAGAATTACAATCCTTTATTTACTTTCATATATATATATATATATATATATATATATATATATATATATATATATATATATATATATATATATATAAATGAATAGGTCCACAAAGAGATACACGTGTCAAAAAGAAACAAATAAATAACTAGAAAATAAATCTTTGTGCACCAAATCATTCTAAAATCTTTATTTTTTTCTTACAAAAAGGAAGATAAAATTCGTATATATATATATATATATATATATATATATATATATATATATATATATACGAAATAAGTACGGTCCAGGCATTTCTTCATTGAACATGTTTATAACTACAAAAATGAAATATTTTGCTTATATCAATAACACCTCGATGTAACGATTCCACGTATGTATTTACCCGAACCTCCCCCACCACAATCAAGATGTAGCACAAGGCCAATTTTTATGTGGAGTATACCGGTTTTGAATCTTAGAGGGTTTTTTTTTCACTCAGACTCGTGGTCTTACTAAAGCTAAAGAACCCTGCCTCCCTAAACTATTTAGCTGGAAGGAGAAAAGATGGATTCATGTTTTTCATAGGGCAGGAATCCATCGTGAAATAAAACTCACACAGCTCCGTCTAGAATTTGAACTCGGGTCACCGATTCCGTTCCTTATGACAATGTCCTCGGAAAGTTAGGATATCATTTCGTTGGGTTCCCGATTCTAATCTACAGAAAAGCAGAAGTGCTTGACTATATATAATTAACGAGTGATTGATTGATTATAACGGCATGTCACCCCGTTTGGAGTCATTTTATACCAAGAGGCTGGGGAACTACGTTCATTGTACGATCATATTCATATTTTTGTATGGCTAATTCTTAAGAGTCTTTTTTACACATGTTCCAAATGAATACGAATAATTTTTAAACAGATCTATCTGATACATAGATAAGACTCTTATAGGTACTACCGTTTCGGTTCAGCGTAATGGCAATGAAACAGTACTACGCATCCCCCAGAGGTCCACCACTGGAGACTTACCATCAGATACAGTTTAGTGTCATACCCTAAACACTCCTTTTTTTAGGAGGTGTCTTACTCCACTGCATGAGAGACAGTGTATTCTACAGCCCCACTGACAGGATGATATAAATAACGAGTTGTTTATGAGGTTTACTATACCGGTAAGCTAGTTAAATCGAGATAGATGTGGGGAACGTTTGTAAAATAAGAGGGAAGATATCGAAACATGTATTCATGTAGAATTTTTGTATTGGTATAATTATCTGTCTTTGATATGTGAGAAATGATTATCCCTTTTTGACGCAAAAGGAAGTTCGGATTTTTTTTTCCCCGCCCAGTCACGGACGAAGGGACGAAATTCAGAGAAATTATTTTCTTTCTGCTGCCACTCAAAATGTAAAGACTTGAAAGGCAGAAAACTTACGGTCGATACATTCTTCGGTCTTCCTATATCGTCTAATGTTCTGATATCAGTTTTTTTTAATCATATCACATACGTCTTTAGGCACCGTCTTTATCGTTGTGGTTTTTGATACAACATTTCTATCAATACATTTCTCTGGCCGATATGTTCTGTGGCCTTCCTCTATAGGTTTTGAGGTGATCGTTAAAAAAAATGAGTGAAAGAAAAAAAAAAAAATAGAAATAAACAAGAACACTGCAAAAAAATATATAATATATATATCTATATTTCATTAAAATATTATTTAAACAAGTAGAACTTATTTACACGCGTGTTATAAGAAAGTTATCATAAAAATAAATGACGTGGAGTTGGGTTTTTTATTAAAGTTAGGATAATTAATCATATTTAAAAGACTCAAATTTACAGTAATTACCTATGTTACATACGGGTCGTAAGATATTCATAATTAAAAATAAAGGACGTATGGTCGCTTTTAATAAAGTTTAGGATAATTATTCTTATTTAAATGAATCAAACTAGCAGTACTTACTCATAAATATATACGGGTTATAAAATAGTTATTATTAAGAGGATATAGAGTCCCAGTTGTTGGGTTGCATTCGGTAGGCCGTTTTATCTCTGAACGGTTCTGCCGGATGTGCCTCGGCACTGGAGAGTTCCTCCGGCCTCAGGGGCCCATCCCCCCAGGCTTATACCCCTTCGGGGGGGTTGGGTTTATTGCCTGGCGCTTGAGGCGCCCCAAAAAGGGGAATGCCGACGGGGCCGAAGGTATTTTTGGCCTTACCGGACGCGTGTGGGCTTCGGCCCTGCGACCGGGCCCACCTTAAAAACGGCCTTGTGCCATATTCGTGCGTTGGTGGGACGCAACGATAAATACAGAGGATATAGAGTCCCAGTTGTTGGGTTGCATTCGGTAGGCCGTTTTATCTCTGAACGGTTCTGCCGGATGTGCCTCGGCACTGGAGAGTTCCTCCGGCCTCAGGGGCCCATTCCCCCAGGCTTATACCCCTTCGGGGGGGTTGGGTTTATTGCCTGGCGCTTGAGGCGCCCCAAAAAGGGGAATGCCGACGGGGCCGAAGGTATTTTTGGCCTTACCGGACGCGTGTGGGCTTCGGCCCTGCGACCGGGCCCACCTTAAAAACGGCCTTGTGCCATATTCGTGCGTTGGTGGGACGCAACGATAAATACAGAGGATATAGAGTCACTTTTATAAAAGTTTACGATAACTGGTCATAGTTAGTTAAAGATTATTACTTTTGTTTTCTTTACAAGTTTAATTTGTGTTTGTGATCATGTGTAACTAACTGTTCTACAGGACATCTAACTAAATCTTTCTTCAGAGCAATATCTTTCTACTTTGTATTTCTTTCTTTTATGTGTTCAGTTTTTCGTCTGCATATATTTGAATATTTTCTCATGGATGAACGGAAAATGGCCTGTGAGACCTTTTGAGGATCCATCAATCACACTAAATCAGATATTCAAGTGCTATATATATATATTTGGTTGTAGGTCCAAAGAGAATAAGAATATTTTAAAATGAGTTCTAACACGAGGAGATTTGTATCTTTTAGAATTTATTTATTGTATTCTTATTTACGTGTACGTTTCCAGATTGTTTCTTTCGTCAGAGAACATATACGACACAAGGCCTTGTTAATGGGGTACTCAATGAGACTTGAACTCATTCGTGTTTGTGGTTTGAATGATTTTCAGTTGGTGATAGGTTTATATGGAGATCATCCTCTCTTGTATGGATGTCTTGGAGGGGTTTTGTGTGCGCGTGCGTGTGTGTGTGTGAGTGTGTGTGTGGTTTGAAATTTACTGGTAACTATTTTTTACTAATGATTTTTGTATAAATATATGTACATATGTATATCTATGTATGTTTGTGTCCCTTATATATATATATATGTATGTGTGTGTGTGTGTGTGTGTGTGTGTGTGTGTGTGTGTGTGTGTGAATGTTTCCAGCTTGATGCTTTCGTCAGAGATCATGTATGGCACAAGGCCTAGTTAATGGGGTATTCAATGAGACATGAACTCGCTCCTGTTTGTAGATTGAAAGGTTTATATATATATATATATATATATATATATATATATATATATATATATATATATAAGTGAGAGAGAAATGGAATGAATCAGACAAATATGTAGAAAGATGAACGGAAGAACAATATATAATTGGTGTGGATGAAAATTTATTTATTATCTATTAATTATTTATATCGATACGTATTTCGGCTTTAAACGATGTCACCTTTTTCCCAAAAAATTCTATTTCATGACGTAATCAATTTCGGATATATTTTTCCCATGTTACTCGTTTTTCATAGAATCAAAAACGTTCGCCCTGAAGGAACACTTTTGGCTTACGTGTTTAATATTTTTTCTATTATTATTATTATTATTATGATTATTATTATTTCATTTCTACTATTTTTATACTTAAAATGATTTTTAATGCAATACTTTCTGTGAGTGAGCAAATTTAAAATCGAAACACTTGTCGGCATAAATAATTGATGAGTAACAATAGTTCTTCATCTAGACCAAATATATATCTTTTTTTTTTGTTTACCTTTTCTACACACACACACACACACACACACACATATATATATATATATATATATATATATATATATATATATATATATATATATATATATATATATATATATAATGTAATTAGAAGAAAACCTGGTTAAATTGTCCTTATAAATTTATTTCAGCGAAGAATATCATTATACACGTACGTTTCCAGATTTGATCTCTTTAAATGACTCCACACGTTTATTTGAGGTTGAAAAACAGCAAATATGGATTACAGTCTCCGATCCAGGTTTATATGATAAAACTCGCATACAAAGCGTATACAATAATCCATATTTGCTGTTTAATTATTTGTATCAACCGTGTGAAGTCATCCGATGAGAAAAAGAGAATAAAAATTAATTAAAAAATAAATCTATAATGACAATTTAAACAGGTTTGAGTTTTCTTCAAATTACATTGAATACGCTAGTCTTACTATATAAACCTGGATTGGCAATATATAACAATAGTCATACATCGAGTATTCCCATAGATTTCTATGACATTCCTCATATATTCTATACACGAACAATCCACATCCATTGTCTTCGTTTACCGACTATATATATATATATATATATATATTTTTTTTTTTCATCATACAACGTGTGGAAGCACGTGCGATACCCTAGCCTCATCAGCCGCCATCCAGGGTGATAACACAGTTTCGGTAGCTCGAAATAATCCACATCCATTGTCTTCGTTTACCGACTATATATATATATATATATATATATATATATATATATATATATATATATATATATATATATAAACCCTTGTAGTGTTATTTAATGCCGAAGTCATTCTTTTCATTTTGCAAGGAAGATGCTTTCAAGTATCTAATAGTTTGCAAACAATTATGGCTTCAAGTAACTATTCTTAATGTTAACAACTGGGGGAGTAGAAGAGAGCGTTCTTAGCGTAATAGCTAAAGTGTTGGACTATATGGCCTTTAAGTTAACGAATTCGAACTCCAGTTGCGCAATTAAGTTCACTTTCAGACTACTAATATGAACCCCCATATATTCCCAGTTATGGGTTAAATAGTATCACTGCTGTTTTCCATAGTAATAGCTTTGGCATTTATTAACCAGCGAGGGTTAATATACCAAACGGAGAAACCAAATCTTTTTATAATAGTTTCATTATTTAAAGTTTCATGTTTCGGTTGGAATACAATCATCAGATGTAATTTAGGAAGAAATACTTGATGAAAGGAACCCCTTAAAGGTAAACAAAGAAATCAAATAATTTCTTTACAATAATGTTTTTACGTATTCCTATTTAATATCAATGATTTTGAAGGACTTGTGTGGTTTCAAGAAACTGTTACGTTTATATATAAACCGACTGTCAAATCCGAGTCAGAAGATCGGACCAAGTGTTAATTAACTAGAAGAAAAGAATTTGCCATCTCATGGACTTTGCTCTTCCAGCAACGAAAGTAGATTCTCCACTCCCCAGGACTCCAGAACAATATCTTCACCACTGGCTGCACTTTAATGACATACCTAGAGTACCTCGTTATACTTCGCGGGAAATGTAGTCGGCATATTCTACATCCACCAAATAGAGTAGGTTATATATGCCGGGTCTTAGCAAAAGGTCTGGTTAATGGGGTATCCATCATGAAATGAACACACTAGCAATGATTTGCATATTTACCAAAAATTAAACTATTCATTGGAGCCAGGCACAAGGCCAGGTTAATTGGGTACATATCTTATAAAATTAACTCATTTACAATGACCTGCATACGGGTAATTCCTCAAACACAATGACCTGCATACAGGTAATTCCTCAAACATAAGGCCGGGCTAATGGGACATCTACCTTGAAATAACCACACTATGATTTGCATACTGACCATTCATCAAACTCTTCATTAGAGCCTGGCACAAGACCAGGTTAATGGGACATCTACCTTGAAACAATGATTTGCATTCTGACCACCCATCAAACTCTGCATTAGAGCCTGGCACAAGGATATGGTTATTGGTATCTCTCCTGAAATAAACCCGCTTACAATGACTTGTATACTGACCATTCATCAAACTCTTCATTAGAGTCTGGCACAAGGCCAGGTTAATGGGATATATATCTTGAAATTATCTCATTTACAATTGCTTGTATACTAATCATTCATCAAACTCTTCATTAGAGCCTGGCTCAAGGCCAGGTTAATGAGGCTTCTATGATAACTCATAAGATTTGCACACGAACTATTAATTGCACTATTTCTTGTAGCTTGGCACAAGGCCAGATTTTTTAGCTCTTGTGAAATTGAATTATTAGAAATGACTTGCAAGACTTTCTTAGCCACCCTCCATTACACTTTGGCAGGAATTTTAATTCAGACTTTAGTTAAGTTAAAAGACCACCTGAGCTGAAAGGAGCTGACTCTGCTAAGTCCGCCTCTCGATAGAAACTCAATTAACCTGCTGCCAACTCTACGGTAGGTGCAATATAAGACTGAAGAATAAGTTTTGAAACATATCTTAAGAACTTTTCATCTTCTTAAGCAGAAATTTACACACCCCTTTTATGCAGCCCCCCACCAAACCTTATATACTTAAGAATAAATTCCTGGAATGTGATAGACTGGTAAGTAGAAAAAGTACCGAATCTTTAACACCGTCTCTCACTCATCTCTACGAGAGCGTTATCGATCTTTGCTGTCTTTCGTCATTCAGTAGAAAAATCGATAGTCGACGCGGACTGGGTCGCCTTAGTAATAGCATCATGCGTCAAAAGGTATTAACCATAGCTAAGATGAGGAAGTGATCGAAGATATGAGATTTGATCAAAAAGTATCGAGACTGAAGCTTGAATTTTAAAATTTTAAATTTGAGGGAAGACCACCTGAGCTGAAAAGAGCTGACTCTGCTAAGTCCGCCTCTCGATGGAAACTCAATTAACCTGCTTGAACGCCAACTCTACGGTAGGTGCAATATAAGACTGAAGAATATGTTTTGAAACATAGCTTGGCAACTTAAATAATAAAGTGATGTTTTCTAAATGTCTAGACTGTCATCTAGACATCTACAACCCGACTTGACAAGGAACTGTCAAATTATCTATTCTGTAATCATTTATGTATAAAACACTGTTTTTCAAATTTTTAGTCCAAAAACACGAGGGTCGTTTAAAAAGATTTAAGTCTCACCAAGAAAGAACTGTCACAATGGAATGTTTTCGTTACGACAACTCACAATCACTACTTATGAAACTAGAAAAATTAATTCAGATTTCTGTCAAAATTTCTGTGAAGGTTAGGCCCATAAAAAAGTTAGAGGTGAACGACAAATCTAAAATCTTGGTGAGCCTTAGAACTTTTGGAACAACCATCGTTATATAGATGCCAGAATCAACAACTTAACAATATTTTGGTACTCTATTTGCTTTAATCTTCAAGTTACAAGGCGAAGCACTCAATCATTGAAGATTTTATTTCTTCTGGGTTACTAAATCGTCGTGAGCGCGGTAAGTAAACCATGTATCGGAATAAGTAATAATTCGAGAGAACTAAGTCCGCACTATTATACTGGCTGTAGCATCAGCTTGATTCCCTCAAGTTCCTGGAGTTTATTCTAGAAACTATCAAAATGTTACAAAATCTTTGACTCACCCATTTTTGTTAAAAATCGTGTCAAGTCTTGAAAGGTTTCCTATGCTTCGTTCAAGTTTATACAAAAATTATCCGAAATGTTTTTCTTCAAACATTTTCTCATTTTCAGCGGGCCCAGTTGGAGAGAGACAAGTACTAGGAACTTACCAGAGAACTAAGAAAACTGTGAAAGAGGAGAGTAACTGTGATAGGAATTGTGATTGGGAGGCTTGGAATTGTCCTCAGGTGTTTGGAAAAGGGACTGGATGAGTCGGAAATCAGTGAACGAATCGAGACCATCCAAACAACAGCATTGTTGAGATCGGCTAGAATATTGAGAAGAGTCTTGGAGACCTGAGGAGACTTGCTGTCACTCAGACTCCAGTGAAAGACCATCAACTAACGCTGGTGTGAAAAATACGCAATTATAATCATAATGATTTGGAAAAGATAGAATTTTTTTATGATTTAGGGTACTCGGACTATTGTCCTTTATTATTATATTTACAACCAATGCATTCAGCCAATGCAACCTTCCACGTTTTTCAGGAGTTTCTTATCGAACTCGGGTGCCAACATGGAACTTCGAACTTGAATTTAATCCACGAGGGTAGAGTGTCCTAATTTCGTTAGTCAGGATTTCATTAACCAAACGCCTATATCTGTTATTCTATGTGTCCCGCTAGGTCCGAGTTAGACAAGAAACACCCGAGGAAGGCGGAAGGATGAATCGGCTGAAATGTTGTGAATATAGCAATAAAGAGGAATACAATAGTCCGAATACTCTATATAATAAAAATTATCAAGCTTTATCTTAGAAATTTAGACAAATAAGAAAAGGTTTTGTTGTTTTGAATCATCCCTTTTGTGACTGAACCGAGATGTTTTCATCATCTCCTTTTGTTATAAATTAACATCATTTATAACTGTATGATTAGATTTAATTTGATCGTTAATTAATACTCACAAATTGAAATTTTGTATTGTCGTATTGTCTTAGATTCATGAAAGGAGCCCTGTAACATTATGTGTCTTGGTGACTGTTTGCTGTACCAGTATCTTGGGCCCAAACATTTTAATATTTGATAATGCTACTTAATTACTTGGATAAATAGAAAAGGGATCAGTAATTTGAAAAGAAAATACAATATACAAATATGAATGGATTGTTCTTGAGTAAAAATTAATTTGTGATTTGTTGGAGTTATCTGCTCGTGTTTCGAAGCAGGGTTTGTTTGTTTGTTTGTTTGTTTGTGTTTTATGACATATCAACCTTTGTAGGTTATTTAATGCCAATTACATTTTTATACAAATAAACAGTTCTATTTCAAACAATTCAGTTTAGTATAAGTACACAGTTTAATTGTCAAAAACATTTCTATTTCAAGCTATTCAGTTTAGTCAAACAGTTCTAATTTAAACAATTCAGTTTAGTATGAGTATAGATTTTGTTTACACACAGATAAATGTTAAAACAGT